>JAVJGJ010000037.1:83616135-83648600 GCA_035590215.1 Microhierax caerulescens | reverse complement strand
TCTCGCTGGCAGGGCCCAAGGAACTGAAAAGTCCTTGACTTGGTATGAACATCACCCAGCAACAATTGACAACATCAGTGTGCTACCAACACCATTCTCACACCAAATCCAAACCACAGACCTGCACCAGCTACTAAGAAGAAAATTAACTCTGCTCTGGCTGAAACCAGGACAACTGTTGACATTCAGACTTTACAATCTCTCTGACACACCTTCTACATAAACAGATATGCAAAACACTTAAGTAGTCTTAGATGTTCAAAGAAATTGTTAGAATAAAACCTCTGTAATTACACAGACTTTAGGAAAGAAGAATTTGACGTGCAACAGATGTAGAAGAGATCTAGTAGGACAATGAGAAGAGGAAAGAGCTGTTATAGGAACAAGTATGTGTCTGTGTGGTATCTCACAGGCATATTACATAAGCAAGCCCTCCTTGCAGCCTATTATGATTGGAAACTATGGAGCTGTATTGATAAAACTGGTTTTTACCCCAGAGTATGTTGTTCATGCCACAGACAGGCAGAGAAAACCCTCACAAACCTGTAAAAATTCTAAAAAATGTATTGTGGAGAAGCTTAGCTTTTTTTTTTTCTTCTTTTTTTTTTTTTTTTTAGCAAAATAAAAGTCTGAAGAAGAGTTGGCCTTTTATTAGGTACAGCAAGGAGGGAATTTTCAGAATAGTCTTCTGATAAAGCAATAGAGCTAGAAGTCTACAGATTTTTAAGATAAATTTTACCATTTGTCAAAAAAAACCCCAAACCCATAAAGTAAGTCCTTTAGTTTGTGGGTTTTGTTTGGTTGGGTTTTGGTTGTTGATTTTCTTTTCTTTAGAAGGTAGTTACACCAAACTTAATAATATGGCTCCCTGTGATGGTACAGTTTTATTTTCCATTTTTTTGTCTTGGACATGCTAAGGTGATTTCCAAGTACAGTCCATTATTAATTTCTTAATATGTACAGATATGAACACATTAAGAAGAACTCATATAATAAAGTCTGCTAGCTGCTTAAGCTGCCTCTGTTCAACCAACAAATGAACTTCATTTCCCTGGGCAGATGAAAAAGTTTCCTACTTTCTAAACCGTCTCAGACAAGAATGAATGAATTGCATCTCTCCAGTGAACATCATGCTTTAGAAAACCAAATGCACAGCATTTACAGGCATGCATCTTGGTGAACATGCATGGTGTGATCTCTCTGTGTACATGTTCAAGACCTTCCTGGAATACTAGTTACACATGGGATACACAGGTGTTTTTCCAGCAACCCTGTCACTACTGAGAAAATACCAGTCAAGAGCTACTGCTTACCACTGGAACAGATCGTATAGCTGGCTTCCATCCTTGCAAAGGACTTCCTCATCCTGCACTGAATCAATTGCTTTGCTGAGAAGGACTTTTGTTCTGAGTGTTGCCATTCCAAAACCTTTGTCCTTTTAAATAACTTTAAATGTGTCAGTCGTATGTGGAAGTCAAGGGGAGATTTTGCTGCTACAGGAATGATTCATGTGATTTGTGTTATACTTAGGAATGCCCTGAGACCAGATGTCTCAGGTTAATTCATACATATGTCACCAGAATAATATGCAACTAGTTTTTAATAAAGCTGAATGTAGCATTGTGGTGGGTTGACCTTGGCTTACACCAAAACTCCCATCAACCAACTCTCTCATCCCCCTCTTTACAGGAAAGAGACAGAAAAAAGAATGAAAAAGCTCGTGGATTGAGATAAGGGAGATCACATATTAATTTCTGTCTTTGGCAAAACATACTTGGCTTTGGGAAAATTAATTTGTTGTCAATTAAAATACATTGGGGCAGTAAATTCTAGTTGTTGAAGTGTGGGGTTTGAAACTATAGAAGCCAGAGAAAAGTAGGAGCACAGAAATACCCTTTTCCAAGCATGAGTGACTATAGAGTAGAAGGATTCTTTTTCACAGGGTCAATGTTTCTCCTCACTTCACAATCTTCCCTAAACCCATCAGCTGGTCTTGCCATCAAAGAAGAGAAATCCAGCTCCGGCGACTATCATGCTTTCTTTAAAATTCTGCAAGGAAGAGAGACAGACTTACGGAAGAGTTGGAAGGACTATTCCCATACAAATTATGCTGTGTGAGACTAGACAGCTGTTGCTGCAGAGGAAAAAGATGTTGCAGTGAGAAGGGAGCTCTTCACCAAATAGGCTCTTACATCTGTTTGAAAAAGCAGCCTGGCATTAGTGCTGAAATACTTTTTTTTTTTTTTTCAATTGTTGCCAGTAAATAGCAGCACATATCATCACAAAGAAGGGAGTTGCAGGTCTCAGTACAGAATGTTTATGACAGCTAGGCATGACTTTACATGTACATATGCTTTCCTACACAAAGAAAGGACATGCACCAGTTTCAAAACTGACACCGTACGTTAATTTGCAGTGATACTGGGATTACAACTCCCAAACCTCACATGCAGTCCATAACTGAAACACAGTTCATTAAGGTTATACAACACACCAGTGGAGCACCAGTCTCAGCTCCTATGAGAATTAATACTTACATCCCTCCCTGGCAAAAAGAAATCACACACATTTGATTTCTACCCCTTCTTACTCGGGCATCCAGGTCACAGTTTTCCAGAACAACCTTGTGGTTGGCACGTCATCTGGAGATTGGGTAAATTCCAGGCAGTTTTCAGTATAAAATGGACCCTGTCTGTGTAGAAAAATCTGAAAATCTGAACTCTGAAGCAGAAGCAGGATGGCCTGGCATGGGCAAGGATCTCCACCACTGTTTCTCAGGCAGATTTCTACTAGAACATTTTGTTCAAAGGAGGTCTAATATCCATCTACCCAATATAGGAGTTAATGGTATATTTGTACATCAGCAGGCAGTCCATACACTTGTATAGCCAGAGGAGGAGCCCCTATTTATCAAAAAAACCCTCAATACCATGCCATGATCTCTATTATCAGCAACACAACATACCCCAGGCACAGAGCAAACAAGAATTATGTTCTCCTGATTGCCCTCAAAAGGGATTCTCTTTTGCCTAGGGGAGTAATTTCAGATGCAGGGAATTCTCCATTTCCTCCTGCACAAAGCTAGCATGACAGATCTCAGAGAAATGCAATAACATATCATCTCTCTCACAGAAGATGTAACCCAGCTTCCCTCTGCCCTTGCACACATTTGTTTTACTTCTTTCTCATTCCTAATCTTGGCAGCAGTTTGCTGTGGATGTGCAACTCTCACCAGCCCTGTCCCAGGGCATTATCATGCCCACCAACAAAAGGGACACCTACCAGTACTCTGAAGATCATTCTTTCTTGCAGTCCTCCTGGGACATGGTCTGCAAAAGAACAAGTTGCCATCACACCTGCTCTACAAGCTGTCATCTTGGGATGACTGTGAAAAAGATGAGTGTGGAACAAGTTCATTGCACTGCATGTCTCCTGACACTGTACAGCATAGAACTCCCTGATTTTTTTTTCTACACAAATATATCTAAAGGGGGCAGTCTGAGCTGCAACTGTCAGCCTTTTTAGACCCTGGTATGAAGAAATCACAGCATCACAAAATGAGCCCAGGAGTGCTTCCCAGTGGCCAAGGAACTTAAATTCCAATACCTGGGGGAAATCTGTTCTGCTTACAAGCAGGAGACTTGCATAGTGGTGGCAGAAGGTCCAGTTTCTCCACTGTGTGTCATATTTAAAAGGGCTTACAATGAGACTGCAGGCTACACAGGAACTCTTGAATACCACTGCACGGTCTTGGGCAGTAAAAGTATGCAAGATGGAGAACATGTTGGCAGTTTAAACTTTTGAGTAGTTCTAGGATCTCTGTTCTAGTGTAAGCATAAGTTGGAATAAAAATACAAATAAATATCAGTACTTAAGCTTCTTTATCATAATCATATTTAGAATAAAAGCTTGAGATGAACTTTCATACCAAATTTGAACCATTTCTAAGGCTGTCATCTGTGGTTTAAAAATGTAGCTTATTACTTTTTTAAAACATTTTTTAAAAAAATTAAAACATTTTAAACATTTATGCTTTTATTTTGCATTGTCTTTGAGAACTATGGTAAATACGACAGACCTGAGTGACTGTAAATATTTAAATAAAAATCCATATGAAATTAACTTCTGGACATCACCCATTTCCAAAACTTTTTTTTGTCCCATCGGTACTGAAATAGAACTATATTATCATTTAGCAAACAAACGAAAGCAAGCATGATGTGCAGTTTCTGATAACTGCTGATTTTTACAAGGGTGAGTTTTGATAGTTTCCACTGTGCAACTTTCTGATTATTGTGAAACAATTAAGGATGGTTGCACATATTCCTTTCTAGAGCTTGTCAATTCACCAACTCAATTATATCTCTCTTCTCCCAGAAAATATATCCCTTTGTATGTACTCTGCTACTTATGGTTTAAGATGTTTGCAACTGTTAGTTGATGAAAGTGTGGTGCAGTATAAAGAAATGCCATTTCACTTCATATAGACACTTGTTTCAAATTTCCAACATAATAATGTAACCTGGGTTTACTGCTAGGAAATCTATATGTATCTCTCTGGAATTCACATTTAAACAGCTTCTTAACAGGCTTTGTATGTCAAACTTGAAGAAATTTACTCATTTCTTCATAACAAGTACCATTTCAAAATGGAAATTTAAATGCTGTCTTATTAGTAAGATATGTTTTTTATAAAAGGAAAAGGCATTGTTCTGACCTTGATAACAGAATTCACAGTAGTTTCAGGCATCTCTAATTTTTCTGTGACTGATTATCCTTAAAATGTTCTCACTGAATCTCACCCTGTCCTTATATCTTCTCCACCAATGCAGCAATCTATTACGAGAACCTTTTCCCCAATACAGCTTTTATTTCTCCCTTCTTTTCATGTCTCACAAGAGCACCTATTCAAAGCAGACTGATCTCTACCTGCTTTCAGAACCACAAACAATCTGTTGATAACAGACAGAAATACATCAACTCTGGATTGTCCAAGAGAGAAATCTGATCTTCCCTTGGTTTCCCTCTAGATCTTAGGGCTTGCATTCTTCTTCATTAACGAGTCACACAAAGGTAACAGGTAGGGAATCCATGAGTCACACAGCTGTGTTATCTAAAGACTACCCCAAGCAGATCTTCTACCTATACATTTTGCATCAATTCTCTTTTGAAGTTGACAAACTATCTGATTACATTTATAGAAATGCAGATGAATCCCATGTGCTATATCCGACATGCCTTTCTCTCCACATGGCTCAAATGGGTTTTAATTATGTATGCATTTGTTGGTGTGTGCATGGGGTGGTATTTTTATGTGCGGTCTTACACATAGTTGTGATTGTCTGAGAGCCCTGATGGCACACGACTGAACCTGGAAACGAAAATGTTTTTTACAGTGTAATGGTTGCTCTAGTGTGTGGTATTATTTCATCCTGTACACTCTGCTTCCTTTATATAAGTGCAATAATTTTTTAAAGGTCATGGAATCTCCAGGCAGTGGTTGTCAAGATGCTTAATGGATGTAGAAAGTCCTATGAAAACTAATTGCATAGGTATCACCATAATAGAGCTATACCTGCAAACATCAGCAAGTCAAAAATAAATAAAAATTTTGAGTTTCAGATATGACTGGGGATTTGGGAGAAGCAATGGGAATAAGGCCCACTAGATAACTAGGTGGATAATTACCTTACGTTCCTTAACCACTTCCCAATAAGAAAAATTCTATCTGTCTCCTGCACTTAAATATTGTCAGTAACGCTAACACAGAAACATCTGATGTTTAAATAATGTAGTGAGCTCTGTTAGATTTAAATAAAAAAATTAGCTTTGGTTTGTAATCAAGTTTAACAATGTAATGCCTTTTTCATCATATTTCCAAACTGCCACCAATGATCTGCATTAGCGTTCTGATCAAGATCCTGAAATACTGTATGTTCATAAAATTTTCAAAATAATTTAGACATCATAAAAGAAGCAGAATTACAACAGATTTCAGAAGTGGAGGCTGATGATTCCAGTGAAGGGAGATAATTATTTCAAACAAAAATCAGAAAAGAAAAGATGACAGAAGAGTCACATTTTTTGGTTTCAAAATGTAATGGCTGTGTGTAATGAACAGTCATCATTTAAGTACAAGTACAACAAATTAATAATTAACCACACATTGTGAAAATATGTTCACAAAACAAAAATAAGGGTGCAGTTTAACTAGTCTCCAGACTAACTAAAACCCACACCATTTCAAAAGAAAAAAAATATTTCAGAAAGGACAGTATCCAGAGAGGTTAACCCCAAGAAAGTGAGAGTAGCTTTTCTATCAGGTAGCTTAGTGATGATTATAGCAAAGAAAATATTAATTGTTCATTTCAGCACCTGTCCCCTAAGGAGTATGAGGTACAAACAGTGAACTGTAGAAACAAATTTAAAAACAGTCATTGTAAACAAAACACACCTTGTAGACAAAGAAAAAACTAGGCCAGGAAAGAAAGGCAAAATCTGTTCCTTTTCTACATTAGTACTTATCTCTCTATGTAGCTGTCTGCTGGTTGTTCTGACCCATAAAGAGTTGAAAAGAGATGGTACTAATATCTTACTAAAAAAAAAAAATCAAGTTTTTCAAAAGACATTATTTAGTATGGAGAACAAGGTAGGAATTTCTATCTGAATTCATCTGCACAAAAATTATCATCAGGCTTACTGCTTCCCCTGTTTAGTAGGGCTGACAGCAGTGGATTGTTTGCAGGGATAATTTGGCTTGTATATGCTTTTACTGTTTCTTTGTCTGCAATCCTTTTCAAATGAAATTCTGTTTTGTCTGCTTTCTACTCCTTTCCTGTGGCTTTGCTCTTCGATGTTATTAATTTTGGTCTTACACGCTGGTAAGACCAAATCACTTAGAATCAAAAATAGATGCCCCTCAGAAGTCCCATCCTGCAATCTTTCTTCAAATCTTACATTCTTTTACTAAGTGAAAGAAGTTCTGGAACATTACCCGTCTTACCTTGCCAAATATTACTCTTATATTTCCAGATATTGTGCATTTAAGGATATGTTTCTTGAATGACCAAACAATACATTTCTCATTTATGTAAGGTACATAGTTTGAAATTTAATTACACTGATCATAATATTTTATCTATACTTCAGGTAAGGCATGATATCAATGAAACTTCAGAAAGAGTCCACAACATTTTAGGAATAAAAAGCCATGCTAACCACCTCATCTATCCTTAGACCACACAATTTGCATGTCAGAGGGCAACAAGGGTAGTACTTCCCCAAAAAGACCATGGAGTGGAGAAACCCATCCTTGACTTGGGGGAAATGAGTAAGAAGCAAGGAGTGGCAGGAAGAATCCATTATGATTTGATCCCCTGCACTGCCCATCACCCCGCTGAAGGGACTAGGAGGGGCAGAGTATGAAGTGCGGTGAAGACAAGGAGAGGTGGACAGGAAGAAGGTAGGGGAGCTTTTGTACTGGTTGAGCCTGGGGAAAGAGAAGGAAAGAGGTTCCCTTAAGTGTTTTTTTTTAATGTTTTGGGGTTGTTTGTGTTTTTTTGGTTTGGTTTTGTTTTTCCATTGTTTGAATCTGTAGTTAAAACTTTAGGTTAATTGGAATAATACTAAGTAAAAATACATATTTTTGCCTGTGACAATCAGAAAGGAATAAAGGTGGGAAAATCTAAGGGAAAGGCAATAAAAGTTGCTGAGTGCAAACAGGTGACTTGTCTGTAGGCCTGTCTGACTGATCCTTACATTTGATCACTGAAGTCTGTCCTCTACTCTTATTAAATCCTATTTCTAGCTACCACATGGGGGTGACACATTTACTCTGTGTGACTCTGTGGAAACACTGGCCAACGTCAGTCCCAACTAGCAGACCTTCAGAGGTCTAGGCACCTGGACTGGGATCACAGAGATCTAGGCACCTGCAAGGGGATTGGGACCACAAACCTCAAGGGTTCATGGTTTCCATGGTCAGGCAGCTAGGGAAGACCTGGGTTTGGGGGTCAGATACTGGGCCAGCAGTGGGAGGGGGATTTACACATTCCCAGCTTTGCTGCTCCCTGGATGTGATGGCACAGAAAGGCAGCAGTCATCTAGCTGACAAGCTAGAGTTTATGGGATCCAGCTGGGTTATGGAGATCACTGCATTCAGCAGCTCCTAGTGGTTCATTATGCAATGAAAACTGAGTCAAGTTTGCGCATTTCAAAGAAGAGACAGTCAAAAAGAATTCTTTATTTTTAAAAGAGCCTTAAGTAGAACATCTTGGGGAATGTAAACATATTGTAGAATCTGCACATGAAAGAATTACCACAAGATAGACATAGCAGGTGAGAAAAGAAACATTTTTTCGTTTATAATCTCTCTAAACTCGGATTAAGGACTTGACAAGATCATAGTAACTGAATGGTTAAATCAGCAAAACACAGGGAACAGTACCTTGCAATGAACACAGTATGGCAGTTACTTGCTTAACCCAAATTTGCTGACAGCAAAATCGTGTGTGTATCTGTGCTCAGTGAACCAGAATGAAACTAAATGTAGGCCTGAGTTATTCTTCATCACCCTGACAGAAGCAAAAGGCAGAGAAGGTGGTTTATAAGTACAAACATTTTAAACCATCTTCTTCCCACCAAAGCTGTTGGGACCCTCCCTCTTCACTGAAGGGATATATTGTGATAAAAGCTTTAAGGTACATCATTAGGTACAAAAAAATCCCTACCATACTTGACACAGCTACATGTATCACATACTTGATTCAGCTACATAGTTCCCCATGACAGAAAGGAGCAAAATCATATATTTAGTTTAATTGTCTACTGCTATGCAATGGATGCTTATTCTTTTGTAGAACTGGTAGCCAAAAGTGACTTTTGTCACTTGTGACAGAAGTTACTATCACCTCAGACACAATAATTGGCTTTGGAAGCTGCATCTCACAAACACCACCTGAGTTCAGAGGTATCCTGATATCCAGAAAGTTTTCCCTTCTAGCAAATCTATTTTCTATTTCATTATTCTCTGAGATGACAGCACATTTGGGAAAAAATATTATTTGCTTGTTATTGAACATTTTGAACATGAACCCAGTCATGACAATAGCTTTGCAAAAACATTCTGCTTTGTTGAAGTGTAAGGGAAGCAGCTTCACCACTAGTCTGACCCATCACTCCTCCGTGTGCTTCCTCCACAGTTCGTGCCTTTAATGGGAAGAGGTATTAATACTCTACTGTGACAGCAGCTCAGCAGAACTGTCATGTGTAGAAGCAGATCTTGAAAGCAGTTCATGCAAATTACATGCTAGCTTGTCATCTCCAATAGAAGAGTGCATTAAGAGTAAGAAAATCTTCAGCAGTGGTAACTTCGAAGAATAAATAATGCAAGTTCTCTATCTGTCAAGACAGAACAGAGAAGGAAGGTAACAAAAACTAGCAGAAAGTAGTTTGATTCTTACAAATCAGGTACAGCTAACAGCAATGGTTAATAAGTCAAAACTTCTAAATTGCTTAGATGAAGAGGGCAGTAAATCTCAGAAATCAGTAGTACTAATGAGACTACAGAAACTGGAAGAAATATGATGCCATATTAAGAAAAAAAAGTATAGAGAAAAATGAAATGGGATGGTGGGGGGAAAAATAAATCCTCTTATTACAATCTAAAAACTCTGTGTTTAGCAGAAAGGAAGTTAATACTAAAACCCTGATCTTATTTTATAAGATTTTTCTTCTATGTACTTTGCAAGAGACAAAATGTGGTTACCCTGATAAACTTGCATAGGCTGATCACACTTAGATACTATATAGACTTCTTAAACGGGGAACTACAGATAAACCTCTCAGACCCTTTCCATACATTCTGAGAGGCAAAGAGAAAGCACCAAGATATAGACTTTGCACCAGCTATAACTGGGGAAAGAATACATCTTGTTTAGAGTAGTGCAGTGGCTGCTTCTCTCCAAGAAAAATCAATCTGGAATTAGGCCACACTGCTCAATTTATCATAGCCCAAAAGCTAGACATCAGAGAGCATTTTGATAAAGATGATAAAAACTTCTGGTTCCATTTAAAACAGGTGAGAGGACATGAATAAATAGCCAAGTCATTTCATGCAATAGTCTGTTTCCTCAGAAATCAAATCTGCAGAAAACTTCTTGTCTAGATAAAACAAAGGGCTGTGAGGAAGACCCTCTTGTTTTAAAACTTTCCTTCTCTCCTATGGTTTTGGTTTATTTCCTTGTTTCTCATGGTGACTTGGTGAAAAACTTTCTGCTCTCAGTCTGTGGTTATCCTCTTACAAAAGAAGAAAGCAGCATCCTGTTGGCCTTTATCTTTTCTACTAAGTGTAAGTGGATATCCCAAACCTGTGAGGCCACTGAGGCTTGTGAGGCACTTTTCATTAAATGATTTGGTAGCCAGACTCTAACTGGATAATTACATGTTCTCATGGAAATTTCCTGTTAGTTTTAGATGAAGGTGTTCTGATGTTGCTCATTGAGAGCTACCAAATTCCAGGAAAAAGAATTTCTGTATTAGTTAAACTAAGAGATTTTTCTGTTTAATCTGCTCTACTATTATTTAGGCACTGCCATAGATGTGGCCAACATTGAAGGGATTCCTGGAAGGAATTTCTGTGGCCCAAACTTTTTGCAAATTATCACACAGATACTGTCTCTGTTTCTACCAAAAAACTCAGACCAAGAGATAGGACATATTTAAGTAAAAGCAACAAACTGCAGTGCAATCACTGACACCAAGGATGGAATAATCTGGTCTTAAATAAGTATTCAAACAGGGAGCCATACTGACATACCTGATGGATATCACTCAGAAGATGATAAATATTATCGTATCCATAAGAAATTGTCCATGTTGATTTATCTGATTTGACTGGGAATTCTCTGAAAATTCCTGGTTTAAAAAGAGAGGCTAATCATATCCTGCCCTCCCTCATCCTCTGAAAAAAAGGAAGACAAAGAAAAGCAATTAGAAAACTGTATAATAGTAGTTTTCATTCCTCTTTGTCAAATAAACATTAATTCTCCTTGTCTTGGTAATGTCTCATCATCATCATAATAACATACTTTTAGTGTCAAAATCAAAGTTAACATGATAAGAACTCTGTGCTAACAAGGGTGGAAAGAAATGCTATAAATCTTCTTAACTTGTCCAAATGCATACTATCCAAGAAAAGTAAACCAATAAAAAGAATCCAAGAAATGGTTTTAACTTTTCTCACTGTTTCTTCCCGCTGCAATATTCTTTCCTTTTTTTCATTATTTAATTTCTCCTTATTGTAAATAAGAGGATCGAAAGATAGCTGATTTCATTTTTCAGTCCTAAAAATTCCTGAGAGTATAGCTCTGTGGAAAACATTAGCAAACTTGATATTTTTCAGTTTATGCAGAACACTTAATTCTTCCAGTAGTTAATTTTCCCACTAGGTATTTTTTAACACTACAATACAAATATAATATTTAATCCATTCAAACACTTTAGAGGCTGATATACATCAGAATTTAAATTATTACTCTTCTCTCCAATTAACTACACCACAAACCTCAATACTTTCTTAAAGAAAAAAATGAGACCATGACAAATGGAAAGGATTTATAAATTTAAGCATGTGTGTGCATGCACATTAATTATGGACAAAGTGTTTAAACATTAAAATCTCTAATGCAGCCTTCAGAAATGTTGTAACTGGGGATACATTTATATGAAGTAAACACATAAATTTAAGTTGAAGTTTGTATTCTTTAGGGTAGCTCAGTTTAAGAGTCAAAAATCAATTGAAAGTTAAAGACTTTACCTCAGAAAATAGAGAACAATCTTTTTACCTTCACACTGAGGTATTTTCATGCCCTATCAGCTAAAAGATCTTAGTCCCTGAGCTGGAGGTTTCAATGCATTCTTCTACATTGGACAGTGTAGAATTTTTGCTTTATAGAAGACAGAATTTCTTACTCACTTGCCTGTATAGGTGGTTTGGTATCAAGTGGATCATCCAACAGGATAATCTAGTCAATCTGACACTGACTACTTTTAGTATATTTTTCTTGTTTTTAAAAAGATTCTGAATTGAAGATATTTATGACTGGGAAAATGATGGCACTGTCTACTCTTAAACTAACAGTGCGTTTCCTTTAATGCACCATTCTTCACTTTTTTAGTGGTCTGACTTGTTCATTTGAAGAGGTTTACCTTTATGCAGTTAGAAGCAGGCTTTACTTCCACAAGAGCTGCCACAGAATCAGGGGAGAATAAATGAGCTCAAAACCAAAAAAAGACAATTTTGTCCAGACTGGCAAATGATAAAAGGAGAATTTAAGTACTGAGTTTACAAACTGCTCAGGATCAGAGCAAGATGAAACCTGTAGACTGGAGTATCTGATTCTTCTGCTTAAATGGCTTCTTGCAAACTCCACCACTGTATACTAAGATCAGATTACTCTAAAAAGCTAGAGATTTCAAAATGTTTCTTACATAAGATAAGGTCAAAACATTTCCTAAATTAACTAGATACAGATGATTAAAAAAAAAAAAACAAACCCAAAACTAACCGCAACAAAAACAACAACCAACCTACATTCTATTTCTGAAATATATGTTGATAATTGCAGACAATCAATTTATTTACAGAAAGTTTTCAAGGACATAGTACAGTTTTAAAAATTGTAGCTTTCACTTAATCATACTTAGAAATAGTTATTTTACATGAGTGAATAATCTCTGTCTTAGAAATAATGAAATAGTGTGAACGAAAATCCTTCAAATCTGCCTGTATGTCTTTTAGTACTTGCAATTCCCAATTTCAGGTTCATTTAAAAATAATAAATAATTATGGCTGACGTTAACACCACTTGAAGGGCAAGTTAATCTACAGTGAGTTGTCCTAGTTCTGAAATATTCAAAGTTTGTTACTTTACTGTGATGACTTTTAAGGAAGAACTGATTTGAACATGAGTTGTAAACATTCCCTAGCAAACTAATACATTTTGTAGGTTAGGATTTCTGAATCTTAATAGCTTAGGCAAATATTGCCAAGTTAATGGTGTTGAACTTTAAGTATCTATGTCTACAAATACATATAAATATCATTTGTGTATCTCACACACACACACACACACACACATATATATATATATATATATATAAATAAATTGTGTGAGTGTAGAATGACAACAAGAACTGACAGCTGAGCAGAAGCCAGGAGTAGAAATAAGACAGTCTGTCTACAAGTATATTCCACTTCAGAAATAGAGGGAAAAACATATTCCACGGAAACTACTGAAGGATTTTATAATCTCCTGACCTTTTTTTAAAGTGCTGAATTCTCTGTCCAACTACAACATTGCTGCTTCTGTGCCAGTTAACTAACAGATGAGTAGGAGGAAAAAAATTTGGTGCTTTTGTTTCACACTCCAGCAATATCATGCATAAGAGATTAGTTTTGCTGTGCTTACAGGTCTCAAACAGCCTTCTCCTTTCTAGCATGCTCAGAAGACACAACAGAGAACTGTATGCTTGACACTGATTTTGAGGTATCTTTTCCTAAACTGTGAATGGTACTGTAACAGACTTTATATTGCCTGTATATAAAATGGAGCTTTCATTTTATTTTCCATTTGTTTGGACTGAATATCAGCATCAATAATAAGGCAATTTTGAGATATTACCAAGTTGCAGGGGCAGGGAGGGAATAAATATGACAGAAATTTTCATCCTTCTTGGAGTCAATTCTTGAATTCTGAAAAATGCACCATCAATCAGAGAAAAAAAAAAATCAACATGTAAAATCCTCTCTTTCAACACCAGTCTTCTCCAGAGCTATGAGAGTTTCTGAGAGGTGTTTCACTTTGCCAAATGACAGATGCTCTGACTCAGGCTGAAGGTGAAATGTAAATCTCCCAGAAAGCCCAAAACACCCTTGTGCTTGAGGAAAATTTGAAGATAAATTCTTTGGGGAGAGGGGGGGGGAACGAACCCAAACAAAACCACCACCCCACCTTTAAGTAAAGATTTGTCAATATATAGATATCCAAACACCACCACCACCACCACCAAACCCATAAGAAATTGGTGTACTTAACAACAATTTCCCAAACTTAATAGGGTTTGTAGTCAAGCTTCTATAAAAAGTTATCTCTGACCATCAGCCTAACCCTCAGGCTTATGTCTTGGTTTCAGCTGGGACAGAATTAATTTTTTCCTCATATCTGGTACAGTGCTGTGTTTTGCAGTGAGCAAGTGGCTGCGTACTTAGTTGACAGATGGGGTTAAACCACAACACCTAGCATCAGAAACATGGTGTCTATCAGAGCAATTTGACGATTTAATCTACAGCTCTTAAACCAGTCTTGGGTTTTGGGTATATCTTAGTATCTGCAGTTATTCCCTAGTATGAATATACATTTCAGTCTAGCTGTGCACTATTACTGCCTGGAATAATAAATGGCAAAAACTGCGCACTGGCCAACCACAAGCATTTAGCAAGCTGATATATCACAGTGAAGAAACATTAGAATGTAGCATAAATATTCATATATACCATTTGCACTAATTCAAAAGCTCTCTTAATATGCGTCTTTTTAAATTCCTCATATTAATTCCTACCCATCATATTAGAAATCCTAGATAAGATCCTAAGACTGTGACTAACACACATCAAATAAAGTGCACGTTATCATAAATTATCTTCTGTTTGACCTGCCTGGTAATGTTTAAACTATCGCATTTCTATCCTACACTTAGAGTGAAAAACAATCAAAAATGTATTCAATATTAAGAATTATTGGTAAGGAAAACAAATCAAACCAAAATATTTCAATTACTCTTTTTAAAACTTCCCATCCTCGAGAGTTATTGTAGAAAAAGAACAAGTGCACAAAAGGGCAGGAAAGATCAAGAAAAGTCCAAAATGTCTTTCTGTGAACAGCTACTAAAGGGACAAGGGCTCTTACCAAGTAAAAGGTGGCAAAGGAAAAGCAGTAATTGATTATAAAATCATCAGGGGCAGGACAATAACCTGAAGAGGTGATGTTTACTGATTCTGTCTTACAGCATGAAAAAAAGAGGGAATCAAGACAAATTAACAGGAGACAAGTTGAAAATAAAAGGTGTACTTCTTCCTGCAACATGTAACTAGACAGTACCACAGATGTAGATGATGACAATTATGGATTCAGAAAACAAGAAAATTAATGGTGGAAAGAAAAAATCTATCTTAACCCATTAAATACATAGACATGACTTCTGATTCATGAAGTACCTGATTAACAACTTGCTGGAAGCTGAGAGATGATAAAAAGGGAACTATCACTACATTCATGTCTCATTTACTTTCATTGTTAGTCCAAACCAGTGTGGGTGTATTATTTATTTTCCTGGTATAGAGCATGTCCTGCCATGTTTCTGTTAAAAGATGTCAAAAAATAGTAGTAAATTGCACCTTATATCCTCCTGTGTACACAATCCTCCAGAATTAGGTGAGTGCAATACACTCTGCCTGAGGCTGTTTTCAAAGTTGTTTGATCATTTCAGGTACAATTTTATTCTGTCCCTGTTAGGTAGACATGCATGTTTCACAGACTCTTTCAGGATACATTTGTGGGTGACGTACAAATATAAAAAATATAAAATCATAAATTGAATCATTGCTCATTTTGATTTGCATGTATAAAACAGCATAAGACTTAAGAAATAAAATAATTTTAATTCAGGAATCACTATCTGCAAGAATTCTAAAGTTATTTACTGAAAATAAACTCTTTTTTTAACGGGAGTTTTAAATCACAGTAATTTAGCAGAGTCAGACATCTACAGTCCTAAAGGCAAAAAAGTATTTTTTTATCCCAAACAGTTAAACAAACCTAATTTTCTAACAAGAATTCTAACCAGAATTTAGTACTAGTACAAAAATTAGGTTTGTTTAGATAAAAACTAAAACTGTTTAAACAATGATGTGACTTCACTAACTCATAAGATTGCTAAAAAGGGCAAAGCCTTGCAACTAAGTACTGGATTTTTACCTTTGAGTTTTGCAAATCTTTTGACCTTTACAGCTGTAAACACTCAGTCAGGGGTGGGGAAAAAAAAAAAAAAAAAAAGGTAATGTGAATGTTCTGAACAGTTTTGCTATGCTTCATCAGGGATACCTGACATGCACTTCATGGTATTAATTTCTTTTTCATTTTTTGTTTGTCACAAGCTTATGATCTGCAGCTGACACAAGCAAGTTAAAAGCAGCAGAATCAGACAATGACAATAAGAGCTGCCATCTCTCAAGATAGATACACACCTTTATAGGTAGCACTGTGACTTTCACTCAAAAGCTATAACAATTCAAATATAATGAAAAGCTTTAACAGCATGATGGCATTTTCAGTTTCCAGTCTGACAAAGCTACAGTCCAGGACATTCCAAGGTTTCAATATTATTGAAAGCACTTCACAATTTAAAATGCTTTCAAAAGGTTTCTGCAGAGACATTGGCTAGATGCGAAGCAGTGAACTGTTAAAGAGGTGGGAAAAGAAATATGCAGAATGATTTGGAAGATAATTTTTCTTCTCTGAGTGTACCCATGGCTGTTTAAGAGCAACAGAGGTATTAGCAGCTTCATACTCATTCTTGCACCAGGGAATTCTGCTGTAAACTGCATTACAGTACAGGGGAGGATGGCGTTCCATTGGAAAAGTAAAAATTTGGAGAAGCAGCAAAATAAAACAAAATAGAATTGATTTATAACATTTCAAATTGTGCAGTTTCATTTACCATATGTAAGTGACAAGGGGAAGAAGCAAGTATAAAGTAGGCAAAAATAAGTAAGACATTACATAGCAATAGGCAATCTGAATTCTCTCACAGTCCATTTTCAAATTAAGGCCACATTTTTCCTCCTTTTATTGTCAAAAAAATTGTGGAATTTCAGTTAAATGTATTAATAAAATGTATTTCTAACATTTTATATGTTGTTTGAGAATATCAAGTAAAGGTAAACTGAATGACAATCAGTGTAGGTGAAGTCTCTTTGTACTTTCCTTACAGTTCCAGTCATTTAATGGCAATGCCAAAACCACACTGTAAGCAATCTCACCTTCCTGCTGGTTTTTTGTTGGTTTTTTTTTTTTGCTATATCCTGTAAAAGCACTTGTTTCAAATAGTTCAAACTTTAAAATATAATACTTTTAAATAGTACAGAATTAAAGATACCACCATCTAATTCACTATTCACTATTGCAGGGAAACAATAGAAAATTACTGCCATTTCTAAATGCAAAGAGGACAATGAGTAGTTCAAATGGTATTCTAAAAGTTACGGGAAATTTGTAAAGCTGTAAAGCAATGGGACAATGTTTTATAGCAGAAGGACCTTTAAAACAAGGTGATAATCTATTTTCAAGAAGGGTATACACTGCTTTCATCTATTTGTCTTGTACTTCAAGAGTATGTAGCAAAGGTACAAATGTGCCCCAAAACCAGCAATATAACACTCACGGCTCATTTGAGCATTTAATTAGCTTTTTGGGTCAGTTTATAGGAGTCATATGAATGACAGATTTTTGGTGTTCCACAACAGTGGATTGTCAAAAGCTATTTCTTTTCACTTTAAAGCACCCTGCCTTTTTATTTCCTCAATCAGAAAAGCAGCTGATGACCCAGCACTGGTGTTCTGGAGACTGTTTGCCTGCCACTCTGCTTCCTGCACAGAACAGAAACCCCTGCAGATGTACAAGGTCTGTATCAAAGAATCCCAGAGAGGAGTGTTTCTGCTTTACAGCCAGTTTTCAGAGAACAGCACACAATAGGCTTGTAAACCACTACCAGTTTCTCGGCCATTCATGCCACTGGCCAGCAGTTTTATTAGGAACGCACTGCTGTAGGTTTGTGCATGCAGTAAGAAACCTCTTGCTTGCCCACTTACATATCTGATCTACACTGCAGGAGAGGCATTGGCACGTGGTACTGGTGAGACTAACTGCACTAAATAGTTTTTTCTATTAGCTAATTCAAGCATGCAACAACTGCAGTTCACTAGCAAACCAAGAAGCACAGAGCAAGAATAAGTTGATTTGTATGTTTCAAAACTTGGGTATCACACCTGCATGTAGACATAGATAGAAAGTCAAATTTATACTGGAAATCAAAGTTACAATAAAGGAATCTGGAGTATATATCCTGCTCTGTTCCTACCCAGTATTAATAGGGAGTAGGAGACAGAAAAAAGAAATGAGCTGACAGAGATCTTAAGCACTTGATTTTTGAGTAAGTAGGATCTAGATCTGCTCTGACTGCCTCTCTGACTTCTGAGAAGGCAGGTTCAGTCTTCAACACCCTTGAGTCTCCAGCAGGGTACAGTGCCTCTTGACCTATTTGGCTCCAGTGGCAGCACAAAGTTTTAGGAGATGGTCCTATGACCTCACACTCTGGTCTTGTAAAGCTGGCCAAGCTCTCTTTAAGGAAAAACATGCCATGGAAACAGAAAGAATGGCAGGGTCACAACAGATATAAGATTTCCATATTTGGTAATTCTCCCCTTTTTGATGCTCTATGATCCTGGTTAAGGGCGTCACCTCAAGTGGTGGTCAGCTAAAACCTTCAGCTTATCAGTGCTCAACCAACTGTTCTGAATACACTTCTGTACCACTGGAAAGTATTTGATAAATGCCTTTCACTTTAATAAGTTATTTTATTCTGCTTGCTTTTCTGAAAGTCAAATATACACTACTAAGGAAGACTTTGTCAACCCTCCTGTTTATTCCAAGTCTGATCAAAATTTTAGTCTTGTATTTCTAATTTTACAAACTGAGACATTTGGATTCTCTAGTTTTGAAATGTATACTTCAATCATCAGAGACAAAACAATCTATTATTACAATATTGATCTATTAGTACAGTATTCAATACCATGCAGCAGAAAGCAGCTATGGCTCCCACTATGAAGTCTTACTGAGCTCTTTCTGCCATATTATTTTGGAATAGCCTTTCAGAGAACTCTGTTCTGTTGGAGTAATCCTGAAAATTTTGCTAAGCTTTGTTACCTGAAGGATAATAACTACTGCTTACTCTGGAGATATAACTGAAAGATTAAAGTAATTAAAATATAAAAGTAAATTTAACTTTTATACATAATAGTCATACATATAAATACATTGTGGTATTTCCAAAAGATCCCTAAAAGTGTTTAAGCAAGTGTTCTTTGTCATTACTAATCATGTTAGCTAGAACTAGAACAGACTTGGGGAAAGGCAGGAGAGGAAATAATTAATGCTTTGGAGACTCTTTTGTGATATTCTAGGTAAAATTAGCTATATCCCATTTTCTTCCGTGTTAAAAAGTGGTGGGTTTTGTTGTTGTTGTCGTTGTTTTTTTCCTGAGCATAGCATTCATGAATACTAGAATTTTAAGCAGAGCCAACTGGTTTTCCCAGAACAGATTTTTCAAAAACCAGTCTCTTTAAGGTCAGAATGTTTTAATAATTAGTCTTATTTCACTTACTTCTTCCTTCCCTGCTAAACATTACCCAAATGTAAAGGAGAAAAAAAGAATTTTATTTGCTATATAAAGGGACAAAAATTACAAATCACCTCTCTAAGACTGAAAACTTTGAAATTTATCACAGAAAAAAAAAAAAAAGGTGTTTTAATAATTATGGTAATTTGGAACCAAAAGCTAATTATGAATTCACAGGAATTCCTGTAACAAATTTTTTTTGTAATAAATGAACAATTTTTTAAACCAAATACCCTGATAGAAGACCTGAAGTGTCCTGAATTTAACACCCAGAGCATGGCTCAGTTAAATTAATAAAGCTATCTGAAATTATATTGGATTCAAATCACTGTGGATTTCTGTCTAAGGCTTTCACATTAGATTTACTGTTCTTCTCCTGTTCAGACATATTTAACACAATGCATGGTCTTTGCCAGAAATTTCTGACCTTTCAGATTGTGCATGAAGTGTAAGAATATGAAAATGACAAAAAAAATAATAATAATAAAAAAACCTGCTTCCTAACATTAGTTGATGCTATGATGCAATTCCTGTGGGTCAACACATCTGACCCCTCTTACAAACACACAGATTCTAATAGTGTTGCAACTATTTATAATTGCGATAGTCTGAAGATGTAATGTCCCATCTGAATTAATTGTAACAAAATTGTAACTGGGACTTCCCTACATTGCTCAGGTAGTTTCCATAGTGACTGATACTACACTGAAATGCAAAACATCCTCTGCATGTGTATTTGTTCTGCTTTAGAGTTCAATATTTAAGAGCACTAGGAAGACTGTGAATAGTGCTGAAGTTGTAGCACAGGTATGTACTTAGTACCACTAAGGATAACATTCATTTAAAACTTCTTTTTAGATATTCTCACTATCAAATCTTATCTGAACTGAGTTACCTTGGAAAAAGCAAACTTTACAGTTCCCCATAGTTTTGCAGTCCAGCTCCACAAGGATGCTTTTCTTGCTACAGAGTGTGACTGCTCTGTCTACAGGGTCCAGTAATTTCTTTCTGGCCAATCCTCAGTGTTGTATTCAATGACTCTACTTCTGAAACTTGCTCATCCCTTAAACATCATTGAAACTTATTTCTGTCTTGCCTTATTATCCACACAGAATGGATATACAGTTCTGTGCTTTGTTCTCCAATTTTTCCTCAGGTGTCATTTGGATAGATCTTCTTGCATCGTTGTACTTGCGTGGTTCCTCTTTTAGCTCTCACCTTTACATACCTGTCAAATTTGAAACCCATCCTTTCAGACGTCTTTTCTAAGCATATAACTCTCAAGAGACTTTGCTACACATCATTAGCTTCCCTGTGAGCACCCTCACTTATTTTCAGACATTTTTGATATCTTATAAGCCACTCCTTGAATGACTTAGCAAATGTAAGCCTAACAAAATTGAAGATCAGACTCTTCCTATGACACTAATAAATAAACCTATCTTTTTTTTTTCTTTCCTTGTATTTCCTAGTAAAATAGCCCTGCAACCTATACTTTACTAGCCTTTGGTTTTGGAGGGATTTTTTGTTTGTTTGTGGGGGGTTTTGTGGTTTTTTTTTTTAGAAACAGAGGAAGCTGGCCTTCCTTCTGTGGGTACCCACTTCTTCATATCATTTAAGCAGAGCCATAAAAGTTGATTTACTAGTTTATTCCTGTCAGTGTCTTGACTGAAGACTGCTTCTACCTTCACTTCAGCTAGATCACACAGGGTACCTTCTCATCCCTTTGTTAGACTTTCTATTCAACAGTTGTGGTGCTAAGATGGTCAGTATATTTCAGATACAATGTGTATCTGAATTTCCTTTTATATAGAATGAATAGTTTATATAGAACTTTTATATAGAATGAGAATTTGATTCAGCAATGATTTAACTTTGAGCTTAAAAATCAAAAAACAAAAATGTATTTTTCTAAATGAAAATACCTTTATACTGTGATAGTCTGATTACAGTTCATGTGCGGACAGTGCCCTATCTCTGTCAAAATAACAATCACCTTAAATTGTTGCCTAGTTATAAAGCCATGCTTCCAGTTATACAAAGCTTAGCTGATATTTGAAATTTGCGCCCCCAAAGCATACTGTTAGATTTTAATATCTAAAATATGTCACATAAGTTCCTATTGTCCCAAAGTTGCTGTAGAAACAGAACATTCTTAAACACAGTTTAACAGGTCCCTTGTTAGATTGTTAAACACTTGCCAATGTTAATATCCCATACACATGGAAAAGATACTAATTAGGGGAGGATGTACCAAGTAAGATAATTCAGATGTGTTCCATTAGGCATATTCCAAGAAAGCATTATTTAATGTAAGGTTCCAGATAAAATGTGAATGAAATTAAATGGTGAAAACAACTATTGTGTTTAGTTTTCTACTTTTACTGAAGACAGCCATTCCTCTTCTATTACCTTTCAAACTTAGTTCTCACAACATCTCCCTTCATATAGTGAATGTACTACTCAATAAAGTACAAAAAAGCCTAAAATAACCCATACAATGGGTAAAAATAAAATGGGAACTGGGTAGTTGAAGAAACCAAAAAAAACAGAGGGCTTTGAGCTCATCTTCTTTAAATTGGCTCCACTGAACCATTTTTATTCCTTTTTTTTATTATTATTCTGAATACTAAACATACCTTTTGCTTTAGAAGAGAGCAAAAAAGCTTAAAGAAAAAAAAGGAAATTGGCAAAGTAACTTTCTTTGGCTCTGATCTACATTGTCCTTAGGCATTACTCTTTTTAATGGTTTTCCTTCACTATTCTTTGTGTTTTAACATGTACTTTCATCTAGTCTCTAAACTTTTCCTTTCCTGTCCAGCCTCTTTATGTATTCTATATACTGTTTAATTCTGCCTTTCTTTAAGCATATTATTTCTGAAGTCTAGCTTGTAGGAAGCTTCCTATAATCTAGGAAGTCTAGGTTTATAAAGAAGACAGTATAATTCTGTTTCTTTTCTGGCTTTCTACAAAACCTTTCCCAGCAGAATACCTACCTTCTCAAGTATTAGAAATATCCTCCACTACATAGAGAGATTTTTTTTCCAAAATCTGTACACACTAAACATTTTCAATACTATGTTTAGTTATACAAAGAAACTAGCAGAGAACAAGGCTGAAAAAAAGTCCTAAAATTCAGGCTATGACTGTTTGATCTTTTGTGGTGTCAGACAGAACTATGGAACTGTGGTGTCAGCAGGAAGGGCTAGCCAAAGGACATTTTCTTCCAAAGTATCTCTGTCAATTCAGATAGCATAGGTCTTTTGCTTCTTCACTCTGTTAGTCACCTACAACCTTTTGAAGTATAGGAAAGGACATCTACATCTGTTTTATTCTAATCACGAACATGTGTGGATGTTAAGAGTAGTTAAGGACTCATATCCTTAATTCTACACCTCTCCACTGGAACTGATGATTTCTCCTCTCTGGCAGTATAATTTTATTCAGTAAAAAGAAGAAATATTAGAAAATACAAAGGAGATGGAAATAAAATGCATAAATACCTTGTTGTCATGATGAAATGGCTAGGCATACCCAGTTTAAGCATTACGTATTTATAAAAGCCCTCTTCTGCTCCAAATGCTTCATGTACTCTGGCAGAGCCCAGAAAAGGCTGTCTGTTGTCTGTATAACTAGTTCATAATGCCCCGAGTTGAACTAATGACTGCATAATACTGAATAAACCAGTATTCCTCAAAGGTGTTTGATGAGAAGAAAATTCCCTTCTATTCCTTTCTGCAATTAAGCATAAATTAATAGCATCTAGATTCTCTGTCACAATCCTTTCCAAGCAGGAAAGATAACACTTTTCAAGCTATTTGTTAAATATATTTAATTTTTCTTTAACTATACAATGTCCTTTAAAACAATACTGTTCCTAATCTCAAAGCATTTTGCTGGATTAGAATCTACCATCATGAGGTGTAGTTAGGGTTGTTTGTCCTCCTAGTTCATAAGTGGTTTAAGTAGATAAGCTTTCAACTGACAATCTACCAAACCCCAAGCCATCATCTTATGAATGTAACTGCTTCCTGGACATACTAATGAGCCGTTATGACTGGCACTATAGCCATCAGGTCAAAGCCATTTCTTTACTAACCATGTCTTGTCCATTGTTTAGATAATTTCTTTTGAATAGAGAAGTTTCTTTTATATTACTACAATAAACTCAGGATTAAAGTTCCTGTCTAAAAGTCAGCAAAAGGCACATCATTCCAGGTACTGAGTATACTGTTCAATAAAGTGATGTCAACAGAGCTTTATGACCTGGAGTGGCTGTTTGTGTGTTATTTAGTGGGAGGAACAGAGCACTAGTTTTAGTCTCTAAGTTCACAGATGCTAGGCTAACTAAGGTTATCTGGATGTATGTCTTAATGCCACTCAGTTGTTTTTAACAAGAAAAATGGAAACATTATAAAGACTAGGAGCTGATGGTACGCTGTTCCTTAGTTCCTTCATAATTTTTGCCATTCACTCTAGTCAGAAGCAATTTCTGCTTCTAAATGTTCATCACATAACCTCCTCAATATGTGTCAATGCTCATATTGTTGCCCAAATTGCCATTAAATGACACAACCAGAGAAAATGAACTGCTTGGTTCTCCAAAGTGTTATGACTATTTTCTTTAACTCTTTTTAGTGGAATATTCTTATGGTAACATCTGGTGACCAAGAATAATGATCTTTGCTAAACTTTTAAGAAAACATCTCTCTGTAGCAAGAAACAATTGTATCCTGCGAAATAAACAGCTGGGTAGTATGAGCCGCATATAATACCCAATTTGATATTTATTGAAGTCACCGAAAGGTTTTCTGCTGAAATCCTTTGCTTCAGAACAGAGTAAGAATGGTAACTAAATACACAGAATTAGATCTGTGAGAAGACTGAAAATTATAATTACATTCCTATAACTTCTGCAAAATTCATTGAAATCAAGCAGTGGTTGTAGTATAACCAATATAAACTATAAAATCTTAAGTTCATGTTCTGCTATTAAATATGTTAAGTATATACCCAGTGTGATGTAGCAAGTTTTCATAATTTAAAATTTTGATTGTCAGACAGGGGGAATAGAAGACAAAATATGCCCCAAACTAAAACCTTTTTCTTTTGCTATTAAGCAAATTTGAAACATAATAACAGTCAGTTTTGGAAACATTAAGTACAGCTGTCTTTGAAAATACACTGTTGCTACAGCTTCATCTACTACTTACCTCATTATTTTAAACGTAGTCTGAGAAAAAAACTGATTGAAGATCTAAAACTCTTTCTTCCCTGTTCTTTAAAATAACAGAAAGAGTACAAACTGAGAAGAGGCAAGCATATGAAATAGTCATTTTGTCAGTAGATTTTGGAAAATGCTTAGTCAAGAAAAGGTTTGTGTAAATTCTGTCTGTTAGGAGAAAATTGCTTTTACGATTTAAAAAACTTTAATACAAATATAACTATCTAAACAATTTTTTAATGACATTTTGGATTTAACTTGTCAGTCTGTTATTTGGTC
Source organism: Microhierax caerulescens (assembly GCA_035590215.1). Classification (NCBI taxonomy): domain Eukaryota; kingdom Metazoa; phylum Chordata; class Aves; order Falconiformes; family Falconidae; genus Microhierax; species Microhierax caerulescens. The sequence goes on along the minus strand of JAVJGJ010000037.1, from coordinate 83,623,582 downwards.
AGTTAGCTCTGTATCTGTCTGCTGCTTCTTAATTTGTGGAGAGTTTCATATGTAGAGGATAACTTCACCTAACAGTTTTCTAATGATTGCAATTTTGTCTGCTTTGGGGAATAGATGCTGCAAATTAGAAAAAAACCTTGATTCCAAGTTTTCATCTATGTATCCTGGGGTTTCCCTTTGTCTTTAAATTTTCTTTTTGGTTTTCTTCCTGGCACTCTTCTGCTTGTATTACCTTTCTTTGTCATTTCTTGTTCATGTTCATTGGATTTAACCTTCCTTTATGTATAATGCATGTGGCAAGTAATTCATGTTTAATGAAGAATTCCTGAACTATTTTTATTTTACTAGACAGAGGAGACAAACTTTATTGCAACATATAACTTTACAACAGCTAGGATGAGAGGGTATCATTTAGGCATTAGGAAAGTAAAGGTGACAGAACTGAGCTGTGTGAATGTATAACTTTATTTTTAGTATCTATACCAATATGTTTAAACACTTCCTTAAATTGTAAATTTTATAAGTATAAGATAGAACATCTAGGCGTGCATTGTAAATGATTCCTGAGGAGGAATAATTATTTATCTGTAACTAAAAATTAAATGCAAACCTAATTTGTATAGAATTCTGGCTTTTATCATAATTTAAATTACTTCCCCAGCAATAAAAAACATATCACAAGGGTTTTTTTTTACAGGTATTCGTTTTTCTTCCAGAAGAAAAATTTGATATTGATAGTGAACTAAGCATCTGTGATTTTTTTCAATATCTTTATTTTGAAGGACATTATCTTGGCAGATATCTATGCCAGATTACGTCTACTGTTGGTCTAGCACTGTGATGCATTCAGACTAACAGCTGACCTAAATCCAAAGCAAGACCCTAGTGATTCGTACACCCGAATGAGAAGTGGTAAATACTAGTCCATCCCTCAAGAGCCTTAGGGTGCCATATTCACCCAACAAAATTGGCAGCTGTCACCCTAGAATGGCTGGGGCTGTGCCATTCTTGGCAGCCTACAAGCCAGGAAGCAAACAATTATGAAAACCAACACATTTCTTATATAGTGTCATAAACTCTTTGCTGTAGTAGATTTAACAGTGAACAAGAGATCTGTTGGTACTGTCTGGAGAAGTGTTAATCACGTTTTGCTAAAGGGTATCACATATACCATTAGCCAGCTTGCACACAACACTTAAGGGCAGAACCCATGAAGTGCAGAAAACATCGGTTGCAGTGCTCACTCTTTAAAATTTAATTTCCTTGACTGGTGGAAGCTTTTCACTGCTGCAGATTTTAAAAAAAATAAATAACCCATTAAAAATTTTCAAGTTGGTGAGAACTCCACTAGCTGTCTGATTGTTTACAGAAAAGCTATACCAAAACACTGCAGTAATACAGACTGGCTCAATTCTCTGGATTAATAGTAAGGTTAGCATGACTAAGACTTATTAAAATAATTTTTAACAGAATGACAAAACAAATAAGAATTTTTATGAGTGTGAAAATTCTGTTCACTAAAGATTTTTCAAGTCTGGCAGAAGATGTCACTTTGAATTACATTAAAAAAATTCCAACTGGAGAGAACATAATGCATGTCTTAGAAAAGTGTGACAGCCACAGAGAGGCAACGGCAATTAAACAGGAAAGACCTTTCAAGGGACACATCTAGGGGCAATGTAAAATATAAAAGTGGACATCAGCAATCACCTTCTCATAGTATAATTTTTTCTTGATGAATATATAGAGAAATTTGTGCCTTATCAATACAATAGACATAGACAAGATCATTGCACTTCAGTAAAACACTAGAAAAAGCACCCTATAAATATTAGCTGAAATATTTATAATGGAGGAGTAACTAACTAACAGGAAACAAAAAGAGTTTATGCAGAACGTGTTTGGCAAGTGGAAAGTTATTTTTTAGTATTTGCTTTCTTATAATTGTTTTAATTAACTATTTGGTCATAAAAGTAGGAGCTTCCTGATTACATCTGTTAAAAAAACTGGGAGACATCATCAGTATTGACAAGCAATGGATTATCATTCAGGGACAGCTTGATAACTAAAGGAACTGGAATTGGACACATTCATGGGGTATGACATGGGAAGTAAAAGAAAAGGGAATAATTAGTCCATGTTTTGATCATACAGAATCTGGATGATAAGGTGATGTTATGAAAACTAAAAGTATAGTCCCTTGATTTATCAGGAAATTTATCTCTGTACAAAATGAAATTACTTATAGAATGGAAAAGATGAAAGTACAGAGAAAAGTGACTAAATTAGAGAGGTTCTTTAATGGCCTAGAGAAGATCAGATGAATAAGGGATGTGTGTTGTTTATACTAATTAGTGGGTTTAAACAAAAATGAAAAAAAAAAAAAAAAAAAAGGATACTTGACCTGAAATACACTGTTTATAGCCAGACCAGTAGAATCAAGACAGACATGGATACATTCAAACTGAAAATTAGAAAATGGCTTCCAGCTGTCAGCAAAGATAAATCATTAAACAATATTTCAAAAGAAACAGAAGGAACCTAGACCTAACTGATTTAAAAGTTATTCTTGCCAAGTTCCTGAGGCATTTTAAGCTGCAGCCTGCGGAGAACAAATATTAAAAAAATAATAATCAGAACTTCCCTTCTAGTCCTGTGTAACAATATTCTTCAACCTTTGGACAGGGATACAAAAATTGCAGCAAAATGGCAGCTACTATGAGGCCATATTTTCCTTGACCTTTCTACAGAAACCCTGGAGATGGTATGACAAAATCCTCCCATTGATTGTTGTAGACAAGGAACACAGATGCTTACAACATTTTTCCAGTTAGCAATACTGGGCTTTGTAGACAACAGAACATCAGTTTTTATCAAGTAAGGAACCAAAACCAAAACCAAAACAAAACCCAAAACAAACGAAAAAAAAGAAAGAAAAAAAGAAGAAAGGGAAAGGTTATATTTCCGAGTCCTATGAACACCAACTAGCAGTCTTTCAGTCATGTATTTGAATATGCAAGTACGAATGCTGAACCACTATAAACTACCCTTTAGCACGGTTGAAATCTCAGCAAAACAAGCAACCCCCCACACACCATCCAGCAATTAGTTTTAAAAGAAAAATTACTAATATATTTTTACAAGTTCACACAGGAGATTTCTCATCACTGTACCAGAATTCCTCATAAAAAATTACATTCAACTTTATAATACTTCTGCAAAGTTATAGTAAGTGTTCTCCATCACAGGAAAGGAGGTTCCAACTCCCCAAATAGTAAAGAGGTGGCCAGAATGAAATTTGTTGGGACAGCATTTCCACAGTACTCATTTTGTAGTCATTTCTTCATTTAAAGTACAACCACTGTACATAACATTTTGCCTGCAGCCACTTCAGTCTTCCAGTCTGCTTTCAGATTTTTAGAAAGAATTATCCTTCTTTCTCATTTACAAGCCCAGCAAAACAGATGGCTCTAACTGAAAGAACTGATCTCAGATTAAAACTAGCTCATCCCACACATGATAAGCTAGAACATACGTAGAAGTAGAGTGAACAAAAAATGTAATTGTCAGAGTTCCAATAACTTAATTTTCAACATTCAAATACCAACCAGAACCTGTATTACCAACAGGATGACCTGTAATGAATTTCAAGCTTTTTCTCTAAAGCTGAAGATGTGTCTCTAAATGTAAAGTCCTTGTATAAAATATAAACTGTTACAAGTAAAAGAATTTAAGAATCTGGATTTTTGCTCACTCTCTTCTTCACATATATTTACCTCTCAGAAGTGAAATATATGGTAGCCTTAGGGACATAATTCTTAGTTCAAGTGACAACACTTTGGGAAACAAATATTTACATGGGGGTAAAACTAAGATCTTTTAAAGGTGGTTTACAGAAAACCTTAAGGAAGCACCCCTAGCTCCTTACATTTTATGTTACTACCTACATGTACCAAGAGTTTGCACATCCAGTCTTCTGACACCTATAACCATTCACTTCAGTCTGTAACAAACAATTTTGTGCAGACATAAATGAGAATCCTAGTTTTGAAGAGCACAGTCAAATCTCTCCAGTATCTTCTAGCAAGAAGACACCAGGGAGCATTTTATCATGTCTATCACTGTGTCAGGATAATTAAACTAATTTTAGCATTCTACAGTGATCATACCCATATACAAGTGAGTATCTCAAAGGGGTTTGGGTTTCAGGGGTGGGGAACAGGAAAGACATAAAAGATATATTCAGACCTTGTGCCATCTCTGGTGTACCTCCTGGGAAACATGTCCTAAAGTAGGACATGATTTAGGCGTTATCTAGTTAAGTATTTTCCCCCTTTATGTAAGATTTATAGCCTTGAGAAGAGATATCTAAGGAGGTCCTAAGACATGCTCCCCTCCCTCTGCAGAAAAAAAACCCACCCAAACAAAAAGCTATCGTGGGACATGACACTCTGAGGGAGGTGCATAGTGGCTTCCCTTCAGAAAAGGACTATGTGGCCATGTTACTATCCTGGCCCTTTATTTCCCCTTCTTTCCTATTCCCTTCCGTACAACAGTATTTAACAGCTCAGTGATGATATGCTAAAGATGTCACGTGTTTTATCTGTTTATGTAACTATATTATAATTCTTTAAAAAACTAGTAATGAGTTTAGGTCTGGGGAGTGCATTGCGTACTGTAACGAACTGAATGTACACAGGGAAGAGACATTTCAGACGTGCAGAGGAGATATGTGGCAGAGAATGGGTGAGAGGCCAGCAAGCAGTGAGCCTGCAGCACAGATGAAAGCCTGGAAATTAAAGTGCATCTCATAGTCAACACAGTCAGGCCTTATGGGGACTTTCCTTGGAAACATAGAAGAGACTAAAGAGTTTGCAGCAGATGGAAAGTCTCGGCTACCCAAAGTGCAAAATTGAAAGACCAGTCCCAAAAGTACACCATGATAGGGCAAGTTTTATTTACAAATGATTTTTATTATTAATGTATGCCTAGCTAGTAATTTTGAGTTTCATTTTTAAAAAGTTGCCTGCCTGTTCAAAAAAACTCTCTGGCTTTCTAATCTTTTGCAGTCTTTTCAGGGTACTAGCCTAATGAAATTGTCTAAACAAACCGACCCAGTGTCCCATCCCTTAAGAGTTTTCTTCTAAGACTGTTGATGACTGGGCACTACCTCCTTTCCCTGAAAATATCTTCCCTCTTGAAAAACACATTTTCATTCCTGGGAGCTGCCCACATCAATCCATCCACTTCTACCCATCTGGGTTTGTAAAAGAACAGACTGAATACTGTGGAACAGATTGGGAGCAAGAAAGAGCATAAATTCCTAGCATGCCTTCCTTTCATGGAAAAATGAAAACTGGGGACTGAGCTTCTTTTTTAAAAAAAAATAAATTCAAAATTTAATATTTAATAAGTATACTATTAAAAGGGAAAAAGACAAGCAAGAAACAGTTTTGCTGCAGAAAATGGAATTGCTGTCTGACTCAGAAGATTTCATTTATTTCTTGCCAACATTTCCCAACGCTGCAAGATACTGAAAGCAATGTTACCTTCCACAAATCTTACTTTCACTTAAATAACTAAATATACATGCTTTTTGGAAATGGGGGGCAGGAAAACAAATAAAAAATAGAAGCAACTTATGGATACCATTTCCTTTGGTTCATCAGTGGATGGTAACAGAGTGGCTCTTTTCCTCTAATGAATTACCAGCAGCAAGTGACTTTCTGAATGGGAGCGTTTAACACAAATCCATAACTGTTTTAAGATTGCAGAGAAAACACGCTATAAAGATTTTTACTCAAAAAAATAATTAAAAACAGTTAAGCATTATTAAACATAGTGCTTTCAGCTGTCAGTCTGTTCAGGATATGGACTTTCGATGTTTGCAGTAAAAGCTTAGTTCTTACCCTTGACATTCTCTTGGCATTGTTAAGGACCATTTGCTATGTTCTGCAAACCTGTTACCTGTGGAGCTCTGATGATGTTTTGCTGAGTTCTAGACTTTCTCACCACTGCTTCTTACATAAAAGAAAAGAAAATATCTTTCTCATCTGTCTTTTTTTTTTTTTTTTTTTTTTTAACTCAGCTTCACTCCTGTGATATGCATAGATGTAGTCACTTTTTTTGATCTTTCTTGGAAAATGTGGAAAGGGCAGTGTAAAGGAACAGATGTTAGATTACATAGTGCCTATAAAAGCATTTCAATATGTCAGGAATTAATTTCATATAGACTTCCATTTTTTACTGTTCTAGTACCGTAAGACCTAAAACACATGCATGCCCAAGCAGAAATTGCATCATTAATTTGTAGATGTTGAAATTTTTAAGTTATAGTTATTTTCAGTTAAAGTCTAGGAATAATGTTTATTCTGACTGAAGGAAGGAATAAAGTTCTTACCGACAGGGAGCAGAAGTTTTGTGAGGAGTATCTAACTTAGAATTCTTATATTTATATAATGAGTCAGCTTTGCTGCCCAGAAAAGTATGCTACTATAAAATAAATTAATTACAAACTATCATTAAAAAGTATGGAAACTGTTTATATCAGATGGACCCAGGACTGACCTGCTCTGTTCATCAGTCTGGGCTTAGTCTAAATAGTAGCCACAGAGATACAGCTGACCATTGCATTTAACCAGATCATGGAATGAAGATATATAGATATAGATATAGATATATAGATATAGATATTGAATCACAGAATGGTCAGGATTGGAAAGGACCTCTGGAGATCATTTAGTCCAACCCCATGCTGAAACAGGTTCACCTAAAGCAGGTTGCAGTCACGTCTGGGTGGTGTTTGAATGTCTCCAGAGGAGGAGGGGAGATGCCACAGGCTCTCTGGGCAGCCTGTTCTAGTGCTGTTCACCCTCAAGGTAAAGAAATTTTTCCTCAAATTCAGAAGGAACTTCTTGTGGTTCAGTTTGTGCCCATCACCCCTTGTCCCATCACTGGGAACTGCTGAAGAGTCTGGACCCATCCTCTTGGCACTTGTTCTTGAGATATTTGTGTGCATTGATAAGATCCCCTCTCAGTCTTCTCCAGGCTAAACAGTCCCAGCTCTCTCAGCCTTTCCTCATCAGGGAGATGCTCCCGTCCCCTCATCATCTTTGTAGCCCTTCGCTGGACCCTCTCCAGCAGTTCCCTGTCTCTCTTGAGCTGGGGAGCCCAGAACTGGACAGAGCACTCCAGATGCAGCTTCACCAGAGCAGAGCAGAGGGGCAGGATCACCTCCCTCAACCTGCTGGCCACGCTCTTCCTAATGCACTGCAGGATCCCATTGGCCTTCTTGGCCACCAGGGCACACTGCTGGCTCATGGGTAACTTGCTGTGCCCCAGAACTCCCAGGTCCTTCTCCCCAGACCTGCCTCCCAGCAGGTCAGCCCCAGCCTGTGCTGGTGCATGGGGTTGTTCCTCCCCAGGTGCAGGACCCTACACTTGCCGT
>JAVJGJ010000037.1:83598483-83612804 GCA_035590215.1 Microhierax caerulescens | reverse complement strand
TGAGGGCAACGGGGTGAGAAACAGCCCGGCCAGCCCCGAGGGGAGAGCGGGAGGGGGGCAGGGGGCTCCGGGCACCCCGGCACACATGTCCCCGTGGCCCCGGGGCAGACCCCGGTGGGGTGGGGGGTTCCTTGTGGCTTGTGGGGAGGACATCCATGCTGTGCTTTCACTGTTACACTTGGAGGTCCTACCACCTCCTAGCACAGGCACTGTACAAAGGCAATGTGCCATGGTCACAACTTTGTCTAAAGGGGGGTGACAGCATCCCTTACCTATGATCCCGATTCATACAGGACATGATTATCATGTAAAATTATATAATGTAAAACTAAATCAATATTTGGCACAAAACATGCAGATATTACCATGTAACAAGTTTTAAGAGTAATATTTCTACCTTGTCCAATCCCCATTTCACATTTTCAATTCCCCATTCATTAACGTCCATGATGTTAAAGGGAATTGGTGTTTCATGATTATTTCTGAGCAGTGAAGATGTCTGCTTCAGTTTGGGGTAAAAATGGATAATTCATTAGTCACATTGTTGAAAGTTCCAAGTCTATTATACCCCTTAAGCTATTTTCCCCAGAGAAATTTCTATCCTCTTAATTTGCAATGCCTGTAGCCAGATTTATTAATATTCTCTGTAGTAATGTATAACATTGAGTTTATTCGTTTGTTTGCTTTGTAAAGCAGTGCTAACAAGTAGGAGGGTATTTACATTTTTAGAATGATAAAAATCTCTTCTAAAAATCTTTTCTTTAACCTACATTCACAAATTAAATGTAAAACGAGGTAAATTTTTTAAACCCCACACAAGGTCAAACTGTAACCATTAGACACTAATTAGGACTAAAATCTCAGACAGGAAATAACTGGATGTAGTCTCAAGTTTCAGTTCTGTTGGCTCAATTTATATTGCAAGTGATCTACCATATTTAGCTTAATTCTTTGGAGACAATTCAGACCTTAAGGATCTCTCTATATTATATAATATGTTTTAGGTATATGTGTGTGTGTATATATATTTATCTCCTATAACCTAACTTAAAAAATATCAGCAAAACCCATTATTTCTAATTTCAGTTGGTTTATAGTGAAAACAATCAGAATCCTAACCAAACTCATTCTAATGGATCCAGAATGGGTTGCTTTATGGATTTAAAGAATTACAATAATACTATAATATTCACTGTACTGGAGTGTAAGCCACAGAAAGAATTAAAATTATTCAGGTACATTATTATTATTGTTATTGTTGTCATCATTATTTATTATTACAATAATATTTTATTTATGTATTAATACTATTAATAATAATAATAATAATAGTGTTGTTGTTGATGATGATGATGTTGTTGTCGTCGTCATTTCTGGTATTATTATGTTATAAGACCTAAAAATAAAGATTACTTTCTTTGCTCTGAAATGTCTGATGTGAACATTTACATGTTTTCTATCCCTGCCTGTCTTCTCTGTATGATGCCAGAAAAGACGAGGGGCCTGGAACAGGAGATCCATTGCAAACAACCTTCTACAGCCTGAGCTGCATACCAGGAACTACAAGAAGAAAAGCCAGCACTTGTATGTAACATTACTAAACTGCAGGACAGTTCATCCTGATAAACTGACTATTAGAAAAACAGTATTCTAGAAATAAAAAAGTAAACCCATGGAACACAATGGCCAAAGAACTGGCCTAAAAGTTTAACTGATTCTACTAAAAGCCTTTTCACACATACAGAATATGTACTGTATGAATCGAGACATATAGAGCAATATTACTTGGGATCACAATTTATAATAGACATTTCCTCACACAAATAAAGGTAATTTGATCTAGAATGTCTAGCCCTTTCCATCATATTAATTTCAAACTGCTTAAAGTCCTGCCTAGGAATATATTTTGATAATTAATTATGGACCATAAGGGTATGATAAAATGACAAACTAAAGATCTAAAACAATTATTCAATTTCCTCCATTTTACAGAATAATTGAAGCTGGAAAACACCTTTTAGATGAAGTCCAGCTGTTAAGCTAATACTGCCAAGTCCACCATTAAACCATGTCCTTAGTGCCTCATCTACACGTGTTTTAAATACCTCCAGCGATGGTGACTCAACCACTTCCCTGGGTGGCCTGTTCCAAAGCTTGACAATCCTTTCCATGAAGAATTTTTTCCTAATCTCCAATCTATACCTCCCCTGGCAACTTGAGGCCATTTTCTCTTGTCCTATCACTTGTTACTTGGGAGAAGAGACCAAACACCTACTTGCCTACAACCTCCTTTCAGGTAGTGGTAGAGCAATAAAGTCTCCCCTGAGCATCCTTTTCTCCAGGCTAAACAACCCCACTTCACTGAATTATTCATAAGACTTGTGCTCTAGACCCTTCACCAGCTTTGTTGCCCTTCTTTGGACACAGTCCATCACCTCAATGTCTTTCTTGTAGTAAGTTTAAGTGAACTGACAGAACATTACAAAGTGCTTTGCACAAAGTCAGCAGATGCTGGTTTTGTAGATTTTTCAGGGTAAAAAACAGTCACATGAGACTAACGTGTTTCATGTACTTTTCATATCTGCAATCTCTCCTCCAAATTAGCACCACATAAAGGCATATTTTAAAATGTATATATCCTTCTGGGGACCATATAAAAATAGCAAGATTCAGGTAAGATTTAACATGAACAAACATCCATAGCCATAAGATCACAGGAACATACATGTACTGTTATCTTTATATAATTTACAATGATAGGATAAATAGGATCATTGCTGTAATGTAAATATTTTTAAGGAAGATCTGCTGCAAATTAAAATGATGAAAAGTTATAATGAGATCTAGACTGTATGAATAAGTAATACAGGTAGCATAAAAAATTACTAGGAAGATTTTGCTTCCAGCAATTCCAAAATTCTACTTGGAATCAGATCGTTAACCTAGGCTGGATCAACATTTCATTTTGATACAGAGAATAGTAGAGCATTTGTTACCATTTTAGTAATAGCACTAGAAAACTAACAAAGTCAACTTTTCAACATACACTTTCTAAGAATACATTTTATTGGGAAAATTGCAAGGATAATCACAAATACGGATTTATTGCCACAAAAAAAAAAAACCCAGAGAAGTTCTGCAAAATATCTCTGTGACTCACTAGCAGCAGTGTTTCCACCAGTTTTAGCCCTGTAACTATCCCTCTGATAGTAAGTACTGCTTCAGTAATGGTGCATTGCCAGGTCTGGGCCAAGATGCCTGCCCGCCTTGAGATGGGTTACCTGTAAATGGACCATGACTAGAACTGCAGGAGTCTAAAACTTCCCTTAGGCTGTGCTCAGCAGCCTACAGAGCTGCTGGAAGTTAGAGATGGTTTCCCAAGGCCATTCTCTCTTGAGTTAGTATTGTCTTATTCTCCATCATGGAAGTATGGGTGCTCTGCACCAGTCCTTGTACATATGTCCATATGTTCACCAGAACACCTTGCATCATTTTCTATGTTAAAACAAAAACAAAAACAAAAAACTAAACCAAACCAAACCAAAAAAAAAAAACCAACCCAAAAAACAGAGTACTCTGAAGACCTGTAACAATGAATCCTAAAGTGCCAGAGAAGAGAACAGAGAAAAGTAGCAATCCTCCCTGGTTTGTTAATTCACTCAAAGAAATTATTTTCCTTATAGGATGGATAGAACACTAAATAAAGATGCCATGAGAAATAAACTTTTTTTTATCAGACAGATCGCATTTCTTGAAGTATTGACACATAAAGTCTTTTAAAATGAAAAAAAGGAATAATTCCTAAAACTGGACAATTTTAACATTTAATACTGAAGTGAGCGAAATAATTAAAAAATGTGTAGAGATTCTGGAAACAGAAACAAGGGAAGTAGCTGAACTGGAAATTATATATATGCATGTGGAAAGAAATGTTTGGTTTCCATTTACAATTGAGAAAGAAAAAGGGGAAAAGAATTGAACTGAAAAATACATAGTGGAAAACTTCTACTGAATACCACACAAAAATACTGATATCCAGCTGGAATTCTTAATATTTTCCAGTAGTGATGCATCAGTCCTGAAGAGATTGCTTAGAAAGAGAGAGGGACTTCAATGGTCACTTTTAAATATTGAGTCTGATTTGCCAGTATTCCACGCGGAAAAAGAAAAGGAAAATTGTTAAATTCATCCAAAAGCCAAAAGTCTGACAGTGACTAAGAATGATGTTTACCAACAATTTGATGATTATTGTATAAGAAGGCGGCAGACTTCTTTCTATTCAGCATTCATTAGTATTCAAAGCTTTAATAGGTTTAATTTCATATAAAGAAAAAGAAAAAAAACATGATAACATGTAAGAACCACTCCAGGTAAAACCACTTTTCTAAAACATATCTGTTTGTTCATGTACATTCCAAATGATAAAAAATGACTTGAACACATCTTCCAAAACTGCTTGTCTGAAAACTCATGCAAAAGTTCATACCACAAATCAATTTCCTGATCTCTCTAGCATCAGATTCATGTGTGCTGATCTAGCTGACCATATGGTTTAAATTGAAAATCTGCAATATTCCTGCAACAACCTTTGCTAAACTGAATTCCATATATTTTTTTAAAAAGACATCATGTGAAGCTAACATTTAAAAATATTTATTTTCCCCAATCTTTAATTAATCCACTAAACTTTTTATTAATTACATTTTTCTACAATAGCATTATTAAACATACGAAAATAAGATATGAGGTAAACAATGTATTTAATTCAAGAAAGGATATAAAGCACATGGCTTATAATTAGCTTAAGATTTTTCCATCACAAGGAGACTCCTAGCTACAGGAACTCTTTGCTGCAATGCAGTAAAACAAGTAACCATAAGGAAAACAAAAGCAATGGCCAAGTAATATTGAACTCTACCAAGAACAAGCATTTTCTTAGCTTACTGTTTGGAACAATTAGGAATCAGGAATCTGGAGCCAGTAGTTGGGAACTTTTTCCACATCAGTCATGCCTTATGCATACTTTGTGCTTTTCTGGTGCCCTGCCTCAAGAAGAATACAACAGAACCAAAAAGGGTCAGAGCAGAACAATGAGAAAAATTTAAAAAGCCATAAATGGACTAGGGTTCTTCAGCTGGGAAAACAGCTGACTGAAGACGGCTATTGATTTGTTTGCACAAGGGTGCATATCAATCAGCTGTTCATTGCCCTGTACAGTACAAGAATGCAAGAAAAGGAAATGATTCTTAACATGTCATTAAACTGTGGAGCTCCTTGCCACGGGAAGCTGTACATTATAAAAGTGAATTTGGGTTCATGGAGGGCTAAACACCATCATGAAAGAGAAATTGATTGAGGTATGTCATATTAAAAGATTTTATTTATGCTTTAGAATGTTTCAGAGCCATAAATGTGGGAGGGCCAGAGAGGATTTTCAAGAAGAATCACTAAATTTGCCCTGTTCTAATATTCTTGCTTAAACACCTACTATTGGTATCTGCTGATGATCACATCAACCATTGGTCTGAACTGATGTCACCATTCTTACACCTTTGCAAGCTTATCCAGTGTAGGGTTCTGATGCTGTTGATGACAGAGCATACTACTAAAGATTTAAGAGCAGAGGTAGTCAACTTTTGGTAGGTGTGACTGGACTAGGACACAGTACTATTGTCAGTGACAAGTGTCACAAGAGATTAAACCTGAGCGGTCCCTGCTCTTTGCTAAATGGCCTGGATCGCAGCAGTTGGTAAGACAGGAATCTGTGTGCCAAGCATGTGGTTGAGTGGACCATCCAAAACTGTTTAGGAAACCATTTTCCCCAAACCTAGTGTCACTACAGAGGAAGGAAACAACAAATACGAATTGGGTTAAACAGTAACCAGGGGAATATAGAAAACCTTTTGAAACAAAGACATACTCAGCTTGAAAGTATAAAAGTAGCATAAGAAGTTGCAACATGGAGACAAAGGAGAGTGTAACAGAGCAGTGATGAAAATCTGTTTTGACATTGCCAGAAGTCACCCTGCTGGCATCTGTCAATGTCTGGTGGAGTTGCGTCCTGTCAGAGGCACGAGTGTGCCAGAGTGCAGCAGAGAAGGCCCCACACCTTGGTTGTATGTCTGTCACTTTGTGGGATGCCTTCTTGTTGTATGTGCAGGTGGGGGGGGACGGGGGACACGACACCTACAGTGCATGGTTTGGACCCACACATCCTCTGAGAGCAGGTGGGTGTGCATGTAATCATGCACGTGTGTGTGTGTGTTCACAGAACTCTTATAGATTGGTTAGAGAAGGTTGTTTACAAATTTGTGCATATATGCAAGCATTTGATAAGAGTGTAGGACAGTGGTTTATCTGTTGCAATTATGATACGGACCATCAATGTATAGTTCACTGATTACCGATTAATTATGTGGCAATAAACCTCTGCAGTCCTGATTCAATTTAAACTACATGAATTAAACAATTTCCCCCTGTGAAATCACCTGCTCCAGATGCTACTACACAATAAACTATGTGAGATTACGCAGAGTGATAGTGCAGTGATATCATGACATGAAGTCTGTTCCCTTCCTGATATAGAAGCAAGTTAAAAGCACTTGGGATTCTACATTTATAAGAATGAAAAATGTCAATGGGTGATCTGTCTTTCTCATGGGCACAAGGGACAGCCCTTTGTAGATTTTAGAGAGATGCTCATTGCAAGACAGCACCAGTGTTCTCTGAGTAGCACATGGGAATAAACATCCCTCCCAGTCCAGATGGCTGTATCAAAAGGAGTATCCATTGCATTTAAAGAGATAATGCAGTGAATATTGCTGACAATATTCTTTCTCTGCTTGAAGCATTTATACATTTCACAGGAATCACAGAATTCATCTTGTGAATGATCAAGCATATGATCAAGCTGCAGTCTTAACTGTAACAAACATGCTTTAATATATAGATTAGCCTAAGAAAACCTAAGAAATAAGCAGTCTTTTTAAACTTATTTTCACAATTCAGACAAAACAGTACCAATCTCATTTCCTATATACAGACACGTACAGATTCACTAGTGAGACTGCAGGGGGATGGAAAAGCTCATATCCTCACTTACTAAAAGCCAATACAACATATAACTTGTCACAGGAAGGAGAGAAAGAGTGCACCACCATCTTCATGACTTCATCCCCAGCACTACACACCACAAGAAAAACAGTGGAAACAAATAATCCTTTTATTAGGGAGCTTTTACACTGTTATCTTTTACTTATAGCACTATACTGAACACCAGACATTATAAATTACCTACATAGTCTCCTGAACACTAATGTGATGGGATCAGAACAGGTAAGATAGGTATTGTAAAGCTGTGATCCTGTCCTTCTAAGCAGTTGCAGACTAAATTTAAATTTCTAGACGGTCTGAGTGGATTTTATTGCATAAATCAACTACATTTTTAATTTAGTATTTCATGCAGTCAACACTTGGAATTTAAAAGTGACCCACAGGCTTTCACTATAACTTAAATGCAGCTCATTGTAACACAGGCCTTATAAAACACCCAACTATTTATTGTACAATGTGCGAATTAAACAAGGAACCTGAAATCCTTACTCATAATAAAAAAAAAGAAGTGAAAAAGCCAGAAGAATGACCAAACATTGAATAGCATTTTCTCTTTCTTATTGGACACATTTTTATTGTGTTTTTTGTTTGTTTTGGTTTTTTTATTTAAAAAGCTATTTTTTTATTGTTTATTTATTTTTTTATTGTTTTATTTATAAATTTGCAGTTGTAAATTCTTTACACGATTACTTATCAGTTTGATAAGTTATTAGGCGGGGCTTTTATTTACTCCATTCATACAGTCAATCAGTAAGACTCATTCTTCACCGGCACATTGAAATTTACATGGCAGATATTAATTAGTAGAATTCTGAACATGTATTGTAAATTGAATTATGATGCACGTTAATATGGGAGAGTATCTGAGTGAATTTTATATATTTCTAGCATAATTTAACTTTATTAACCATATATCAAATCATATGATGATAGAAAAAACTGGTTAAATAAAAAAGGTACTACTTGGCATCATAATAACAATTTAGATACTGTTCAGTTTAGATGCACTTCTGTACTGCAGGTCAGTTTTTAAATAAGGAAAATAAAACACTAGAAACAACATTCTTCTCTTTTTCGGACAAAGATCCTGCCAAATATTAGGTTGCTTTGTTAAAATGTATTATTGCTTTTTAAGTCTTTGCCATTTAATTCACAGCTGAAAAGAAAGTGATGAGCCTCTCAAGGCTTAGCTAACACTGACAGCTTATATCTGCTGTTTCTCACTGGTTATATCTAACTCTGACAGTAACCAAATAATTTCAGTGGAAGTACTTGGAACACTTACAAGTAGTCAGCATGAGTAACAGGAGCAAAATCACCAGCTTCTTTTGGAGAGGTGAGATTCATGACAGAGAACTTCCTGGCATCCAGAGCTTCTCACTTCTTGAAATATTCTAAGAACATGGAACATTTGATGCTTTGCAAGAGACTTTTAATTTTCCTAGCAGAATTCTGGATGGGAGGCATCTCAGAAAGGCTTTAGTCCACCCTCTTACTCTAAGGATTTCAGGTCTGATCAGGTTACAGAGGATTTTAATCAATCAGGGCTTGAAAAACTTTAGGGTAAGAGACAGCACACCCCTGATGGACAACCTGTCTCTATTCAATACCTGACTGTTCTAGTGCTGAAAATTTCCTCCTTACATCCAGCCAGATCTTACTGTGTTAACTGTCTCTCATCCTCCGTGATACACCGCTATGAAGTGTGTGGCCCTATCTTCTTGAGAGCCTTTTGTCAGTCCCGGCATACCACTGTGAAGTCCCCTTAAAGTAATCTCTTCTCCAGGACAAACAAGCCCTAGCCCCTCAGCCTCTCCTTACAGGGACATGCCTCAGTCACTGACCACCCTAGAGGCCCAGCATCATTAGGGACCTTTGACATCAGGGACCAGATCAGGGACCTGTTGATGGCTTTCCTGTATTTGGAGGCTCAAAACTGGATATAGTATGCTAGATGTGCTGGGTATAAGGGGATAATTCCTCCCCTCGATGTGCTGGCTGTGCCCCTGTGAATAGCTCCCAGGACACCGTTGGCAGACGTGGCACACTGCTGGCACATGCTCCATGGGTACCTACCAAGACCCCAGGTCCCTTCCTGCAGCGCTGCCCACAGCCAGTGCCTGCAGCAGGATTTGGCATTGACCCTGTTGAACTTTTTAAAGTTCCTCTTGGCCCACTCCTCCAGCCTGTAGATTCCTAACAATGGCAGCACAATTTCATTCCTCTGCTAGGTACAGTATTTAAGCACACTTAAACAGCTAACCAAAAAGCCATACCTTTCCACATATAAGTAGAATTCTCTGTCATGAAAACACTGTAAGACAACAAATGTTACTAAGTCAATCAGGAGTGCAACACGCTATGAACCAGTTGAAGCAGCATAGGTTTTACCATATTCAGAAGTCTTTTTGGTCTCTGTCATGCATATTCTTATGCTATAGCTATAATAAGCAACAGTAGAAAGTGATAAGCAACATCATCTCTCTTTCATTTTATAGTAGTCTGCTGAAATGCTAGTTACTTATAACAAGACATCATACAAGATGTTGTCTAGAGCATTTTCTAGTACATAGCATTTCCACATAGAGTGTTAAATTTATCTAATGCACTCACTTTGTGGAAGCTGGCCAGTCCGTCTAACAGAACTTTATATATCTGTGCTTAATTTTTGTAATCGGGAAAAAACCCTGTGCATAACTTACCACCTTGCTACATTAGGAAATGACTCATTTAGGATCTTCCACACATTTTGGTTTTAACTTCTGAAAAGTACTAGACAAGAAATTACTAAAAGGAGGGATAGGAAGAAGAGACAACTAAAAATGTTTTCTCCTAGCCAATGATAAACTATTTAGAGTCTTCTATGTCACAAGTATTTTAGACAAAAAATTAAAATGCAATATGGATATTTAGCTACTCAGATTGTATGAAGTACTTTTCTTCTATCTATATCTATATCTATCTTTCTATCAATCTATCTATCATCTATCCCTCTCATCAATCACTTCCTCACCTACCAGTTTTCTTTTACATGTATATAAGAAAACCATATGCTCGTCATTATTTTAAAATATGTGGGAACACTAAAACATTCACTTTTGAAATATATTTTTACAAAGTACCAATGACTGCCTTTCTGTATTGATATTTCTTGTGCTTTGAAAAGTTTTAAAAACCATATTCATAATCTTGAAATAATTTTGGTTTCACCAAATGCATTTAGAAATGTTCATATTTTTGCCAAAAAGGTGGCGATTCTGATGTATGATTTTGAGGAATTTTTTTTATTTAACATGCCAGTCAAAATTATGAATACAGAGAAACTACAGGAGCAAATAGACATAATGTGAACCTCATTACTTTCCATTAATGTTGTAGTAACATTAAAATAAACAGCTTCTCACTGTCAGGTAGTGAATTTAGCACTTGAAGTATGACAGACATACATAGTCCAGAAAGCAGGGCCAAAATTAAAAAGCAGCTTTCAAACACTGGATGAAAAGAATCTCTTGCTCACAGACTGCAGCAGCAAAGAGTTTGGGTGACCACCTGGAAGATGAGTAGGATTCCTTCATGGTCCTGCCTTGAGGACTGTTCTTAACAATTAAACCCATTTGCTTTTATTGTTTTTGACAAGCATAAAAGTCTGGTAACAGGTGTGGGAATCTGCTTAGGAGGAATCAGAACAAGAGAATGAAGATGCCACACAAATCTGGCAGGCTGGACAGAATAATTAACTTCATGATTTTACACACATTTCTGTAGGTGCCAAATATGATTCTAAAAATGAAGCAATGCCTTTTACATAAAAATAATGCTTGCTTTGCAGTTTCAGACAAGGTGACCTGTGACCAAATGTTGGCTGGATTTATGACCATCTGCCATGCAACAATAAGGCATTTGTCAGGATTAATACCAAGAAAAACAAATTTATGGAGTTTTGAGTTTTTGAGACACAAAGCTTTGCAACAGCACAAACTTAAAAAAACATAAGAACAAAACCAATGACTAATCAAGAAACAAGAAAGACCTGGCAATCTAAATCAGAAGTTATTATGTCAAGGTTTTGTATTTTCAAGGATAGATCCACACTATTCTTTAGAAATAGCTTCTGAGTTTTTAGTTATTTAATAAAATACAATTTGAGCCTTCCAATTCTGAAGCAGGGCCCCTTTTCAAACAGGCCAAGTAAGCAGCTTGACAATCTTCATCCTTGGATGTGTCTGGTCCAACTTTTTTTTCCTATAATAAATGGCATTTTCTTGTTAAATTCCTTATCTCTACACACAATCGTGCATGCACAACTGAGTGCCACTTGCTTTTCAATTTTAACATTATTCAATTGCTTGTGGTATAATTTTCTAATACTGCATGATTCATGTACTCTACATACATGCAGCTACAGCAAGCAAAAAAAGCACTGTAATTCTAGGTAAACATTCATGTGAAAAATCAGACATAATTCTGATTTCAGCAATTTCACTAGCAAGTTCAGAAAGAGTAGGACCCTTTCAGGGTATCAACAAAGTAAGCTAACACTCACTGAGTTTGACAAAGTTCTCGATGTCATTATCATCTTCTCATTATTGGATGGGATCACGAGATTAATTCAGATTATTGCTATTGTCAGAGAATGATTTCTCCAGTACTACTATTAATATATATGTATCTATACCAAATGTAATTCTGAATAACTCAACTTTCAAAGGTGTGCCAATCTCTGATTCCTCAGAGATTAACAAACACTGCAGATAATTCTACAAGATTCTCCTTTCAGAGAATTCAGCTGACTTTAACACGCTTTCTAATGGCACTACTTGACTTCAGGAATCTACTCTTCTCATACAAACTCTTATCTTCCTCCTCTGTGAATGCTGATGTTTGCAGCAGCAGCAGCAACAGTAACTGAAATACTACAATGCTTTTGCTGATGAAGGTAAGTCCAGAGACATTCGGCTCACAGAGGAAATTTGAGTGGATTTGTCAGAAAGTACTTTTACTAGAATATTGAAAAGGCCCTTGAGGTACACTTATTGTACAATGGGAAATGTTTGTGTATATGAAAAAGTGCCCAGAATCCATGTTGATTTTGAACGACCTCTTTGAGCCTTCAAAGCAATGCATGAACCAAACTGGATTAGATTTTAAGAGATCTTTTAGTGTTCAAGTTGAATATAAAATACAATAAAATAGATGCTGGAAACTGTCACAATAGCCTTAACCCCTCAAGTATAGATTTTGTTTTTAAAGGAAAGATACAACTTGATATAAACTGTAGGCTTCATCCAGTATAAATACATATAAAATTGCAGGTTCAAATCTATTTTCATCCTGAAGAGTCTCAAAACCTATATGAATAATAACATTTTTAACACCTCTCAGTCTCAGAATAAAGGTATGAAACAGAGTTCTTAAAAGACACTTCTTTAGCAGCACTGACACTTTAAAAATCAGAACAATAGTTAAAATCCTATCTGTAACCAGAATGGATTCAGTAAACAAAAGAGTTAATTTTTCTTTCAGTAGATAACAAGAAGGAAAAATTTCAATATTGCATTACAAAAGCATAAATGAAAAGAAAAAGTGTATAGTCTAAGCTGAAAAGGATTTCTAGTTTGGTGCAGGTTAGAGAAAATAAATGTCCAGAAAAATTTAGAATCACCTAGGTCTACAAAATTAGGCTAAATATTTAACAGCAATAGACTTGATTGTTTGCTACAAATATTAGGATTTGCCATAACAGAAAGAAAATACTTCATATGGGTTTTCTTCAGTAAAGTTGGGTTTTTACTGAATGATATCATAAAGCAAAGATTATGTAAAAGTGAAAAAGATCCTGACATCATGCATATACACAGATACACACCAATTCCTTCATCCTGGTTATGGGAAATTGCACTTGACCATTCCTAGTGGCCTGGTGCATATCAAGAAATCCTTGGTGTCCAGAACACAAATGTTATCCTCTGTCCTAGTTATCCTAGTAAAAAAAATAAGTCCTTCAAATATTCATGTAAGAATGACAGAAAACAGATTTCTGCTTTTGCAACACTGGGCTTTTTTAAGTGCATGAAAAAACAGGACAAGCATACATTGCATGTTTTCACCAGCAAGCAAATTTTGGTGAAAAGAAAACATACAGTCATCCCCAGTGACCTCTATTGCTTTTACAGTCATAAAGTTTGACTTTCGAATATTTACCATGAAAAACAGAGCTAAAAGAGCAATGTCTAGGTCTGTGATTTGAAGTCTGTCTGATACTATGTCCTGTACTGATAAATCATTAAGGTAAAGTAAATGATACCTGCATCACAGGTTAAAAATCAACTACTGCCAATATCTGTGATGGCTCAGGTGATACAGACAGTCTTAATACTGATCCCATCCAGTGAAATAAAGGTATGTTGAATTCAAAGTAAAAAGATGCACTTTAAATGTTAGAAGTTATGAATCAGGATTTTGAACAGTGGATGAAAAATTACACATTGCCAGTTGAAGGATTTTGCTTTGTCCTTTTCTGTGTCCAGATCCTGTTTTCCAATGCAACCCACACAGCAAAACACATATTTGGGGACAGTTCTATTTGATGCCTTTATCAACAATCTGGACAAGGCAATTGAGTGCAACCTCAGAAAGTATATAGATGACACTGCGTTGGTGGGGAGTGTTGATCTGCTTGAGGGCAGGAAGACTCTGCAGGGGGATCTGGACAGGCTGGACCGATGGGCTGAGGCCAGTTGTATGAGGTTCAACAAGGAGAAGTGCCGGGTCCTGCCCTTGGGTCACAACAACCCCTCGCAGTGCTACAGGCCTGGGGAAGAGCAGCTGGAAAGCTGCCTGGGGGGAAAGGCCCTGGGGGTGTTGGCTGACAGCCGGCTGAACATGAGCCAGCGGTGTGCCCAGGTGGGCCAAGAAGGCCAGCAGCCCCCTGGCTTGTATCAGAGATGGTGTGGCCAGCAGGACAAGGGAAGGGATTGTCCCCCTGTACTGGGCACTGGTGAGGCCGCACCTCGAATACTGTGTTCAGTATTTGGCCCCTCACTGCAAGAGGGATGTAGAGGTGCTGGAGCGTGTCCAGGGAAGGGCAATGAAGCTTCTGGAGGGCCTAGGGGTTCAAGTTTCATGTGGAGTGTTTGTGGGAACTGGGGTTATTTAGTCTGGAGAAAAAGAGGCTCAGGGGAGGCCTTACAGTTCTCTACAGCTCCCTG
>JAVJGJ010000037.1:83585937-83598475 GCA_035590215.1 Microhierax caerulescens | reverse complement strand
CTTTTAGCAGGTGGGGGTAGGTCTCTTCTCCCAAGTAACAAGCGATAGGACAAAGAGATAGAGCCACAAGTTGCCCAGGGGAGGTTTAGATTGGATATTAGGAAAAATTTATTCGTGGAAAGGGTTATCAAGCATTGGAACAGGCTGCTCAGGGAGGTAGGTGGTGGAATCACCATCCCTGGAGTTGTTTAAAAAGCAGCACAGTTGTGATGACTTGGCAGTCCTGGGTTAATGGCTGGGCTTGATGATCTTAGAGGCCTTTTCCAACCTAAATGATTCTGTGAATCTATGATTCTATGGCTGTATGATTATATGGTATTATGCTAGAAATGTGATTCTTCAGTAGTATAATGTCTGCTCCTGTTCATCTGTGTGGTGTTTACAAGTTAATGTATATTTGGTAGCCTTTAAAAAACCTTAAATCTACAGAGAAATATCACCAAAACTCTGGGAACAATCCATGTTTCTTTGAAATTTACTGCAACTACTAAATTCAAATGTATTACCTTTAAAGCAAACTACAACAATTATTGGAATAAGCATTAATGTATTTGAGAAATCACATAACATCACATTTCAGATGTCACATGATGGTTTTAGGTATACGTTCACACTGCTTGTGCAATAATGTTGAAGTTCTGAGTCTCTAATCTGGTTATTTTAAATGCGTTTAATTTCAAAGCTGCCTATAGCTACCTGAGTTGAGGTGAGAGAATGGTTTTTCGTAACACCGTAATGTCTTCCAACTGTGAAAAATATTAATGAATTAATGAAATGCAATTAGATTACTTTATCTGCCTTTATTTAGCAAATGCTTTTAAAGTCATTCTCAGAGAATTTGTATTAGTTAGAATAACCAATTTAAAAAAAAATGGGTAAGTTTTAACTGTTCTATTATAAAAAACAAATTCATATTGTAAAACAGATACTATAGTCTTCTCAGAAAAATCAACAAAAAACATCTAAAAAGTCCTCTACCAAAAACTAAGCATAAAGCTCTGTCTTATTTTACATATTGCACACTGTTCCTTTATGGTGTGTTTTGACTGTGATTATCAGGAAAATACACTAGCAGTTTAAATTTGATTAAAAATTCAACCTCTTTTGTTTACAGGTGCTGGAACAACAAAGCATGCAAAGATATATCATTATAATGAAATGTTTATGTCTTTACAGGAATGTAAAGCCTGCCCACACCTGACACACCGTGTTCAGATGTCTCAGGCATTTAGCTAAATACTAGCTATAATGTGCAAACATGCACACACCTTTATATGAAATAACTATAAACAATATTTTTGTGTGATTTGGCAAAGAAGCAAAAGAATTATGCCACCACCAGCCATCTCACTGGAATGAAAAAAAAAAGCAAAACAAAACATAAAAGAACAAAATAAACCAAAACCCTACAGATTAACCAAATAAAAGATGAATAAATGAACTAAAACAATGAGAGATTCGTCTGGGAATAGACACATTGAAAGTTGTCCAATCAAATTTACAGGGATTTTTTCATTTCTACAGTTATTTAGCCAGTGCATATATATAACTAATAAGGGTTTTCCATAGTAATGTTTTACTGCCTTAATACAAAAAAACATCTTTGGTGAATTCCACTAGAATTTGTCTAGTTTCCAAAATAGCAAGTAGCTACGAAAAATACTTAATGATGAACCTGATCACTTTCTACTTTAGTACTTCATGTTAAGTATAGTGAGTCATTGTTTTGAACCAGGAGGTGCTGATCTATTATAATCACAGTAAAAAAGGTGCTGAGACTCTGTAAAGTATCATTCAAAGTGCCATTTCTAAGCATTTATTATCTATTATTAAAACTATAAAGAGACATAGTTAAAGTGTATCGTATGTCCCTTCAGATGCTGTGAACCCTAAGCTATGCAGCAGCAAATGAGCCTCCAGTCATGGTGCAGCACACTTAAGAAAATACTATCTATGAAGGGTTACCCTGTTTTGGTCATTCAAGTTATTGTAGGATTTTTCTTCAAATGAAGAACTGTCTTCATAATTTCCACTGTCAAATGCACAGGTCTAAATACACAAGCTGCATGTACAGCACAGCACAGGACCACAGCTACACAGGTTGACAGTTATGTGGGTCACCATCTTCTTCATGTACAATGGTCCTTCAGTCAGGATCGTCCCAGTTGTGAACACCTCAATACTTCTTTAATGGTGGGCAGCTTCAGTATGCAGTCTGTTACGTACTTTGAGCTTCTTCCTCACTTAATTTTATGCTTCTATACTGATTTTATAAAACAGTGATGCAATATTTTCCTTCCATGTATCATTCTGTATCTGCTCCCAATGCAGGATGAAGTTATTACTGACATTTTAGGTGTTAATGCAAGATGCAACTTCTTAGTTTTGATCTATCACTGGGTTTGATACAGACAGTTTAATTCTAGGTGAGTTCATTTTTACACACCATATTCCACACTATCCTCACACACATATTGCAGACTGTAGTCAGGGAATAACTTAATTATCTTCTCATATTACTAGCTCCATCACACTAATACATCTTTAATATTCTACTGCAGAATTTTATTAAACATATGAAATATTATAAAAGACATCAGGCAAATAATATTTTCATCTTATTGACCAGAAATTTCAAATTAGGTATCCTGAATTGTTAAGCAGAATTGCAATAAGATGAGTTAAGATTCCAGGCTTTTCCCAACTTTACAAGTATTTTTTTGATTCTGTTTTATTTCATCCTCGAGAAAAGCTAGAAAGATTTTCCTGGTTTATTCTGGTTTACTTTATCCTTAACAAAAGCTACCAAGGCTTCTCCCCCATGCTTTTCTGTGTCACTTAAAAATCATAGCTATACATGTCAAATTATCTGCATAGGAACCAAGCAACTAAAAGGACTATAGCTGTCACAGTAGCCCAAGCTGGATTGGCACTTGCTGTAGGTCATACGTCTCAGTGGCACTCAAGTGGTTGAACAGCTGTTCCACTTTAAAAGACAGAAATGTGTTCAGATAATAAAACCAATGATCAGCAGTAAGTCTGAAAAATTTGCAAGCAACAAACTTTTTTTTATAAATATCAAAAGATTTTCTCAGAAAAAAAAAATTGCTAAAGAAATTCATTGCATATAGAACTTTGAATATTGCAGTTTATGTTTAATGAAGACAGAAAGACATTATGGCTGAAAACTCAAGTCAAAAATAGGGTTGAAAATACAAGTTTTTAACTTAATATTAATTTCTGTATTTAAACAGTGTGGTCCAAAAGATGAAACACACTGTGCTCTTCATACCATTTTTACTTTATTGAATTTCAGTCATCTTGATGGAGTAACAAATAATGTGCATGAATTAAAACATCTATCACACACAGACACCTTACACATACATCTTACCCAATTCCTTCAGATCTACTGGCTTATCTTATTCTCTGGGATCTTTCTCTTATGTCTTAACTAAAAGTAAACAGAACCAAAGAGCAGCTTACAACAAGCTATCTAAATCATCACTTCTTCCATAACTACTGTGCGCTGGGAATCTCACAGTAATATGGATAACCCTTAAGCATCAAGTTATTTCTAGAATAGACTTTTTATGTCATGAAGGTTAGAAGGACTGCAGCTGGATGTAACCACACCATAGAAAATGAGCAGATGAAAGTGAGGGAACTCTTGCAATTTTATATACTTGACCTAAGTAAATTTTTTCTTCTCTAGATCACTATTAATAACTAAAACTTCATTATTTGCAAGTGAAGATTTTAATTTTCTTGATCAGAAATGTCCATAGTTTTACTGGTTTGTTTTCTACAAGATTATGTAATAGAATATTAAAATCATAGAATACAATAACTGCATTTCAGGGTTACACTCTGCAGCGCAGATTTTCTACCTCAAGAGCTGCACTAAAAACTGATCTACATTCCTACCTAGTTGATATTTCTATGTATTGTTTATATATTTAATAGAATACTTTTTCTTGTGGGTTAATTTTTTGTTGTTGTTGGGATTTTGCTTTTGCTGCTTTTTTTTTTCTGAAACAGTTTTGTAACTTAAAGAACTTTTTAATTTGGTGAGAATCAAACCTTTTCTTCTCCCAGTTTCTGATAGAATTTTTTTTTAAATCATTTTTTTTTTTTACTAAGATCACAAAGGAAGAAAAAATAATAACAGAGGACTTTTCTTCTAACACACTGCTCACTTGATCATCCCTAAAAGAAAACAAATAACTTAGTGGTTTTTTTTAAAATATATGTATGCTTGACCAAAACCAACTTTTCACTGGAGACATCTGTAAATGAGGAATGCTGTGAAGCTGGGATTCTATAGTCAGTAGGGATTAAATAGGAACTGTGGTTCTTCTAGACTGTGACATACGCTTTGTATCAGTGAGATTGCTTGGTAGAGTTCTTTTGCCTGTCCAACAGAGAGAAAAATCTGCTCAGTTCAAAGTACAGACAATCTGTGTTTCATTTCCAATGAAAAATGTCTTCATTAGAAAACACTAATGATTACAAATCTATTATTCTAATCAACATTTGGATTTTCACGATGCGACACTTCTGAGGAATCTATTGCAGTTCGATTCCCAGTCTCCTACTGTACTGTACTCAGTACTGGTGGCTGAATCCTTTAAACTTCCTGGAACATTGCTGTCATAAACTAGCACTTTTAATTTCCATAAGCAATTCTTCCTGGAGATATTATCATCTGGTACTGAGCTATTGCAAACACCAAAAAAGCAGCGATCCAGCTTTCTTTAATATATAAATCAGGCATTCATCATCCTAGCTAGTGATTATTTTAATTTTCACTTCTGTCATTTTACAGCTGTTCTGTTCCAGTTTCTCTTATACTCAACCCTTATGATAATATTCCAAGGATTAAAAGGTGAAAATAATAAAATAGAATAAATTTTACAGAAGAGTCATATCATTCTCATGTCTTTTTTTACACTACATTTTAAGAGATGTCTTTTTTCACTGTAGGTTGGTAGCAAACAGAATTGACTAGGACAAACACATAGGGATTCCAGAAACTATAAAATCTTGTAACATAGGAGGATAAAAATCACTTGAAAACAAGCCTGTTGAAAGACAGAGTGAACAGAACTAATCTTATACAGGATGTGGCAGGGCATCAATGGAATCTGTTCAAATATAATGATCCTTTACAGAAGTAAAAGAGACTCGTCAGCTTTTTCACAGAGCAGGCAATAGGAAAGCACATACAAGCACCTACACTGTAATTGTTCTCTCTTTAAGAATACCACAGTGTGAACTTGTTTGCAGACAAAATCACAATTAAGTCCCACCCTAAAAAACAAATAAGTGGTCTTTTAATAAAATTATATTATCATAAGCTTCTTATCTAATTCACATTATTTCCTTCCTAATCTGCGTTCCTGTCTGAAAATCATTGGAACAAAACTACATCATAATTTCATTCTATAGCATCTACCTAATAGTGATAGAAATGCATTTATATTCCAATGTTCAGACAAAATAAATTGTTTGTTTGTTTGTTTGTTTTGATGTTGGAAAGCATGTGAAACTGGTAAAGGAAGTTGTTAATGAAAATCTCCTTGCTGCCAGCTTTAAGCCACTTAAATGCTTTTGTGTCAATAAGGAACAATATAAACCTAGATACTATTATTTATAATTTTCTTCATAGCTACTTTTAAAGAAAGAATATTACAAGAAAGAAAATGTTAATGCTTATGGCACAGGGAACCTAACTCAGAACTGGGGAAGAAAAAAAAAAAAAAAAAAGTGGAAGTTTATATCTCCATTGAAGTGCAAACTGCTATGAATTTTCTCCTAAACTCAGCTTGGATAATTTTGCGAGCCAAAGCCCTTTGATCTATTGAATGTGGTGTCACAAGTTCAGTGCACAATACATCAAGAAGTTACTCTGAATATCATCCTGCAGCTACTGAAGTTGAAGACAAGAAACAGGTATTCAAAGAGCCTGACCACTCAAATCTTACAGTAAATATACCAAACTGAAAGATAAACTGGTCCAGTTAGTAACGCTCAATTTTGGGAAAGAAATAACATAAAAACACACTTTTCTGAGAAGTTTACTTAAAATCTGGTGACATGAGAAGTGATGTCCACATGTAGTTGTTGTTATTTTTATTCTCCTACCAACAGATGATTATCTATTACGTGACTTAATTTGCCAAGTGTTTTTGGAATATTTAATTGACATTTTCAATGTTTTAATTGAATTTTTTTACAACAAACAAATACAAAAATATTTCTTCATATTTAAAATGAACCTGTTTAGGTGTTGGGCGAAAGTGTTTACTTTGTCCTTATGGAATAGAAATCACTATTTTTCAGTATGGATACCTTTATTTTGACATATTAACTTTTTATCTGCAGAACTCACTTAAGAATCTAGTTCACAGTGTATACCTGTAGAACACGAAAATCCTTATGCATTGTTGTTTTGTAGACTGAAGTTTCTTCAAAGCATGCTTGGTCCATTGGGAAGCTGCAAGCAGTTTCAGGGTTGCTTACACATTTTGCTCGTAGCAGTTGTCAATAAATTGTTCAGGCAATTACAATCTTGCTCGATGTTGCCTCAAGGAATTTGTTAAGATGTCTTTCTTCAGTATTCTAGATCTGTTCAAAATATTAGTGACAGAGTAATTCCGGAGCAGCCCAAACAGTACTGCAATACACTGTACTGTTCCAAGACCAATTTAAATACCTGCTTGCAGTCATTAGGTACATTTTATATGTGGCAAGCCAACAGGTTTCCATGTTAACTTCCAGACCAATTATTTGACATATACCTGGAGTCCAAATATTTTTCCTTAGAAGTGAATGGGAAGAATAAGTTAAATATTGTAATTACCACTTCAAAGAAAGATGGCAATTGGAACTAGAGGTTCTTTGGTCTATAACAATCTTCATTTCTTTGATTCCCAAATGTCAGCAGCTAGTCAGAAAATCAGATTTTGAAGCACCACATAGTACAGAGAACATGTCATATAAGAACGTTAACACAGACACAAAAATTTCAGGAATGGCAATCTAGGAAAGATTCTAGTATTATGTTATCACTGCTATGTCCCTTTTCTTATTTCTTGTAAATATAAGTACCTTGCATTCCTAAATGCAGCTTGAAACATTGCAGAGTCTTGGTAGGCAGGATGTGCATGAATGAAAGCACTTTATGACAAACTTCTGTTTCTTTTCAATTTGGAATTAAGTTGGAAACAAGTGACTTGTCAGAAGAGCAAGGGACTTTATGCTGCACATTGAGTTAGGGAGGAATGTTCCTAGGATCTCTGAATTCCATTGGAGTGAGGTACACATAAAATATCTGTTGCTTGATTACCTATAATCCAAGACTGATACAAGTTTAGAAATGAAACAGGTTGCTTAGAGCACTCATTGCATTGTCAATAGCTTTTCTCCCCAGGAGGCTCATAAAACCATTACATATGCACAAACACTCATCTGAGAAACAAAATATTAACTGGTATTTACGTGACAAGACACTATGTATTCATTACCTAGAGACTGGGTTCGAAGATATTCTGTTCTTTTGACTGTGGAGAGGCATAATCCATAGATACACCCAGCGTTCATGGATTATATAACCAAATTATTGACCATTTACAGGGTAATAATTTCCAACCCAGGTATTATGCCAACTGTTAGGCTTTCATGCTGACACTTAGAAAATGTGCCTGAGCCCTAATGCTCTACTGAAGGAAGCTGGAAGATTCACTGTCCTGCAGATTTGTCTGTGTTACTCTTGCTCTACACAGAAGCACCTTCTGAACCAATTGGCTGAAGTTCAGATCCCTGAAGTTGTGAATTTGGTGCGTTAACTAAGTGTAATCATTTTTTGCTCTGCGAGGCATGGGTTTATCTTGCAAACCTTTATTAACTATTTTAATCTCTTCAAAGTACTCTATATTTGAATTCTAGCAGGCTTTATACCACAGTGACTTCTAGACTGATAAAGCAATACCCAGTTTTGAACTTGAGCTTGTTTGACTGAGATATTTAAGCTGGGACCATTTAATAATCACAGACTATGTGTAAAAAGTTGCATTTGATGAAAGAAATTATATATACCTTCTGGTTATTACCATTATATAATTTTATAACAACACAAGACTGTTCTTTTTTATACATATCAAATTCAGTGAAAATAGGCAACGCTTTAAGCACATATTATTTTAAAGTAAAAACAGTCAGAAGTCCAATGAAGATGGAAGGCAATATTGCAGAGTCAACAACAAGAAGAATATTGTTCTAAAGTTAATGTATACATTTTCACAAAGTTTTATTTCTAGTTTATGGAACAACAACAAATATTTTTCAATCCTTTACCATTAGTTTACACTTAACAAGTATGGTGGAATTGTTTTAGTCAATACTTCTCCTGGATCCCGCCCAGTCTCCTACAACAAAGTTACTCTGTGACTTTTGCTTTTAATTCAATATTTTTTTTACTCACACTGAACAAAGTCAACTGTTGACCTGTATTACAAGACTACACTGAAATATCCTCCATTCCTCTGAAGACACAACCACTTCATTCTGGCAATGTAATAAAAGTGAAAAAGGGCAAATTTTTTCCCAGTAAGTCAGACAAAAATGTGATTAAAGGACACAAATATAGTGCAATATCAGCTTTTGGCTGGTAGAAAACAATTGTAAATGAAATAATGAATATGCATAATTTTTAACTCAGTCACAGTTTAATAGCTAAAGAAACTCATTCTAAAAGATGTAGTATTTTCTACATCTAAATATATCTACATCTAAAAGCTGTAGATATAAATCTGTGTATTTATATAGTAAATAGAAAGAAAGACAAAAAAGAAAAAATAGACACAGGACAAGGGTAAACATATTTTATCAAGGCACAGAAAAATATCAAACAGAAAATTATTTATAAGAAAAATTGCTCGTAGATATGATATCAAGCAATTATACCTAATCCCATAATAAAAGTGACTTCCCCTTTCACAAATTTGGTCTGAAAGACAAATTAAAACAGGGCTGAATGAAGAGTTCCTTTAATGAGTTTCAGCTATTTTAGACTGTAAAATTCAACAGCAAGTATGGCATGTTAGTAATGAATTATTATTCTATTGATTTCATAATCACTGCTACTGGTTTCAGGAATCACTTCTTTTTCTACTGAGCACATATTTGAAATTCAGCCATCCTATGACTCTAAGGGTGGGGTTTTTTCCCATTTCATATACTCTTATCTATACACACCAATAACTTTATTTGGCATTAAAGTTACCAACACAAAGGCAAAGAATTAAAAGAAAATGTATGAACCTGAATAATAAATAAAGCAGAAGCACCTTCCTATTCTGCAATTCTAAATTGGTGTTCCAAGGAAACATTCTTTCCCATTACCAAATATTTTCCCTACCTTTCCAACATAATTCTTACTTTCCATTGCTTTCTTTTCTTATGGTTTCATTTGAACATGAAGAAACTGTAACTTTTTGTTCATGAAAGAGGGAGGACTTACAAAAACTTTCAAACTGTATTGTGACACATCTTTAAAGCACTCCTGTTGCAACTTCTGTCACTGAAGGAAGAGGATTTTAAGTAACTTTCATGTGCAGAAGTAGCAGACAAAAATGTTATCTAAAATGCCTTTAATCAGTGTCCAAATATGTTTAATCAGGAATCAGGGTGTCAGTTTTTCAGAAGTGAGGTTGTCTTACTTGCCTGAAGTGTATGGAAGTCAACCCTTGTAGGAACGCAGGGATACTGTAACTCCCAGGGTTCGAAGCTGAACACACAAATCTACAAGCTTATTTTTCACACATCATTTGGAAGTTCTTTGTAACCAAAGCTAGACCATGAGAGTAAGTTAATACACTTCATAATACTGAACTCAGCTACTGACCTGTTTGTTGAAATTCCTAGAACTTGCAGAAAGATGGGAAAAAGTACATTGATATACAGAAATCCATACTTTTTCTTCCTCCCATAGTGTCACATACCTCCATGTCTACTTTTGTTTCAAGAAATCTGTAGGAACATGTCATATTTGTCTAGCATATGGGCTCCTGCCTGTGAGAGATCAATAAGGACGCATTGTCAGTGGACATCTTAGAGTTTGTCTATATAAGCATTTCTGTTCAGATCAAAAAGTGAATATCCAGATTATCCCCACTTACCGTATTTGACTTCCCATCAAAAAGTATGATCTTCAAGAACATGATCTGGATTCTTTTTAAATGAAACTAAGCCTAAAGATGTACTTCAGAGGTGCATCACAAGTGCATTGCAATTGCATAATAGATGCTCAGCCTGTGGGATAAGACTTGAGCAAGTCCTTTAAACCCCTATGAAACACAGCTACGGTGGATGCTGTGCTCTCAGCACCAAGTATTTTTGTCCTAATTGAAAAAATCCAAACAGACTCCTAAGAAACCCCGAGAAGCTCCCACAGGAGCATGCCTGTTGGAGGTAGGAAAGGAGGCTCCACAACATGTCAGCTCATACAGTGCTGCAGTGGCAGTTATGTGAGATACAGCTGACCTCCACAGAGGAGTTGGAGGTATGAATATTATGTATTTGGGGCTTGCTGGAGACTCTAGCCTAACCCTGCTTAATCACCACAGGTTACATCAGGACAGTAAATCAAACCAACCATACCATGGGAGTCTACTACCAAGGTCAGGAGGCTGGGGGGTGCTTCCCATGGCTAACAGGAGGGCACCAGCATGGATGAATCCAGTGGCTGGGTATCACCATGTGAGGCTGTTCCAGGCCTGCTCTATCCAACCACAGATTTAAGCATATAGTGAAAACAAAATTGCTATGCTAGAAGCACTACATGCTTCAAACTCTAAGACCTCCTCACTTTCAGACAGATTCTTGAGTTTGGTTTTTGTTGGTTTGGTTGCTGTTGTTGTTCGCATTAGGGTATTCTGTGGTTGTTGGTTTTTTGGGGGTGTTTTTTTGTTTATTTGTTTTCTTGAAAGAAAGTAGGGTCAGTCATTGATTCTGAGATTACTAATTTGCACAATCTTGACACTACTGTCTTTTCTCCTGCTGTAATAACTAGGAATTTACATCACTTTTTCTGTTGATTTTAGGTGTTTGCCTCCTAGGTGAATTCTTTAACTTCTGTTATAAAGTGTTATGAAATGAAGTTGTCCTCTAAATACTTTTAGTGGCTGGTATGGGAAAAAAAAAAAAAAAAAAAAAGTGAGAGGTTGAAGGATCTAAACATATTTTCTTTAAAAACAAAATACTGCTGAAAACCATGAAAATGCTGACACAGTACCAATATCCAAGAATTTAACAGTTATTATCAGTCACTTCTGAACAGTTCTGTAGAGGACACAGCTATTCTGTTTACAGGTAGAAAACTTTAAAGACCTTTTACCAATGAGGAAAATATTTGTTATAATCATTATTACATTAATTTTAAAGCACCTGTAAAGAAAGGCAACTTCTTAGATTTGAATCTTTCTTATGCAAAATAATGTCAGCTATTTTGCAAAAGGAATTGGTAATTCTTTAATAAAAAAAGGTATGTAAACATTACACAGGTTCATCAGTTATAGAATCTTTGTTTCTAAGGTTGTTTCTTAAGGGGGAGAACATCTTCTGTTGTCTGTGACCTTTTTTCAGTTATATCTAGTAGTTTATTCCTGAAGTTTTCAGGTGTATGGAAGCTTGTTTCCTATAGTTATCCATTAACGCAAATAAGCATAAAGATTTCACTGGAAATTGGCATAGTTTAATTTTATGTTGGATTTTCATATGTTGAAAAAGTAGAATTGTTAAGGAATTGTATTCTGTAGTATGTGATTTTCATCTAATAAGTTAGTTAACTGTCCCTTGACTTATCCTTGGCGTCAATTCTTTTCTATTTTAAATCTGTTATAAATGTTTGAGTAAACATTTTCTGCACATTTATCCATTCTCTTCTATGCACTCTGACAAATATCCAGTAGTAAACCATTTTCTGGACACAAATATCTACCTAGAACAGCAAAGCAACATCCAATTATTTTCAAAGAAATGAAGAAAAACATATTACTATGCATAGGGGTATATTACTTTTCAGCTTAATAATAGCTGTGTACTGAAGAGATTGCTAAGAGCAAACACAGACATATTCAAGATGAATGATCAACTTGAACATTTCAAAGAAATTTCAGTTTTAAAACAGTTTTGTCAATCTGCAACTTGTGACTTCAAAGTAGCATTAGAACTTGCTAAAATGAAAGAAATTTGTGATTACTGAATTTCTAGCCATACCTAATTTATTCAGGTTGTTGTGTCAGTACTTAATCTCTTTCTTTTTCTTGTGTTTTATTTTTTGTTGGGGGTGATGGTGGTGTTTTTTGGGTGTTTTGCGGGGGGGGGGTGTTTTTTGGTAGTGTTAAAGAAAAATAAGAACTAAGAACTTATAAAAAGACTATTTTAGCCTTTAAAATCAGACCGCAGCACTCTTGTGAGTCTTCAATTGTAAAGACTGAGTTATATTCACATACTTAAAACTTACTAAACAAGGATC
>JAVJGJ010000037.1:83560267-83573576 GCA_035590215.1 Microhierax caerulescens | reverse complement strand
CAGTTTTCTGAGTATTCCTTTTTGGTGGCAATTAACTCCTATTTTTAATCCTGAAGACATCTGTACGCACTCTCAAAATATTATTTTACACATTACCTTGTCTAGCAACTTATGTAGCAACTGCTGTATTATGATAAGTCTGCTAAAACTTCTATTTGGACTGAGAATAAATTATTGGCTCCATTTATAAGGTGTGGAGTTTCTTTGCCTTTATCAGGATTTTGAGTGTAACATAACACAATTTCAGTATGTAAAAATTGAAATCAACCATTCATCTCCCAATTAAACACAAAAATTGTCATGTCATTCATCTGATACAATTCATGTGGCAATTGAGAGTTATATGTCATTGTATACAAGATCATGAAGTGTCAAATATGTAAAATAATTACTCTACTTGTTGTATACTAGTCTAATATGGAAAAAAAAAAATTAAAAAAAAACCCATACACACTAATTTTATGGTAGTATGGTATACTGAAAAAGAATAACATTCTTGTGACAAGTCTTATACAATACAGACTGAAAGACATAATGATTACCTGAGAAACATGTCATGTATTCTTATACAATAATGGTTCTGTTGTGAGAAACCTATATAAAAGACAAAAATGTCTACAGTGAAACATTGCTTATAACTTTAATTTAGCATGGCAGGAGTTAAAAAACTGATCAAAATATTAAGGCCCTCTTCAGGATAACAGCATTCTTGCCATTTAGTATTTTCATCACTCTCACCTTCAAAAACAAGAGTTCCTGTAGACCTTTTCCAGGCTTATTTAAAGTCTAGTCATGAGAATTACGTGGACACAGTTTCAGCACCTTATACCTGGAGAAACAGTGAAGGCTGCATTGCTACTTTGACCTTTTCAGCATTCTGTGATTCGGACAACCATCTCTGTTCTTTTTTACAATTGCATGAACCTGAGAATAACAGCAGAAATCTAAAAAAGGTCAAGTCAGTACAGCAAAGTTCAGTTTGACAGAATAGGCTAGACATCCAAACCTAGATAGAATCTCTACCATAAAAACATGAAAAGAAACTAACAAGTACAAGTAGCATCACAGTACAACCCCCAGAGTCTAAAGCCAACTTTTGGCTAAAACAAAAAATCAGACCCCAGTTAGTGATTTTCATTTCCACAGAGAGCCTGTGGTGCTGATCCAGGTAGTGGAATTGCACCCATGGGCTACACTTTTATAAACCATTTCTCATGCAAAGTCTTCCTGCGTAATAAATGGGGAGAGGAAGTTATCAAAAAAAAATAACACAAAAACCCCCAACCAAATACAAAAACACCAAGGAACATATAGCATAATAAAATGGCTTTTAAGACTGATTTCACATTATGCTGAGATTTAAGCATAGACTTAAAGAACTCTCTTTTTCTTAGATCATCAAAAAAAGTCCATACAGCTATTCAGGCCAGTGAAATGTAAAAATTTGACAAATTGTCTGAAAATATATTTCTTCAATATTAATTGAAAATTCAAGTATCAGTACTAGCAACCAAGGTTGAAGAAGCCTCATGGACACATTCATCATTCTTGCTATTGATGATATTATGTCTACACAGATCTTGTGGGTCCCAAAGCCAAATCAACGGCTGCTTGAGTTTATATCTGTTACTGAATTGAAGGCAGGAGAGATACAGCTGGCATCAATCAGAGTGGAAGAATCAGCCTGAACACTGCCTAGAGGATGACGTTCCATGACAGGACTCTTCCAGAGTATCTAGAAAAAGTTCTGAGGCACAAAATAAAGGTTGGTGAGAATGTGAAATCTTGAAGTGTAATATGCATTTCTTCCTGGTTCCATCTTAACAACAGGTATGAGGCAATCCTAGCTGTTATCTAGATCAAATCTCTAAATCTTTGGACAAGATTTGATTGAATAGGACTTGTGCAAGGGAACTTTTTGCAATGGCACAGTGAGAAAAGCACTGTGACAACTCCTGTTTCTGTGGTAGTAGTGAGGGCAAGTGGAAAGCAATATAATATATTCTTGTTAGACTTGGGTTTCTTTCCTTTGTCAACATGGAGCACAGCTATGGTAGTAATAGTTGGCACAAAAGATTTAAGAGCAGACAAGGTTTCAGCTGTCCTTACCGCATTCTGAAGTTTGACAGCTGCATAGTCTAGGGAGGGAGAGATTTCATATGGTACCTGTTTCAGGAGAAATGTGTTCCAGCCTTTTGCTTTGATTACTCCCATAAGTACCTGGGATCAAATCCTGAAGAAACAGCATGCCCAGACCTTGATAATCTCACATTGAGCCCAGGGGTGTGGGTTAAAGGTAGAACTCAGAGACTTTTTTTTTTTTTTTTTTTATCAAATATAAACAGTCTTTTATGCCAGCTGTTGCAGGTTCTAGCTTAAGTAGCTGAACTACAGAGTGTGCAACAGGGAAGCAATATTCTCTGAAGCTCTGTAAATTCAACCCAAGGATGTAATATGAATTAAAAAAAAAAAAAAACAAACAAAAAAAAACCCAAAACCTGAACAGTTCTTGAAACTCATGCATTTGAGAAAAATTATTTTCAAGAGCAACTGATAAGAAGTAGCAGGAGATGTATGTATCCTCAGAGAAGGAAATACTAGGGAATGAACAGGTAGGGAGTAAAGGGCAAACAGAAATGGCAATGAAAGAAGGCATAAACTTGGACCTTAATCACCTGTGAATTTCTGAAAAAGGGAGTTGGTCAGGTCATTTGCAGAGAATAAACTGACATGAGAATGATGAATTTTAGGAAATTACAAAACCAAGCTTATTCAGAAGAGGATTATCAGAAATTGTTATTTAAACAGTTTAAGGGAAAGAAGTCAGCAAAATAAAAATTTCAGATAAGAACACCAAAGAGGAATTGCCAGTCTACAAGCACACGGACCTCATGTCAGCTCCAAAGAAACACATGTTCATATATATGAACTGAGATAGAATTAAGGACAATGAAAAATAGACATCCAGTAGGTATTTTGAGAGGAGAACCTGGGCAAAAGCACACATGGAGAAGCCTCAATTACGCCATGCCTAACAGTTGAAATACTAACTAGAAAGTGATGAGTGAGTTTACGTGAGACTGTAAGACAAACAACCTGCTTGTCAAGGTAATATGTCACATCCTATTAACTGTGATGAGATGTTTGAAGACCTATACAATTATATAGCCCATGCAATTTTTATCTTGTAGGAATAAAATCAGGTGTAAAAATGCTGACCCATATAAAGAATAAACTGATGGCACAGGCTTCTGATCTGTTAACATATATAATATATGGGGTTTTACATATATATATATATATATATATATAATAAAACACCTCAGTAATTTCTACACTAAAAATTACTTTAGAATAAGTATGGTCCATTGCTAAAGTGAACAACAGCCATATTACATGGGGTTTTGCAGGTAGGTTATTTAGTCTACATAATTAACAGTGACTCAGACAACATAATTTGTTTCAGCCTGAATTGTCAAACCAATACACATTTGATGCAGAAATGGTATACTCACCCCTGTAGAGATTCTGTAACAAACACTAACTGTGTAATTCCCATTTCCTACACAGCTGAGTGGCCTTCTTTCTAGTGGGCAAGTTTTTTCTTTTTAGTGTTTCTCATTCTTCTTAAAGGCATCCTTATTAGATATTAATGCTGATGCACTCGTTTGTCTGTTTACCACTTATGGTATGTCTATTTTGTGTTGTGTTTTGTTAAAAATTTATGGCTAACCAACAGAGAGAAGAGCCATCTGTCTGAAGGGACAGCACTTTCTAGATGAGGCATTAAGTGAGCACATCTGGGAGAAGCTTCTGGAAAGGAGTAAATAGAAAAGAAGAAAGAGGAAAAGAGAGAAAGAAGAAGCTCCCACTGCATCAGGAGAGTAGAGTAGGAGCAAGAAGCAGAGACAAAGATGAAGCTATAAGGCTGACAGATGTGCAAAATCAGACTTCTAAAAACCCTCCAGGGGACAAGTACTTGAAAGTTTGGGTTTAGTATTTCCAAGATGGATAACAGTTGTCTCTCCATCAGTTATAGCATTTAAATGAAGACACTTCTGTTCAGCAGATGTTTCAGTTCTTGATCCTTGAAGAAAATAAAATCAACAGTTTCACGTTACTGCAAACTAATTATGTGTAAAATTAGAACACAGTTAAGTTTAAGACTATACTGAGGAATAAGTAATCTAGAAGACAATTGAGGCATTTAATGATCTTCAAATGAGAAATAGCTCTTCTATGACTTGGAAAAGACACTATATTGAACTGTTGGCCTCTTGGAGATGGCTAGAGTCATGTCCAGCTATTTTAATGGTAGCATATACCTGCAAAAACCTCCAAGATCAATATTTCTCTCAGCCTTGTGAGAACTGGCTTTTCATAGAATTTCTATGTATGGTCCCTTTAGAGACTAATTTATCCTATTAGGTTCTTCAGGAAGTGTTGCATTACTTAAATCATTTAGCATGAAACTTGAACCAGCTTTCATTTATAGGGACTTGTATGCTTATAATTCCTCTTTACTGATCACATAGAGAACCACCTTCTAAGAGCACCTGTCATGCTGTGCACTAAAAGCACAATGAGTTATTAAGCAGGATGAGAGAAATCAAGTATAAACAGATTTAATAAGCCTAGATTTAATCAGTTAAGATTTGGATATTTAAAGTTTTTTCTTTCAAACATAAAAGCCTTTGTCATCCAAAAAAATACCCATCGGTGATCAGGAAAAATTATACCTTTGAAAGGTCAATTTACAAATATGTTACATACTAATAATTGATATAAATGCTTATAATAACAAACACAATCATTGCAGCTCAGCTGGAAAGTCAGTATGAAATAAAATGTCTCCAGAATTTTGAAAAACTATTTATTTTTTCTTTTATCTTTTTTTAGCACAAGGAATTGTAATACTTTGTCAGTTAGCCACTTCCAGCAGCTGAATAACAGTAATATATTGGTCCCATGAATTCCTGTGGATTCATTCCATTGTCCCATATATGGATATCCACCTCTAGCTTTAATATTGCACATCAGAGAAACAGCAGATATATTTTGTTTATAAGGTGTTTAAGTAACTGAACATAGTCACTGTTCCTGGGAGTGGTCTTCTACTACTACCCGATAGAAATATACAGTTACAGTGCAGCATAAGCAATGAATAGAAGTAGAAAGGAGTAGCAACAGCAAGTTTACTTTACACAGTAAACTCATAAACACAAACTCCACACATGAAGTTGAGTTAAATAAAATAAAATAAAAAAATTATCATAACCTTTCATTTTTTTTCCCTGCACAATAATATATCCAGTAGATGAATTTACTATTTAGATAACATTATAATGAGATTCAGTAAGTGAATCTTACAAGCTCAGCGAATGAAGACAGACACTCAAAAGTCTGCCTGAGTATGATGTTGGTTTGCCTCGATGTTTTCAAATCAAGACTGGACTTAAAGAGAGTTCATATATTTAGCAGGTTCTTTCAGGTAGTTCATTCAAGTGATCTGCTTGGATAGCTCTCTTGGCACTTTTCATTGAGAAAACCTTCTCTTCCCTTTATGGCTTTTTAAAAGATCATTCCAGCCATTCAGGCAGATCTGTCTTTATAGCTTGCAAGCTGATTGATGTACAGTCATCAGAAGTGCTGTATTACAAAGAAGGTTGGGTTTAGGGGGTTTTGTTGTTTCTTTGGGGGTTTTTTCAACTACAAAATAGTGGAAACTGAGCTCTGATGGTTTATTTTATGATTTCTTGGCTCTTGATTTTTGTTTGACTGGTAAACATTTTAGATTTATTATGTGTTCTGGAAGTAGGGTGATAAACATCTGGGGCTGGTTTCCATTCTACTTGAGGATGAAGGAGAGGAAGCAGATGTAAACCTTGTTGCTGAACATACAGTCACAGCACTGGAAATCTGGAGAACTGTGGGAATTTTAAAATTTTCTTACTTTTTGCCCATATCAAAGACAAGACAAAATGCTTCACAGGTACTCAATAATTTGAGCCCATGTGCAAGAAAGACACTGAGGGTGCAACACTTCAGAAGACTCTCAGGAAACAGGGTGACAAGATAAAATTACCAGGTATCAAACATTATGTGGAGCATAGTTAGGTCACCACAGGCATACCTTCATGTACATTTAATTTTGTACCCATATAGAACATTTCTGATTAATACTTTTTTTAGGGAACATAAAAAAAAAGAAAAAAGAACCAAAAAAAAACCAAACCCACAGCAAACAGCAACATAAAAAAACAAAACCCAGAGGATGGTGTTTTGGGCATCCCTATGATACCAACAACATTTATCACTGAGGGGAAAAGTATAAACCAGAAATAGACCAGGTTTTCCATATCCTTGGACTTGGTAATTTGTTACTTCTGCAGGTAGAGCAGTCATTATAATTCTGTGTTCCTTCTACTCTCCCTTCACTTTTTCTTTTGTGCATCACACATCACCTTATATAATTCATACAGCAAAATTCCCAAGTTCATAGTGAGAAGTAAGCCTCCAAGTCTGGCAAGTAAAAAACCATTTTTTATATAAGACTTGGTATCATAGAAGTGAAATGTGTGCCAAGGTTTAAAATTCACACATAGTTATATACACTAACAATATACATGGTTTAGGGGACAGAGAGACAAACCCAGCATATTCTGGTTTGCAGCAAGAGGAGAAGCTGACTTTTTTGGAGCAGATCTCTGTTCTGAATTATCTTAGTTTATAAGCAAAGAAGGTCTAGTTGGGGATGTGAAGGTTGGAAGCAGCCTTGGCTGCAATGATTATGAGATATTGCACAGGATCCTGATAAGAAGGCAGAGGGCAAAAAGCAAGATCATAATCCTGGACTTGAGGAGTGCACACTGGCCTCCTCATGGATGTGCTTGAAAGCATCCTGTGGGATAAGACCCTGGAGGTAAGAGTGGTCCAAAGAAACCAGGTGAAATTTAAGGATCAGCTCCTACATTTTCAGAAGCAGTCCCTTTCAATAAAAAATAATTTAAAAAAAAAAAAAAAGTAAAAAATGCCAGGAGGCCTGCATGAATAAGCAAGGAGCTCCTGGAAAAACTCAGACATAAAATGGAAGTATACAGGAGGTAGAAGCAGGGACAGGTGTGGACTACAGAGACACTGCTGGAGCATGACGAGACACAGTTAGGAAAGCCCCAGCTGGAGATGAATCTGGCGAGGGATGTTGAAGGCAACAAGAAGGGCTACTGCATGTACATAAGTACCAAAAGGAAGACATGGGAAAGTGTGGCCAGACACCGAATGGGTCAGGAATCCTGTTGACCCAGGGCACAGAAAAAGCTGAGATGCCAAATACCTTCTTCACCTCAGTCTGTAGTAGTAACACCAGCCTTCAAAAATCCGAGTACAGGAGACACTGCATGACCAACTTTATACATTTCTATAATGAAATGACTGGCTTAGTAGATGAAAGAACTAAGCATTTTCTACCTGCCTAGAGAACCTGATGAAGTATGGTCTGGATGAGCAGACAGTGAGGCAGATTGAAAACTGGCTGAACTGCAGGGCCCAAAAGGTTGTGATCAGTGGCTCAGAATCTAAATGAAGGTCAGTTAGGAGCAGCATAACCCAGGGATCAATAATGGGTTCAGTCCTGTTCAACATCTTCATTGATGATGCAGATGATGGTGTAGGGTATACCCTCAGCAAGCCTGCAGATGACACAAAGCTGTGAGGGGGGGCTGATGTGCCAGTGGGTCATGCTGCTATGCAGAGGGACCTTGACAAGCTGGAGAAAGAGGCTAAGAGGAAGTTTGTGAAGCTCAGCGAGGGTAAGGGCAAAGGCCTACACCTGGGAAGGAGCAACCTCATGTACCAGTACATCCCAAGGGCCGACGGGCAGCAAAGCAGCTTTGCAGAAAAAGATCTGGGAGTCCTGGTGGACACCAAGTTGAACACAATCTGGTAACGTGCCCTTGCATAAGATAAGGGCTAACAGCATTGTCAGACAGTTCTGTCTCTGGAGTCCCGAGTCCAGGCCTGGGCTACCCGGCGCAAGGCAGACATGAACAGACTGGAGAAAGTCCAGTGAAGGGCCACAAAGATAACTAAAAGACACTTCCATGAGGAAAGGCTGAGAGAACTGGGAGTGTTCAGCCTGGAGAAGAGAAGAATCAGGGGGAATCTCATCAGTATGTACAAATATCTGAAGGGAGGGTGCAAAGAGGACAGAGCCAGGCTCTTTTCAGCAGTGTTCAATGGCAGGACCAGGGGCAGTGGGCACAAACTGAAACACAGGAGGTTCTTTCTGAACATTGGGAAACAGACTTTTTAAAAATTTATTTTATTTTTTATTTTAAACTGTGGGGGTGATTGAGCACTGGCACAAGGCTGCTCAGAGAGGTTCTGGAGTCTCCCTCCTTGGATACTAAAAAACCATCTGGACATAGTCCTGGGCAGCCTGCTCTAGGTTACTCTGCTTCAGCAGGGGGTTTTGACCAGATGACCTCCAGACATCCCCGCCAACCTTAACCATTCTGCATCCTGTAACCTGCTTGATGTGAGAAGCTGAAGACCTGACTTAAGCCTTCTGTTGTGAGCATTATTGTTGCTTTTTCCAATAGAATCATCTTTGTCAGATGAATTGAAAGCTATCGTTACTCAAGTGAAAAGCAGAAAAAAAGGTGTTTGTTTTTTAAAAAAAAATAACTGCCTGACTCCTAGATAAAGCAGCTGAGATCTTTCAGAACAGTAATCTGTTCCCAAAAGCCACCCACTAAAACTCAGCTTTTAAAAAAAAAATCCTTAGAATACTTTTGCAGTTCCTATTGTCAATTACTTTCTTCACTGACCCATAAACCTGTGTTTTAAGTAGAGCATACCACAGTCTTTTGTGAGACCATGACTTCCTGATGGAACTACATTAAAGCCTCATGCTGTGCATGTTTGCAATTAAATATTTATTCTGGCTTAATAGTTTTTATAGCAGAATAATTGCTATGATAGCCAAATGATCTGATGGTGATAAACAGTTTAAAACAAAAATCTGCCATATCAGATCTATATCAAGGAACTAACAAGACGCAGAGTTAGATCAGAGATTTACAGTACAGGAAAGGAGTTTTACAGTGTTGAATCTCCAGATAACATGGCACTTATTAGTGCTAGGATAGCTATAGCAGCTTGTATAACAAAGCAGAGCTCCCACATAGTTAAAGCTATTAAAAAAGAAAAAAACCAACAAAACAAACCAACATTACTAAATAAGTTTTCCAACCAAGAATTGTTAAAAATGTCAGAATAAGAATTCTGATGGTGTTCCTTATGCTTCCATTTTCCTATGTGTAGCAAAATCCTCTTGAATAATACCACTATCAGAAGTCTTCTACTGCAGGAGAAGCAGCAGAGTATTGCAAGGTCCCTAGCCACTGAAGATACTCTACTCAAAGAGCGTGACACACAAAAACGGTGCCTCAGACCATTCACTTACTGTGGTTTTCTACCTCTCCCTTCAAAATAAACCAAACAAACTGTGTTTTTCATGTGGAAACAGAAATGAAGACTTACTGTTCTCCTGTGATAGGAGACTG
Source organism: Microhierax caerulescens (assembly GCA_035590215.1). Classification (NCBI taxonomy): domain Eukaryota; kingdom Metazoa; phylum Chordata; class Aves; order Falconiformes; family Falconidae; genus Microhierax; species Microhierax caerulescens. Next base: position 83,564,010 of record JAVJGJ010000037.1, on the reverse strand, counting down.
TCTATCAAACCCCTCTGGAGAAACTAGCCCCCCAAAAGGCTTCTCCTTTGTATGCAGTCTGATAGGTAAAATTCTGCAGAGTATGCAAGTCTGTGCCACTTCTCCCTACAAGAATAGTTAATTTGGCATGAAACTGGGCAAGACAAGGGGCCATCCTCTCTCCCCTGTCACCCATGGTTAGAGACTGAAGGAAGATTCTGTGCAGCCTGTTAGGCACCATAATTACTGGTTAAGTCCAAAAAGTCACACAATCTCCAGTGTTTGCTCTTTACTTTCAGCTTGGACTTCTACAACAGGCAGACAGCCTGATTTTTTTGATTGCTTTTTTGTTTTGTTTGCCAAGCAGAAGAATTAGCTGCAAAAGCAACATAATAATAGCTTTGTGCTGCCTTTTTTAAAGGATTCTTAAAGATTGCATTAGTGTTTTAATTAAACATTGTTAATATTTCTTCAGCAGTTAGCAAATCTACAAGAAAATGCAATTAGTGCACATCTTTTAAAAGTCAGTGCTAATTTATTGTAAAACAGTGTGTTGCCTACTAAAAAAAAAAATATTTGACTTTTGATTCACTTGAGCAGTGATGACATTTGGAGTGTAAAAACTAGTCAAATTATACTTCCCATTTTGCCTGGAGGTGCCTGGAAATATGTATTCTTGCATGCTTAGCAATCTTTTAAAAGGGGGTACAAGAAGAGGTAGTTCTGTACTTTTAAGTGAAACAAATCTCTAAGTCTTTAATAAAAAAAATGTGCATCTTAAATATCTGACTGCTTTTATATTATTCATGAATCTGGAAAAAGCTCATACAATCCAAAAGTATCCAGTAACTTCACAGGCTTAAATTACATAAACTTAGGAGTAACACTGAAAACAATTCAGTATTTCACAGTACCTGTTTCACATTTTAAAACAGCTGTTCTCTTTATTTCACTTAACTTATTAATCTGGCCTGAACAGTATAGAAACGGTCATAAAACGTGAGTTTGCCTTGCCACAGTCACTGACAAATTGCTTCTGTGCTAAGGAGACATAGAGTATTAATCCTATGTTGCTCTTCTGTAATGGTCTCCCAGAAGCACCTCCATCTGTCAGCAGCACACGCTGTTCCTGTTCAAGGCAGAGAGCATGTCATTACTGTGTAGCTTCAGATCTTTGGTTTCTGTGTGGCAGCATCCTTACTTCATGGTCAAAGCAACCAATTAGCTTGTAAATTGGATTTCCACAGTCCATGTGGTTCACGTTGTAGTTTGTTAGTCAAGAAACAATTATGTCATCTTGTACACCACAGAGCTAGCACAAACAGAGACAACAATACCATTGGCTCAGAGCCAGCTCATTAAAAGCAATTGTGTGAATAACACAACTGCCTTACAGATTCAGTGCTTTGAAAAAAGCTGGCCACCTACCACTGGCACCAAGGCAATGGAACAACACGTGGTGCAGTAAGAGATGCTTGCTTTTAAAAAGCATACATTACTTGAATTGATTTAAGAATATGGGGATGAGGGAGGGAGGGATGGAATTAATCATATTCTTCTTTGTGTATGAGAAATATTCTCTAGCCTAAGGTAATTGTTGTAGAGATTCATAAATGAATTTTAGTTGAGATCTTCATTGGTAAGGGGTTATGGAGGTATTGAGAAATGCTATAAAACTGAGCAGTTTATCGTGAGCCTCAGTAGAAACTGAAATAGCACATAGCAGCATTCTCTAACAGCTTCCAAACCAGGATTTTTTTCTAATGCTATTGTTTTAGAACCCATCCATGCCTGTATGAGGTCTAATATTACCCCAAAACAATTTTAAATAAGTAATTTATTTTTTTCTTTTAGGCTGATACTAAGTAAAAATACTTTATTTGAATACACCCCTCCTTCCTTTCTTTTAATGTATAATAGATAACAGAGTAGATCTTTGGGTCGGCTTTCAGTTATAGTTTGCTTTTTGCTGAATGACATACTAAAAGATTGTTCCTTGAGTTACCTTTCCCATCATTTTCATTTATTTTTTTTTCAGTATGTGCTCTTTCAGCAGCATAAGGTCAATAGACCTATCTATGTGTGTGTGTGTATATACATATTAAAATACTACCTTTTCAAACCCTCTAGGCTTATCTACCTTCTCTGTTTCTTTCTGCCCATCTTACTGACATTTATGTCACTGTATATATACCACATATATACCATATAGACAGAGTATATACACATGTATATATATACACACTATATATATAAAAAATACATTGCTACACTATAGAAGAGAGCAAAAACACTACTTGTTACAAACAGGGTTAAACACTAAGAAAACCAGTAAAATCATCTACCAGGGATAAACAACTTCAACAAACCTTGAAAAAGTACATGGAGACTCCCGAGCTTGACAGAGATGTGCAGCCAAGTAAAATTTATTCTTAAATCAGACTTACTCAAAGACCCTGAGAAATTACTGATTCCTATATAGATTTCTAACCAGCAGATAAACTATAAGCTTATTAAACTATCTCTAGTCCCAACGGAAAAACTCTTAAGTGGTCCCCTTACTCAGGAATGAACCCCGCTTGCAATTAATTGAATTTTCAAGAACTGTTTATGTAAGACAGTTCATTTTAATAATTTCCAACATCACTCTTACTATCTTATCTGAATACCAGAATACGCCTGACTGATTGGGCATCTCTAGTCATGCCAGAAGCCATCAACATGAGACTCAGTGTTAAGGAAGTTTAACATAATTTATGCTGGCACCCGGGGTTTGCTTACACATGCTTTACATAATGCAGTTTATTAGCATTGAAAGAATTTAGAAAGGGCTAAGGGTAGCACTAGCTTCTTCAGCAGTTACAGTTTCAGAGCTACCTAAATAATTTCCCATTGGAATAAAGTATTTAGCATTATAACATTGCTTTTAATAACATCTGGTTTATTTTCTTTACTGGATTTCATATGATTGCTAAGTTTAAGTCATTAAGACTTTATCTGTTATGTGTTCGATTACTAACTTTGGAAACTTATTTTGCAACCTCTTTAATCTTTTAGGTATTCTACAGAATGATGTTAAAAAAATCACCACCATAAAACTGACTTTTTGTACAGCTTTTACAATACCAATCACAAACATAAAATCAAATTTTAAATTTGTATTGCATTAAATATATTTCAAACTCTCAGATCTTCCAGGAATTCTTTTGCTGTTACACTTCAAATGTTTGTAAGCAATTATATGAGGCTTGACCATTTCTCAAGAATTTATAACAGAAAAAACATTTAACATCACAGAAAGTATTGTTTCAGAAGCCTGGGTTTATGCATTTCCTTCAACAAGAAATAACTACTGCAGGTTTTATCCATAAGTATTTAGAGACAAGTTGAAATCTCCTGAGCCCAGGGGTTCTATACTCATGCATAGGGAGCCTCAGTAACTCAGGGAACATACAAAAATTGTCTTTTTGCATATTAAACAATTGAGTTTCTCATGCTAATTTTTTCAACCCCAAATTTTCTTGAGGCAAAAAGTATTTATCTATGTGTCGAAGACTTCTGAATACCCAGGAGCACAAGACGTACACTCTGTTCTCCAGGAGTCTAAATTTACACCGAACATGCAAAGCATCTCATGGACAGACCGCCATACACTAAACCAGGGGTCCGCAAACTTTTTAACCAGGGGCCGGCGCGCGGATGAAGTGGCAGGCAGTCATCTGCGGCTGCTTGGTTTCCCCCCCCCCCCCGCCAACCCCCCCCCG
>JAVJGJ010000037.1:83526306-83549758 GCA_035590215.1 Microhierax caerulescens | reverse complement strand
CAGAACCAGCCACAGCTGCACCTTATCTACATCGACCAACCCACCACCCCTGAAGCCAGCCCACAGCTGTATATTATTAATGCTAATTAACCCAGCTTCATTCTTCTGCACCTGTCCTGTCTTACGTTATTGCCTTCAGAAAAGCAAATAGAATAAATGGCAAGAGGTTATACACCAGGCAGCAGAGAAGGAAAAAGAAATAGAATAAAAGCAGTAGCAAAAGTGCTATAAACATTCAGAAAAAAAAAACCAGATTGGCAGTACCTTCAACAGATACTCCTGGGACAGCTCTTTCTTGCAATCTGAGAAACAACTTCGGTAGAATATCTTGTCCATCACTGCACTCTGAGCTCAGAATTACCCTCTGCACAGGAATCACAGAGCCTGCAAAATTGCCGGAACTTTGTCAGGTCAAGCTACAGCGCTCACAAGCAGATTGATGCTTTATCCTGGAACAGGGTTGAGACCCGTCATTGTGACATGTAACTGCTAGGTCTCTGGAAAACCCATGAATATAGATCAGAAGGAATGTCTAGGTGGAATCAGGATTCTAAAGATAGCACAGCAAGCTGACTTGCACTCTCCCTTATACCTGCTCTTCTGTGAGTCTCCGTCGTCAGCCACATGCAAATATTTGGTGGGAAAATTCTCTCTTTTCCCCCCATCTAGACACACATGGTTATCTTTTTCAATTGCTTTTATCATCTTTGTGAGCTACTATCTTGAGTGCAAATCCATTTACTAAGGTAAATAAATAAAAGGCAGCAAATTTTCTTTCCAATATATCATCAGGAAAAACTTCTATTTTTGTAAGTATTATAATATAAACTGGCCTACCAATTTTTTTCTGCATAGAATGTATTGATGCAATAAATAAGAAAAATTCAGGTCTACTGGGATATTGTTCTAATATTCCAAAGGATTTTTAGGGAGGGTTCATAGGTCCCTTGGCTCACGGATGCAGGCAGCTAGACCTGTAGTCCCAACAGCTGTAGAATAGTTAATTCACATGGACCGACTTCACTGAAGACTGCAGAACACATTAACAAAAGTAGCAAACTCCAGGTCTGAGAGTTACTGACTCCAGAACTGCCATTACAAATGACAAAAATAAGCAAAAAAATAACAATAGAGAAAACAAACTCCTAGCTTATGCACTGGTGGGGGAGCCCTTGTCTTCTACAGCGGATCAGCTGGAATCCCAAAGCTCAGAGCTGTTGCAGTAAAATTATGGTGCAAATAAACTACCAGGAAACAGTAATGAATTTTTCTGCAACCCCTTTGAGATTAAATTGTCCTCCTAGATACTTTTCTTCCAGGCTTAATATTCCATCTTTGAGATTAATCCTGTGCTGTTACAAAATACCTTCCCTAATAGGCAAACTACATCTTGAAATAAGCTCTTTCCTTTTATTATTTCATTCAGATGAGCTTTTTAGCACTCCACTCACTCATAGGTTAAAAAATTTTGTTCTTATTTTATGTCAAAACCTATATTACCAATAAAGGCACTGCTATATCCCACTAAGTGCAATTTAGATACACATTGTAATTTAAGTATATTAGTGAGAAATTCAGTGAAAACTTCTATTGCTACCCATAGACCACTGGTACAGCATTATTAATTTGGAAGCTTGCAAAATTCTTATCATTATGCTCAATAAAATTCCCATGTAATATCAGATAACTTCAAATAAGTAAATTTGGTATTAAAATTTATATTCTTCAAATGTGAAATATCAAAAAGAATGCAGACAGTATATATTGTTGACTGTATATTGAGACAGATGACTGAACAGCTATTTCTAATCATTTCCACTAGGTCCTTAAATCGTATCACATTTGGTGACATGATTTCTGCCCTCGCTTCTGGTTGCTCCCAAACACACTTAGAGACTCAGTATCTTTCTCAGTCATTTCTGTGCTGAACTAGATAAGATTTTAATGTTTTCCTTAAAACAGATGTTCCTTCTCTGATCATCCTAGCATCCAAGTACTACCCTTGTGCAAGTTAACCTTGCTTTGGACATCAATAACCAGAACCACACAGAACATACTAATTGAGATGTTCTCTGTGTCTTGTGTACTTGTCTATTGCCTTTCTCTACTGCCAATACTTTGTCTGACAGATCTTAACACCACTTTTATTTTTTTTCCTACATTGTTGCTTATAATGATCCTATGACTAAAAAAATAGATATCTCTCGTTTTCTATCAGCTTCAACTAATGATGCATTTCTGTAAAGCAGAACTCCTCATTATTATTCCATTAGTCCATGTCTTTGAAATTTTGTACAAATATTTTTTTTTCCTTTTCTACTAGGAAGAGGGTCTAATTATTCTTGTAGTATTATGTCATTCTTCACAGCATCAGCAATGCCTCCAAATTATAAACATACACCTCTTTCAGGATATTGATGAACTCAACTTCACATATTTAAGCAAATTTCATTTTTTTTATGCCCTCATTAAAAAGATCAAACAGAAAATAATGCACCCATTGGAAACTGGCATCTTCCGGGATGCACTTTAGTGCAGAGTTTTGCAACAGAGAGTGGTTTCAGGTCCAAATGTAGTCCCTGTTCAGGCCATTGTAACCAATGACAGCTTAAGTCTCAGGTGGGCATATATTAGCCATTACAGACACCTTGTCTTTTAGTATTGTTTATGCTATCTTCATTACTTTCACTTCCATGAACAATTAGAGGGCTGAATTGTCTTCACTGAGAATTTCTATTGCTACCCATAGACCAACGGTACAGCATTATTAATTTGGAAGCTTGCAAAATTCTTGAATCTAATTTACGTGTATGGTACATGCATATGGCATCAATATTTTTATAGTTCTTAAAATCTAATTGCAGAGAAGGTTGGGTCATAGTCTCCTTTCTCAACAATTGCTAGATACAGGCTTTTTAGTTTTAAATACTTACATAAAAAAATGTATATTTCAGGAGATCATTCCTAATGGTTCTGTCAGTTGTTTGGATTTTGCAAATCCATGTCATTATTTTTAATCATGTTTTGCCCATCAACAATCATCAACTTTCAATCTAAGCAGAACTGCATTGCTAACAAAACTCTGATTCTAAAAGGTTGCAGCCTTCCCTAACTAAAATGCTCAGAAGTGACTAATGATAGCGTCACTTTGTGTCAGGCTTAAACAGATGCTTTTCAGGAAGGGATGACCACATATATTTAAAGATCATGCCCCTGGGTGAGAGCTCAGGTGGGAAAGCCAAAAGTCAGTAGCCTTTTCTGAAAATATTGGATTTCATATCTAGAAAAAATGGGCAAAACTTCAAGTGTGTCTACATGATTTATAATGCCAGCATTAGTCTAGTTTGTAAGCTTTATGAAGTCAAATTCCCACAATACTTGTGCTGTGTTTATTTTAAAGTCTGCTGCTTAATCCAAACATATTGTTTAAAATCATGGCCTTTTTTAAATTTTTTGCACTATGAGACCAGTCTTTCAACCACTTTGAAAAGTATGTTTGAAAGCTCATCTTGTGACATAACAGTTATAATGCAGAAAGAATTGAGGTTGTTACTTTACCTTCAGTCTGAAATACTATGAGATATTTTTATTTGTCTCTCCTTTAAATTTATTTTGTATGGAACATCAGTTCCATCACTAGCAACTGGGAGAAGCTGAAAGTTGGGAAAGTCAATAAAATTTTCTTGTGCTTTGGTCTTTAAAATCTTACTGCTTAGTGCAGGAAGAAGGGGGGGGGCAATATATTAATAATGAACAATATCTTAGTGTATAATTACCTTTCCTTATAAACAGTGCAATGCAAAGTTCATGTTCATTCAGACATCATGGTAGTTCTATATAATGAAATTTATATTCTGGCAAAGCACTGTTAATGGCGATTAATAAATAGCAACACAGGAACTGGGAGTTCCAAAGAAGACAGAGCTCACAATTTGTAAATGCCTTAGAAATTTAGAAATAGTTTTTGATAAATTAGAAACACTGACAGACCCAAAGGGCTGAAATTCTCAATGCCATAGTCTGGAGGATTTACTCCCAGTCAAATTTGAAATTGTTGTTTGTCTGTTTCTGGCTGCTAAATTGAATTATGCCTGAGAAATACCTTTAAGCTAAAGCAGAACTCTCTATTTCAAACCAAGTAATTTAAAGCATGAAAATTCTTCTTAAGCAAAAGCTTCACTCATAATTTTTTAAATGTTTAGGAATCTATAGTCTATCTGGCAATATTATTATATTAGAATAACGTAACCTTTACCTTTTACAAAGAGTAAGCATTTAGTTACAATCAAAATCATGTTATATTGCTTATGAATCAATAACGTGCCGTTAAACACAACCTTCTTTTGGTGACAAAAAGTCAAGAGAAAATAACCACTGATTGGTAGTCTTGTCAATAGTGAATGTCTGTACTGAAATAACCCCTGTTATACTTTTTTTATTAGTGTATATCTCCCACTCCTCCAAGTGACGTTACTGCGTGACCACAATGCTGGTTCTGATGCAAAGAAAAAGAAAATCTTATTCTGCAGTTCTCATACCTTTCCTTTCCTATAGCAATTTGAAAAATGGTAGAGTTTAAAGTAGTAATAGTGTTGTAGCACTATAAGGGTATAAAAGTTCACGATACAGTTTCTCTTCACAAACTTTGCTACAGTTTTTATTGATACAATTTTTCTGCAGATTGTTTTCCTTGTGGATTTCTTGGTTCTTTTTTTCACATTGTAGAAAATGCTGGTTCGATTTCTTAGCAGAAGCTGTAGAGTGGGTAGAAATCCATTCGCTTCAGAAGCTCCTAGGTCAGGCAGTTCTACTTCAGTATGAACTCTCCAATATGTTTCTGTGTCACTGTATCTAGAAATCCCATCTGTGAACCACTCTGGCTTGTTCTTGAAAAATAACATAAGGAAAAAACCTTGCTCCCCGAAGTACACTTCTTGTGTAACTACTGTATGCCTACACTGCAGTAAAAACATGGGTTTAGTGTGGTGGTTCTAGCAAGAAGGTAGCAAGTGTTTCAAAAGAGCTGATAGCGCACAAGCTGTGGTGGTATGCACGTGTGCTCCTAGTACTGTGCAGGAGTTATAAAAATCTGGTGTGTCTGTGCACTTGCAACTGTATTTTCCACACATGTTAGTTCAGATCGACACAAAAGAAGATCAGTAGCTCAGTTACTGGTGCTTTAATAACCAGTTATTTGCCCTTTTACTTCCCATTGTTTTAGTATGCCCAGCTATTGATTTGTAGCTTAGTTTATATGGTCATTCTAGGCTAAAATCTTCAAAGAGTGTACTGGTGATACATATGAAATTGAAAATTAGTATATATAAGAAATATACAAGTATAGATGTAAGTAGATAGATATAAGTATATAATAACATGAATATATATTTACATATAGTATAGAAGTATATATTTATATACTTACAGAAGTGTATATAAGCAATATTATACACTGAGATAAACGTTAGTTTCCGATTTTGATAAAGAACATGTTCCTCAGAGAAAACCATAGGTGGATTTCCATGTTGAAGAAAAAATAATTGAGGTACTAATACATAGCACTATTTATGAATTTTCATTGAGGATGTCAGAGTTAGGAAAGAGGGCATTTTCAGATGAAACAGACATATAACAAAGTATTTATTAGGTAGATTTTACTTATTCAAGTCAAGGCTTGAAAGTAACAGGACAAAGAGAATAGCAAATGGTGCTGCTTGATGGCAGAGACAGTGGAGAAGATTTAGGGGTTTATGTTTCTAACAGGATTTAGAGAGCTTAGCACACTCTTGCTTTTAGGTCTAATATAGTAACAGGTTTTTTGTACATTGGTATTTGACAAACAAACTTTATTTGATCTCTGTGAGGAGCTTAAAGACCTTAAGGCAAGGCAGTGGAGAACTACCCATTATGGAATAAGAAATGCTTGAAGTGTCACCCTAAACATTGGCCAGAAGCTCTCTGTAAATTTTGGTCACTCTAGCAACATTAACCCTTTTTTTTCCTCCTGTTCTTGTGCCTTTTTCTCCTTGTAAGTCCAGCATTGCCTCAGAATGTCAGAAAAAGCATGCTGAATCCAGTGCTGAGACTGTCAACGTGGTCAGTCCCACCGTGCTTTCACAGCAGCCGTGAAGTGGTGATGGAGAAGCCACGAGTGGCATCAAGAGGGAACGTGTGACTCCCCAGAGCAGGCAGACCCTGCTGAGTGGTCTGGCAAAGGTCAGCCTAAAGGGCTTCTGGCCACGCTGGGCACCACACATGCCATTGAAAATGTCCATGCCTGCCATAGCTACACAGGTGGTTGAACAGTGGGAAGAATTTTCAGCTCTTTTCAAAACTGATCCCCAAAACTAGTGCCCACTTCTTGTACCGGATAAGGAAAATGGTGAAATTCTTGTTCATCATTATTATTTTTGTCATGACAAATATTTGAATTCAGTTTACTGGGATTATTCTTTGTTTAGATCAAGAATGCAAATGAAAGCAGAATCTCACTAAAGAAATAATTTCAAATCTCTCCATCTCTCAGTATTATTAGTATACCTAACATTTGCATTCATTTTCAAACAAACCAAATGCTTAAAAGGATAATATGAATTATTGGTACCAGCTTTTTATCTATCAAGCACTGAATTATTGTCTTTTTAAGTTTAATCTTTTATCAATATAAGAAATCCTATTCTCTATTTTCTTGAATTTAAATGAGATTAAATACCTGCCAATTGCTCTTTCTAGTGGAGGGATGCTATGAAGAATTATTTCTTGACATGAACTTTCTTTCAGTTTAACACTAAATTGCATACTTTGCAGCACAGGAATGGATGTGATTGCATACAAATTATATTTCAATTATTTAAGTAAGAATAGTTAGCTTTTCTGTTCTTTGAAGGAGAAACAGGCTTTTACAGTAACAGGGTGAAGTAAGTTTCCAATTTCTTTTCTCTGTTGAACAAATAACTTTCTTTACCCACAGTATTTAATTTCAAAATAATAAAGCTTTCAAACAAAGAGCCTAATGAGGCTCTTAGTCTGGGGCAATAAGAAAGTTTTAATGTAAGCTTAAATGCTATCAGCATCTTTCCTGTTTCTCTGAACAAGATGTAAATGTCTGAAATGCAGACTGGTTTGACAGGTCTCAGACAACTGTGTGAATATATCAATTATATGTTGTGATTTTCCGGTTAGTCCAGTGTAATTAAATAATATTCTTTAGTTCTACTTACTAGTAGCTTTAGGATGACTATGGAGACTTGGTTCAACTTATAATTGTGTATTTTGTCTGATAAGTTTGTTTCCAAAATAATGGGTATAGGAAAAAGCATTTACTATGAAATAAGAATTGGTCTGGGTTTTTTTAAAGACTTGCCATCGGAGCATGATTACAAAATGAGATGAGAACAAAAGTATTTAGGAATCAGCTTTATGGTGGGATGATTAAGTAATTTGGAAGCACGTGTTCGGGAAAAAAATGGGTATGAGTCTATGTTCACATGTAAGACTACAACTTCACTACCAAACCTGCTTGTTTTCTGCTCAGGATCTCTTACTTCTACTGCGATCTTCAAACAGACATATACTGTGTTACTGGAGATAAAGGAGAAGGAGTAACCAGTGAAATAAGTAGGCTTCTGATGAAATTAATTTTTAAGCAGACATTTCTCGGAGTATTTCAACTATTTCTGCTCATACTCTTAAATATGACTTGTTGATCTTCATGTCCAGGATCTCCCGCAGCAGCCATGTCCCAGCACAGTGGTGGCCCTGTGGCCTGGGGGTGGCAAGCTTTCTCCAAAACTGTCACAGGAACCAGTTTGTTCATGCAGTTCATTCCCACTGGGTTATGCAAGCATGAAATATATATTTTTTGAGACAGATTCTGTGAATGCTTTAGAACAGTCCAACTTAGGAATTACCCGAAGTATGGATTCTCTGAGATTTGTTTGTGCTGTGTGCTAAAAAAGGGGGCGATTTATATCTGCTTTATTTTGAAAATTTCATCTGTTTTTAGTTTTCAGGAGCAAGGCTTGGATCCTCAGTTTTTGCAATTAGCATTAATCTAATCTAATCTAATCTAATCTAACTAATCTAACTAATCCTTATTTTATTAAATGTGGTGTCAAAACTCTGATAAACATGCTACAGCCTATTTTATGACATGTGTTGCTACTCTTATTTAGGAATATACTATGATTTTATGGATTTTATTGTCTTTGTGCTTGTCATTTTTTAATCAATAACAGTTCAGGGGCTTGTAGCTTCATATGTGTGTTATAACTAAGCAAATCCTTCTGTTTTTTGGACTGATATTCCACTAGCTACATTACATTTTAAGGTGTTGTGTTTTGGTTTGGGTTTTTGGTTGTTTTGGGTTTTTTTTGGGAGGGGGTGTCTTTGTTTTGGTTTTTGTTTTTTTTTTCTTTTTTTTGCAAACCAGCTACAGGAATAAGTTTTTGGTAGGGAACAACAGCTCTGAGTTGCTGCACACATGGATGGGAATAAAAAAGCATTTGCTGAACTTTTTATGTTCTGTAAGCCAACTGGTTATCTCTTTTGCTACTGCTTCAAAACTAGCTGATCTTAAAAGATATATTGTGATAAGAAGAGGTAAAAAAGCTTTCCATGCGACTTCTGTGTCACCCATGTAGATAAAAATGATGAGTAACTGAATATTTTCACTGTACTTATAGATTAGTATATACCTGTGATCACAGATGCACTTATTTCTTCAGAAGTGAGAAATACTGGGGGTTTTCATAGGTTTTCTTCTGATGCATACCTCAATAGTGTGAGAATGGATTAAACTGTCATACATTGCTCCCCTAGAAACAGTGTGCTCATGACTTAAAATTTCTGGCATTTTAGAACAGAAAGCAAAATTTATTGTGGTTTAAGGCAAACAATTTTTTTGTTTGTTTTTGTTTTTAAAAAAGCTTGTCATAGGGCTAGATCAACCGTGCTATTTCTGTAGTTCAGTTGAAACACAAAGTGAAGTTTCTTTACATGCAACAATCTCTTACTAAATGAGAACAAAGTTATTATGAAACACGTAAACCTAAAATATAGTTGACATCCTGCAACATCCTTAGGAACGAAGGAGTAGTAATTTACTATTCATACATGACAAGGACACAAAGATTAAAGATGTGTGAACACATCTCTTCAATTTTCTAGTTTTCCTATCAGTATTTTATGCAATTAAATGGTAAAATTATTGTTCTGTGCATGTTGCTTTAATTTACTCATTCCACAAGAGTATATATGCCCAACAAATTCACTCCCAGTGAACAGCGCCTGACAACTTCAGTGAATGATTTCGTCCTGCTGTTACCAGTTGAGATGGGACCATTATACCATTGTATCCACTTTAGAGAGGTGGAACATGAGACAAAGAATGATCTGCTCAAGGTCACGCATGAAAACTGGAATAGGCAAACATGGAGTTTTCTGAATAACTTTCAAAAAGTTATCAGCCTAGATGCATTTGGAAAATCTCACAAGTCATCCTATTTTCAAGCTTAGCTGTTTGGATGCCTTTACAATCTGTCCCTTAACACTGTGGAAAAAAAGCTGATCCTGTAGCTGAACGAAAGCTCATGCCATTCAAGATTTTCACAACTGTGCTGCAAAGTAGAAGGCAGTGTGCCATTCCATTTAATCTCATCTGTTTACAGAAAAAATTACAATAATGGTGAGAGAGGAAAAAACACTAAAAGCTCAGCCTGAGGGCTTTTGAGGGCTTTCTGGGAAAATGGAGAGGTAGGTTTAAAAATAGCAAGTACCATACACATTGAGGAATTTATGTTAAAAAAAAAAAAAAAAAAAAAAAGAAGCAAAAAGTGCTGAGCAGCTACTGCAAATAAATAGTGGATTCAGATCTCATATGCTTTACAGTAAATTTGCATGAATGTGAAAATGTACTTATAAGTGGAAAAGAGAGGTAAGAAATCTTTGGTGTGTATTTTTTCTATTGTGCATTTGTTAGCCCTTAATCTCACATTTAAAACAGTCCTCCTTAGGGAACAGCAGCAATGTTACAAGAAAAAATACATTATATATAAAAAAAAGGCAAAAATTGATTAAAACAGTTACACTTTTAATTTTAATAATCTACCACTTGATTACCATTGGTTCTTTTCAGTGAAATTCTTCTAATAATTTACTAATAAATGTATTAGTAAAATACACATTTCAAAAAAATCAAGATGACTTTTCCTTTTGTTAATAATTGACTAATGGCCAAATTTTGAATAACTTATTAAACAAAGGGCCAATTTTACTTTGATTTATTTAAAGTAATTTTCCCAGCAATATACAGTCGTATGCTGCATTCCCTGAATGGGAACATTCAGTAAAGAATCAAAATTTAATAAAATAAACAAAGTATACATTTTTAATGTATCCTGAGACAAACATGCAAGAATTACTGTCTAAACCAGCTGTATATCTTTCACCTCTCTATGTACTAGTGTGTGTTGTAGGTGTTACACACATTCATACAAATAGTTGTTGAACAGTACCTATATGAAACAAAAAGAAACAAGCTACATTTGATTCATGCCATTTTTATTGTTCACATCTGAGGTTTTGTTCTTGTTTTCCCTGCTCAATTTATTGTGCTGTGATCCTCACATGCTAACCATATATAATTGGATTTTGCTTTTCAAGTCTTCACTACTTCTCTGAGATGAGAAGCATCAAAGAAAGCAGTTCCCAGTTTGCTCTTCCTTATCTTTGCTGCTTCTTTTTTTCCTACTCTGGAACAATGAAATGTGAATCTCTTTAGAGCCTTTGGGCCAGAACAGAAGGTAACAGTTGAGTCTCCTACTGTTTTTGATATTAGTTGTCCTTCTGCTGGAGGTCTTACAAGCTTTTGAAAGCTTGCTGTTGGAGCTCATGCAACTGAGTCCTGAGTCTTAATGCCACCACTGTCCCTGAAACAGTTTTGTTTTTTCTTGACAGCCTCACTGGGAAGAGTCTTCTGCCAAATCTACTGTAAATACCTCTGGTTTGCATACCCGTCACCTGTCTGGATTTAAGCCAAAAAGTAAAACAAATATGTATGAATGGAAACAGCAAATAAGAAGCATGATTTTTTACTATAGGTTACAAGAGTGATTTTTTTAAAAAATACTGACTACTGCTTGGAAGGTCTCTGAACCTGTTCTGGAGTACACTCAGTTTATATCAACGTACAGGGCATATTTCAAGGCTGGAGAATTACAATTCATCAACACCAGAAAACATTCTGAACAGCATCATTAGAATTTTAAATAAAGGGAATGCCAAAAATACCCAAGTAAACATGGAGGCAAGTGTTTAAAATAGATTTTGAGCTAACTCTTATTAATGATAATTGCAGTCTAATTCATTAAGGATTGAGCTGATCCTGATAGGAAAACATGATGTAGCACACAGGATACATTCCCTGGCAGGCAGTGAGGGCAAACAGCCTTCAGCTGGGGAAACAGCTGCATATGGTCAGATGTGAGTAGTTAGCAAAGTATCTGGAAAACTTTGGAGCACACGGTTATTTCAGGCTTTTGAAGGTATATGAAGACCTCAAAAAGGAGAATCTGTGGCTTTTTCCTCTTCTGACATACGGTGTTGAGAAGCAAGACTGATAAGAGTTGAATGTTGTTTTGGTGAGTTGTGTTTTGGTGAGTTGTGTTTTGGTGTTGGAAAAGAGGGAAAGTTGCTAAAATAATTAAAATAGAGCAGACCTCACAGATATTATATGGGTATTTCTATTTATTGAGACAGTTATTTTTACCCCTTGCTTTTTTGCTTAGAAGATAATGTTTTGCTATGGGGGCATCAGGTGTGTGTTATTAAATGAAATCACTTGGTGTTCTAAAGTATGTTCACCTCTGTTTAAGTAAGGCAGCCTTCAGAGAGCTGGCTGGGCTAGCAGGGAGTGCAGTCACCTGAAAGAGGAGGTGTGGAATTTGGTGTTTATTTTAATACAAGATCTACAAGACGTGTCTGATGAGCTAGTGAAAAAACAAAGATAACTTTTAAAGTATGAATTGGTGTTTTGCCTGATGCCTTATAAGCTATCTTGAGACTTTCAGATAGCCTTTTTTAAAGGTTCTCCTTCTGTTGTGTTTCTGTCTTTGTGATAAATGCACCTGTTCTGTTGTCCTCTGGTCTAACACACCTCACTTTTTTAGTTGTGATAGCTGAGGAATGCAAAATGGTGGGAAAGTCTGGGTTTAGTGAGTCTTCAACTTACTAAAGTATGCAACTACACGCATAAATAGCTGAAGTGCTTTAGATCATCTATGTGTGAAAGAAATGCTGTGCATTCCACAGGGAGAATAAAACAGAGGCCTTTATGGAGTGATTTTCTCTTGGGTTTCTTTTCCTTGTTTGTTTGTTGGGCTTTTTTTGTATGTGGTGGGTTTGGTTTTTTTTCTCATGTGTGCTCTTGAGGCCTCCTTTACCTGGTGAAAGAGGCTTCTGATTTGGGAGAAGAGTAGGAAATAGAAGCAAAAAAATGAACAAATATTTTCTTTCTGTCCAGTTGCAACAATCTCAGGAAAACTTGTGGGATGGCTTTGGCTGTTGGAAGAGAGCAGAGGAGGCTTTTGGGGAAACAATAACTGTAATGGGATTTCTGTGCAATGTGCATTTTCATCTTGAACAAGCTTGGAGAAGCAGGTCTCGGGAGTCTTCTCCTGGGCTGAATAACCATTGTGAAAGGTTATATAGGAGAAAAAAACAAAACCACAAAAAGAATGGCTCCTTTCGTTTATTTAACTCCTAAACTCCGTTTATCTGCTCACGGGGTGGATAACCAAAACTTCAGTAACAACAAAAATATCTACTATTTTACTGTTTGACATATTCTAAAACTTGAGGTAGTTTCGTGTGAAGAACTTGTCAATAACAAGTGTTGCAGTGAATAAAAGGCTTTCTCTGCCTTAATCAATTAGGTTTCAGGTTCTTGTCCAAACCCAATTTATGTTTAAACCCTTTAAGAAATTCCACAGCATGGTAACGCTATAATGATTGCTTTTCTCTTTTTAAAACAATGGTGCTGTGGAGAGGAGGAACATAACAGGATGAACTACTGTTCAAGAAAGATTATAGGAAGGGCAACACTGATATCTTCTGGAAAAGCGAATGTGTGAAGTAATGTGTAGTAGGAAGATTTCTATGACATGTGATTACTGTTGCTGCTTTGACCATTGCCTGCTTTTCTAGCTTTTTCATTTACTTCAGATTGCTGGTCAATCATAATTGTCTCTGTCAAAAGTGAACTACTTCATTAGATGAAGAACCTAAATTTTAAACCTTTATTATGAATAAAATACTACTTCAGCAGTATCAGATACTGTGATAGACTCAGCTGCAAAAAACTTAGGATAACGAAAAGAATGAGTCAAAATTCAAAGGAATGGTGTAATGCATTTTTAAATCTGCATAAAACTAGTTAGGCAATGTTACAGGTATGAATGAGCTAATCTGTAACGTGTGTTGGTAGGAATAATTTTTCCTAGCTAAACTGTTTTCCACTGCAACAAAATGCAAAAATCTCTGCAGAAGGTGTGAAACTGTTACAAGCACACTATGGTGTATGTCGAAAGACACCTGACTTCCACTAGTGAAAGCAAGATTCGCATTCAGTGGATTTTGAGAATGCTCTTTAATATTGGGATCAGAGTTGGGAAAGTTATGGACTCAGAGGTTTATGCATGGCAATACATTTACTTTTCTTTTTCTGTCTCAAGTGTTTGGGTTTTTTTAACTTTTAGATTTGTATTTTTAAATCTGAAGATATAGGCATTTCGAGTCATTAACAGAATTGGCTTTCTTAATGTGTTCAGAGAACAACTGCTATGGCTGCATTTTTTTATACTTTTATTTAGTTTGGGCCATATGCATTTTCAGCTCTTTGGTGTTTTTACTAATCTAATTTCAACATTAAATTACTTCATAATTAATTTTTATAGCACCTGTGCCTGAAAAATAGTAATTTTGCTTTGTTGTCTTGACATCTAAATTCTTGTTCTAAAGCAAGGGGAGATGTTGATAGGTTCAAAGTCAGGGGTTTATGTCTGTGCATGTATCTTTTACTAACTTTAAGTTAGTAATCGTTCTGTAACTGTTAAGTCCAAGCTAATTAATTTGCTAATGATTAAACTGAAGCTTCAGTGCAGCAGCATGAAAAACAAAATATCTCAGAGAGGAAATTTACCACTTTTAGCTTTTACTCACGTTGATACTTTTACAAGACAGAATTGTGTTGAAGAAATCCCACGCACCGATGCTAAGAAAGCATACACATGGATAAGGTTAGTGTCAAGTAAATAAAAGAAATGCAACAGACCTGAGAAAGGCATTCCTAGTATCATTGGTTTGTTTTCTTCAGAAAAGTATTTTCTAACATGAAAACTTGCACAGTACTTATTAAATGACAGTTTTATTGAGTAATAGGGAGACAGAAATACTTAAGGAAAGAGTAGCATATTTGGTAGGACATGGTACCTGCTTTAGAATGACTTATAAATTAATCTTTGTTTCATTGATATTGAATAATAAAGAAAGGGGAATAAGCTTGATTAATGGGCTTGTAGAAGCATGAGTAGGGTTATAATTCAATTTATTATGTCCTATTGAAGTTGATGCATGGGACAGAAATATCTCAATTTTATTCACATCAAGCTGGAATCTGTCAAAGAACAGGAATATTTGATTATTCAGGCATGATATTCACTGGATTCAGACCTTCTAATATCACTTAAAATAATTATTACTATTGTTATAACTTGGGATTATTAATATAGAACATATTTTGTTGCTTACAGTTATCATGACGTATACACCACTTTGGCTATATCAACTGTTTTCATTATTGGATTCAACCTTTGGCTAGTGTGCATGAGTACTAAAGTGATAATTAAAATTGCTGAATTTCTTACTACAGGTCTGCAAATTAATGTGGTTCTGAAGATAACTAGTGTATCTTGACAAAAATATAAATCACAGTACATCAATTTCAATATTCTCCCCTCTAAGCTGTAAAAAAAAAAAATAAATATATAAAATCATAATTGTGTCTCCATGCTGCTCCACCAAGTAAATATGCTATTGAAGATCTTCAAATTGTCCATAAATTCCAGGTGCCCAGAGCTCTGTGTAATGTATACGTACCTCTCTATATGTATACGCCACTATAGTAAGACATTTGTGCACACAGCTGGGGGGGGGGGGAAGCGGAGATTGTGAAGGTAAAATAAGAGAAAAACTTTTTTAACCCTGAAAATTGTAAGCCAGGCATTGTTGCTAGCTTCTTTTTGGCAGTTGTTCCCACAGAGAATTGCTTACAATGTGAAATTAACATATAGCACTCAAAATTGGTCTCCAAAATGGAGTGTAATGTGGAAGACATACCACGTTAAGAGAATATCATAGAATCATTTAGGTTCAAAAGACCTTTAAGATCCTCAAGTCCAACAATTAATGCAAGACTGCCAAGTCCTCCAACAACATAAGCCTCTAAGTACCACATCTACATGTTTTTTAAGCACTTCCAGGGATGATGACTGTTCCAGTGCTTCACCACCCTTTCAGTGAAGAAATATTTCCTAATATCCAATCTAAACCTCCCCTGATGCAACCTGAGGCCATTTCCTCTTATCCTGTCACTTCTTACCTGGGAGAAGAGACCAGCACCCACCTGCCTACAACCTCCTGTCAGGGAGCTCTGAAGGCAATAAGGTCCCCCTTGAGCCTCCTTTTCTCTAGACAACCCCAAGTTATAACAGTACATTGTTTCTTTGAGGGGATTCATATTACCAGTTTGATCTTCAAATACATGAGTGTTACTGCCAGTTGCATCTTAAAAAAAAAAAAATATTACTCTTCTACTGTTATTCTTTTTCCTTTTGACTTGAACACTACACCGGCATAAAATAGCTGACACTTATATCTGAAATTAATTACTTTCCTCAAGTTATTTTCTGTAACCACTAATAGTAGTGAACTGAGTATACTTTTACTGAAGAAAAACATCTACAGAAACTGTCTATCTCCTTCTACTGCCTCTGGTGTGTGTGTGTGGGGGGGGAATCCTTGTGCATGTGAGGTTTACCTTCAAGACAGATGAGATTAGTGGTACTTACTGATACTTAAATTATCATGCCAGCTAAAACAACAGCAAATGTGCTTGCAGCATAATTTCGCCAAGAAACAGCTCAACCTTCAAAACAATTGTGGTTTTGGCAATCCTCTTAAATATATATATGTACATACACATATATATTAATACAAAAGGGATGGTGAAAGTGACCTTTAGAAAATATCCTCTAGAAAGTAGCCATACTTGGCTTGGTATCTCACCTGTAGCTTCAATTTTTGAATAGCATTTTCAGAATTTTGGCAAAATGGACCTAGACTATTGGTACATAAGAGATATTTACTAGTTCTCTAGTTAAAATTTTATACATGCTGTCTCCTAGATATTTATACTTGACAGGTATGGATTACTGAAATTTCTAAAACATCTATACTACAGAATGTAGCAGAAGTGTCAAACTCAATTCTTGTTCACAAGTAATATCAAAGCTCTTATTGTTGAGATCAGGCTTGAATATCAACACCATTTGCATACAGTGAAAGAACAATGATGCTTTTGTTGACTTTCGTTATTGCAAGATTTCTTAGGAGATTTTTGAGAGCCTTCCCACATGAGATGGCTGGTGATATGCAAGGTGGAGAAAAGATACGGATAGGAAGGACAAGCTTAACCAAATAGTTCTGATTCTTTTCCTCTGAATAGAAACATTTTGGCTTACTGCTGTGGAAGTAACTGGCATATGTAAAGCTAAGTGTGTGGTGATCACTAAACAAGTCTGCACATGTATATCTTTCTTCAAGCCTGAAGCTTTTTTTTTCCCCAGAGGCATCAAGCAAGTTTATTCTGATACCTTGAAAAACATGTGCACAATGTAGAGGGGCACATTTTTACAGTGTGTGAAGCACTGCTTAATTCAAACTTGAAATCTCGTGTAATCAGAGACACCACGTAAACTACAGCCTTCTAATAAAGTTTAGAAACCTGTTCAGCTACACAATATTTATGTTCAGTGATACCTATAACATATGGCTATACCACTCACAAAAGTTTGTGGAAAGACATTTGAATGAGAGTAATCACTTTCTCACACTATTAACAAAATATCTGATCCAGATGAAGAGATGACTAGACCCATTCTTTGCTACCTATTACATCAGGAAGGAAGAGATAACTGGACACGTAAAACCCTGCAGGAACACTAGAGGGGGAAATAAATTGTTACAGGAAAGAAAGCAGCATGAAAACCAGATCATTAATCCATTTGCCAAGAAGAAGAAAATTAGTACATAGAAACAAAAGCAGGAGGCACAAAAAAAATTTTACTTGCTCACATCAAAGAAAGAAATTCTTGTTTTTTAGCTTGTCTTAGCCTGAGCAGAGGATCTATCTAGGAAATTTCCCATGACTTTTTTTTTCCCCCTTCAGTTTCTAAGTCTTCCTTCAAAAGTCTAATGCTCTCTTAGCAAGTAAAAGTCTCCCATTTATTGAGCGCTGACAGATATTTTTCAGGAAATGAGAGCTTGCCTGAATGTGAATCCGATGGTGATTCCTCTTTTGGGGTGCCATGCAAATTTTCAGAGTGAAGCTGAAGAACCGTGTGTTACCATGTTCATGGAAAAATCTATCCAGATCCAGCTGAAAAGTATTGGGTTGCTAATGCCTGACTCTCCTATGCCACTGAAGCCAACGGGGCTGTTTGAAAATATGGCCATAGCTAAATGAATGCATATAAACTAACGTATGAATATTTGATGATAAACTAGCTTATGAGATTATTATTTTGATAAGGCAACTAATAAAGGGTCTTGAGCGAGAAGTTAATCCTCTAAAATTTGTATGAAGTGGAAGTGTATCTTTAAGGATATGACAAGTCCTTAAGAACTGATGTCCTGAAGCAGTTGAAGCCTTGTAAGAATTGGTCTTCAAGGTTTTTTTAAATCTTGCTGTAACTCTTTGTTTAAAGAACTTCAGTAAAATTTAGAATAGGAAACCTACCTGGGACTTCCTAAATACTATGCACAATTAAAATCTCTTAATGAAATGAAGCTAAAAAAATATGACTCGTGGCTTAAGGCTGCTTTCAGGTTGGGGAGTTATGCATGTCAAAGGCAGAAAATAAGTTAAACTTTCTATTGTGCTGCAGGCCTGGCCTGAGTAGGTAATTTTATCTTGTACAAATGACAAAGCACAATAAAACGTAACTGATTAAAGTTTACAAATTTGCATATTCTGGAGTCTTGTTTTATATAGAAGGACATTGAAGTGACTCTTGCTCCTGTGTGTAAAAAGTACTTTAAAAAGGTACCATAAAGCTCAGAGTAAGAACAATAATAGCCAATACTCCTACAGATAGTCTTCTAAAAGTTGGCATTGCAAGGACAGTAGAGGTTGTGCAGTAGAAGACACAGAATCATTTAGACTGGAAAAGACCTTTAAGATCATCAAGGCCGATGGTCAACCCAGGACTGTCAAGTCTGCCACTAAACCATGTCCCTAACGCACATCTTTGTTTTAGTAGACTTCCTGGGAATGTTTTGCATGTCTTTGAAAGTGAAAAAAGTGTTCATAGATCAAGATACGAAGAAACCCTTTGTGAAAGAACTAGCATTGTGAATCTTTTTATTTGGAAAACAATGTATCTAGAGAATAAAAATTTACAAGCCTGGTAATAAGAATCAGAGAAATATTATATGCAACATAAATCCTGTGTTTTGCCATTCATAAATTCTAAGGATCATCTCTCTTTCTTTAGCTGAAAAACCTCAGGAAAAGAATTGAAATTATGCCATAGACCAGAAATGGTTGCTGTCCTGTTCCCCTAGAGGATGAGGGCTGGGTGGCAGGTGGGTTTTGTGCAAAGTTAGCTTTAGCAGTGCCTTAATTAAGTTAAGGACATACATTATGTAGCAGCCTTATAGGCAGCACAGCTCTTGCTGCCAGAGGTATTGTGATACATACATGGGAACAAAACTGCCTTTGGGCCAAGGAATAGCAAGATCTGTGTGGGCCAGGAGTCTCACAGTGCAAGGCTACCAAAGGAGCAGGAAAGCCAATTGTGAAACGTAGCCTGAGTATCTTGGCTTCTGTAATCTCACCACAGTGATACATCCAGAAGTTACAGAAGAGACTGGTGTACCATCAGGTTTGCTTTTCACTCTACAACTGTAAGCTGTCATAGTTTAAGACATGCTGAAAGCAGTGAGTCTCAGAATCGGTGGTCTTTGGTGTATGTATATGCTGTCTGATTATTGAAACTCTGTGTTAGTATCTTGGATTGTCTGTAAACGTAGCACTTGTTCATAGTATATTGAACTGTTCAATTGCCTTCTTTTGCTCAGACTTATCAGTGTGACAGTGGTCATGATGTTTCATGTTGTGTGACAAGATTTATCTCTACTCAATTTGAATAAACCTTTGAAAGAAAGTAAACTTGTGAATCCCCACACTGCACCAGATCCTCAATTGACAAAACAATCTAATAAACCGTATCAGTATCACTGTGTTCTGGCATAACTTAGTTTGCAAGGTTTTTTTTGTGGTGTACATTGTAGAAGGCTATTAAGATGATAGTTAGCCTGGCTGGTTGCAAAATCCAGTTACAGTGTACTTTAGTGATATATATAACTCATTGCAAGTGACCTTCAATCCTGAACCAAGTTCTCCTCTTTCAGTTCTTTATTTTAACATTACTCCTATGAAAAAAATGTTTAGGATGACTTGTTTTCAAATTGACTTATACTATGTATTCATGAGCTGTAAATTAATATGATGGCATATGGATTTTGTATAGTCCTGGTAAGAATTTGATCTTTTATTATTTTAGGGATGAGTCTTTTTCCTAAAGATAATTTGTCAATGTGTCTATGTCTTCAAAGGAAAGGCATGGAAGAAAGAAGCTTCTGGTAGCCAAGAAGCTTGTTTCTATGGAAACAGTTTGTTTTCTTTGAAACGTTATTTTTTTCTTTTAGAAAGTCTGAAATAAGTGCCATCAGTGTGACACACACAGATGCTCATGTATCTATTCCTTTGAGATAGGTTTTGTACAATTAGCTTTGTCTGGCAACTAATGCTAAAGAAATACAGCTTAGTTGCTAGAGATACCAAGTAATACAGTGTTCTGGAGCTCATCGGGTAGTGAATAATTACAGTCTTTGATTCCACTCAAGCTGGAACAAAGAAGTAATCTTGTGGATGCCTGGGAATGCAAAGTCAGGCAGGATGTAGGTACTGACCCGCCACAAGGCTCTTACTTCCACCCTGTCTCACCAAGTTTCACGACATGATTGCTGTCCTGGCAATAAATATATTTGTTTTGTAATTATGGTATTTATTGTTGTTTCATACTATCGTCTGCATAGTCAAAAGCTGTCCATTGAAGTGCTGTCATTTTTTTGAGTATAGTAGAATTGTGTGGCTTGTGAGAAGTTGAAGGTAGAAGTTAATTCCTAATAATATTCAAGGGTTACCTCTGAAATCTTGAGGATGGCTAGCATGTGGTGTTTGAAGCAGTCTGCAAATCCTCTGTCAAGCTTGTGAGTTAACTAGTCAAATGTTTGGCATACCTATATTTCCAGAAATAAATCCCTATTTACCTGTTCTCTATCTTGCTATAAAGAATTCAGAACTTCAATTTATGCCTCATAGTGGTATTTGAGAGACAACTGGTTCTGAAAGAGTAAGTGCTAACAGCAGCAGTAAATATCTGAAATACCTTGTTTATCTTGCAGGTAGGGGTAAGAAGCCTACATTCAGGAGTGGAATTACTTTATGCTGCCTTATGAAAGAGTGTGCTAATGGTCTTACTCTGCCCATTGCTGGAATAAGTTTTTAAAGAGCCTTGTGAATTTCAACACGGCAAATGCAAAGTGCAGCCCATGGGGATGTAAAGCTCTTGCAATAGTATAGAATGGGAACTGGCTGGCTTGGAGCAGCTCTGCTGGATGCCTCAGCAGACACAGGCTGAGCATGAGCTCGTGGTGCCTTGGCAGCAAAGTTGGCCAAAGGTTTGCTGGGCTGTATTAAAAGAAGCATAGCTGGTACATGGGGGAAGCGATGATTCCTCTCAGCACTCAGCAGAACCCATCCAGAACACTGTGTCCAGTTTTGGCACTGCATCACAAACACTGTATTATAAGAATAGTACTATGAATGATTAATGATATCACATTATTGATATGAATAAACTAGAAAAAGTTTGAGTGGGGGCAGAGCTGGAGCAAATACTTGGGGGCTGCAGCACGTGGTTGATGAGGAGAGGCTGAGGGGCTGATTGTTCAACCTAAGGGAGAGAAGACTTTCAGCAGGACCAAGAGCAGCTGATAGTATCCATGTGGAAGTCATTAAGATTGTGCCAGGCTCTCCAGTGCTGCAACAGAGTTGTCAGTTTTGACAGGATCACCAATGCCTTCTATATTTACTTTCTCTTGGTTTTAGCTAAACTGTTTTTAGCTCTTTTCTACAGCATTTATCCATGGGTATCTGTTAACTGCACAGCATATGCTCAGACTCCTGAGAAGGAAAGGAGAAGGGGTAGTAATAAAGGAAACAATATATTCTTCTGTTTTGACTTTTTATTTATTAGTTCATCAGGGATCTTATTAAAGGACACTGTAGTCAGAAGTAGCTTGGTTTGAAACTTATTTCCTAAAGCAATTCTGTAGAACCAGGGTGGATGTTGACAGTTCCATGGAAGAAGCTGTGTGAGTTAAGTCATGTTAAATATCTGTACTGCAAGATTCTTGTGTACAACTAGCAGGGATCAGATTTAAGGTTAAATAAATTCTAGACTAATGTCTTCTCCGCTTTTGATAGTATTCCACTAATTTACTGAAAGTGTAAGGTTAAGCATACTTTAGCTTTCCCCAGAAGGCAGCCAAGTTTATCAGTGCAGTATTTTGTCTGAACTGGAAATGGCAAAAGAGACGAGGACGTACAACTGCTCTCAAGGTATGTTATGGCAGGGTAGCAAAGCTAAGCCTTATGTAAATCTTTACAACACCTTCTTTTCAGTTAAAGAATCAGTCTGAAGACATAAATTTGTCTGAATTTTCTTTCTTAGTCTTAGGTAAATTCTCTTATTGGTATCCAGCAAGTTTAATAGGCACTCTCAAAAGGAGCAGTGGTCTCCACTTTCTGTAACAGTTCTTTGCGGAGCAGAAAAAGAAGTTTCTCATCTGGTAGTCTTTCAGTTTAGAGGTCACCTCATTGGGAGGAGGAATTAATTGCCTGTGTGAGCAATGACTCACCCCCACCCCACCCCAACTCTAAGTGTGATGATGAGTCCTCATTTAGAGCTTAGAGTTAAGACTAGGGCTGCAGGAAATACTCTTTTCTACAGTTTGTTACTGGGGCCTGGGAGTTAACGATTCCAGCGGTGGAAGTATCGTGCTGTAAAATGAAGAAAAGTTCATGTGTATGCTGGTTATCAGGGTTTTAACTAGGTATCTTTCATTAATATCTTTAATAGGAATGCTGAGTCAGCTTCCAGAGCTAATTAAGTTATAAATGTGGATACAAAGATAATCATAAATGCATTTGTTGATTACAAGTGCAGAGCAATGCTCATTCGCTTGCAAGGAGAATTCAAATACTAGCGAACAAAATAGGGTTGCAATTCAGTTCTAGTACTCAGTACCTCTAAGATTAGACCACTAGCAACATACAGCATGAATAAAAGGTGAGATCCTTTTAGCAGCTGAATACAGCCTGATAAACTCATCCAAATAAAGAGTTATGACAATTTCAATGAAATAAACGTGCAGCTCTGTTTACCGCCTGAATTCATGTTTGAATCAGTTACCTACCTGGTTTTAATTTGTAGTGGAACAAGGTCACGTCTCATGATCTGTATACAATATTTTCTTACATCTTCATTGTTCTTATGAGCTTAATTCCATACAATCTTTAGCATAATTATTGTTTAATACAATACACAGATGATTAGTGCTTTTATTACTCTATCATGTGGAGTATGCTATTGTCATTAACTTTTCTGTACTCTAAAAAAAGTATAGTGCTCACAAGCTGCAGGAAAACAATTATAGAGATGTCATTCATATCTTACTTTGAAGTATTTATTAATTTGATGTACTCTGTTTTAGTAAACTTCAGCCCTCAAATGAGGTTTTACCTAAGTAACAGTGAAAACTCTCGAGTTGTGCCTATGAGAGCTCATAATGTTTAGGGTTTTTGCAGTCAAGCTAAACAAAATAAAGAACTAAAGTATTGCTTGCCTCTGATGTGCACTAATTCCTATAGCTTAATCTATTTATTGTGGGTACCAAGCAGAACAGACCTATACCTAAAAACAGACCTACACAAACCAACATGCTGGGGCTGGGTGGGTGGGTGCGGTGGGGGGGGGGGGGGGGGAGT
>JAVJGJ010000037.1:83492028-83526206 GCA_035590215.1 Microhierax caerulescens | reverse complement strand
CCCCCCAGTGGTGTAGGGGAAGGGGAGAGATTCTCTGAAAGCACTACATTTTTCTACTTTATATTATACCCAACTCTCTGTGGTGAGGAAAGGTATTGTGCTCTGGAAATTTATTTTTTTTTTAAATCCCTCTATTGGCTAAACAGAAGAGCTATGGAATAGGAACATTGTATTTAAGACTTGGAGAAGCAGACTTTCAATCTAATGTAATTTTCATTTTTGAAATATTTTTGCTATAGAAATGTTATAAGTATTATATATTTTATAGCTACAGTTAGAACTTATACTGCCTTGTTATTTGATCAGTTGAATCTGCAACTTTGTCTTGCTCTTTGAAAAATTAACCTATCCGTCTTTTTTTTTTATAGTTAGTGTAAAACCTAAATCTCCTAAGCCCCAGTTGATGCAGTCCAGGACGGGGGGGTTACCATAAGGCGTGAGCGCTGTGAGGTCTTTCTTTGGGGGATTGTGACGCTCCTCTGTCCTGGGGTTTGCTTGGGGATGTTTTTGTATATTGTTACGCTCCAGCCTTCTGCTTTCTCCCTGCTTCCCAGGCAGAATTTGGGAGCCGCTTGCTGCCACACCACAGCCCCATTCCCCAGAGGGTCTGTGTGTCCCGCAGACGCTCTGTAGAGGTGGCAGGCCCCTTCCCCCGGGTGTGCCCAGAGCAAAGCTAATCCACGGAGCGGAGCGCGCAGGCACAAAGCCACCAGGCACTTACTGCCTCAGCTGAAAAGCAGCTCCTGGCAAGCTGGGGTCAGCCACGTCCTGAGACCTAGTGTTGCTCGCTCTCTGCCCACCCTCTGGCTTTTTAACAGGAATGGCAAAATAATTTTCTGGGCTATACAAGTACTTCAGCTTCAATAACAGGGAGCTATGTAGACTTACTTCTTTTACTACTGGAAATGTTTTGCAATTTTTATTTACTTTTTTAAAAATAACAGAAGTAATTAACATTTTTCTTGTTATTTTCTGTAATCAAGAACTGACATTATTAAGAATGTGGTTATATGTCTCAGCATGATACATCACATTGTTATGTGTTTCTACAGAAAATACTAAATCTTGGCAGTAGCTTGGAGTACTTCTTTTGGTACTTTCCAATCAAGGATTAGAAAATAAACATTCTCAGGCATGTCAGACAGTCTACCCAGGACAACGCTTTTTGGAAGTAGTCAGCCAGTCAAGAATATACAATTAATGAAGGACATGTCTTTCAGAATGTAATTGTCCTTTGTGCATGTGCTGACACTTGCTTGTAGTCTTCTAGTGTGATTGCCAGGGATATATTCCAGCAACATGGACTGGGCACACTGTTCATGTAAAAGATTTCTTTTACTACAATATGAGAAATTAAGTTCACGAATCCATTGTATTGGCTCTGTAGTTGTGTGGGTTCGCTGGCTCATACTGAAGATCTGTGTAGCCTTGCTTGTTGTCCTTTTATGTAAGTGAATCCATAAACAGACAGCAAGGGGACTAGGGACAGAATCAATATCCTCTCCTTCATGCTTTCCTAAACCCCCAACTATCTTCAGGAGCTTTTCTTTGCCTGGCAAGGTGTTGTCTATTCAGTCACTCTCTCTGATTTCATGTACTTGTCTGGTTTCTCCTTGATCACCTATAAACTTCTTCCATTCACTATGTCCTCTGCACAGAGTTTCACAGGTCTGCTACACAACGTGTGTAATTACATTAAGTAGAAAACACTTGCTCACTCTACTTCAGTAAGCAGGTAAGCTACGTAAAAAAACAGTCACCACAGAACAAGCTTAAGACAAACTACTCCAAGTTTCAAATATTTCTTGAAGTACTGAAAAGGATATGCTGATAAGAGTTGGACTGTAGTCTAAAATATCCAAGTGAGAAATCTTTCACAGAAATTGCTGATAACATTCAGCATGCTGGAACAGGAATACTTTCCCCAAAACATACGATGCAAACTACTTTTTCCTATCCTACAGTTGTCAGGTGTCGGTTTTCTTCTGTGTACTGTGTATCAGTGGGCACTGACACCTATACTATATATTTTCATCAAATATTTTTCACAACTTAATTTTTTCATAATGTTTTCCGTGTATTAATACAAAATACAAAAATAAGTAGCTTTTGGCTTGCTGCTACTTTACTTTCCATATACAACTGCCTCTCTGCATCTTTTATTCAAATATTTGGTGAAACATGGCATTGTGCTACTGATTTAATGGTTCACTGATCTTACTATAATTTAAAATAGATAATCCCTCAGCTGAATCTGCAGAATAGGAAGCAATTTAAAAAAAAAAAAAAAGCTGCAGGCAGTTGGTATTCTATTTTCTTTTATCCTTTCTTGCCTAAGCAATCAATGAACCTGGAAAAATAAGGTGTAGTAGATTCATTTTTGGAAACTGACACCAAGGTGATATTTATCATAAACCTGCACTTTTTATGGTTTAAATTAGCAGTTAAAGCAAGATATTTTTTTAAATCTTAGTTTAAGAACAAGGTAATATTCAAGTATTTCAATTTTCTTTGAAATCTCTAAACATCTCTTACAATTTTTGTTTATCCCTTTCACTAACAGAAATTAAAGGTAAAAAGGTGTGGGGAGTATACAAGAGTGATATTGTTCCTGTAAAACTAACCTATGACAATGCCTCTGTCTAGAATTCCAGTGGTGAAGTAATGGATCTTAATTACTAATGTAGGATTTCCCCAATTTTTAATCAACCAAATAAATTTGCTTGCAATACTTTTCAAATTCCACTGTTGATTCTAATTGAGTGCATTATTCTGAAATTAATAT
This sequence comes from Microhierax caerulescens, assembly GCA_035590215.1. Lineage (NCBI taxonomy): Eukaryota > Metazoa > Chordata > Aves > Falconiformes > Falconidae > Microhierax > Microhierax caerulescens. The sequence goes on along the minus strand of JAVJGJ010000037.1, from coordinate 83,523,421 downwards.
ATCTGGATCATAGCATTCCACTTAGGTGGTAAAAATGCATCTTCATAAGTGTCTCCGTAAGTATTTTAGCACATGAATTAACCAAAATCATTCCATATAATTGCAGTCAGGAGTTTAAGAAGTCTTTCTCATCTGGCAACCCAAAAATCTCAGTACTACATTTTACTACACTCTGTTGCCTGCAAGATCCTGTTTAAAGGATTATTGCCTACTCTAGATAGCTTTCAGGCACTTTTTAAAATAAACCATGTAACCAAAACTGAAATGCTTTGCAAAAGTAGTTGTGTGAGCTCACAGTGCAGACAGGGTTTGAAAGATCTGTTCTCACCACAAAAACTGCCTTGCCTGTTTTCCAGGGAATCGTAGTCAGCCTAGCCAGTTAGAGCCAATTAACGAAACTGGTATGTGCCTCTACGGTCACATCAAGTAAAAATGTAGTCATCTGTAGTGTAGCTCTTGATCAGTAAATACCATTGGTTAAAATTCATTTATGTTCACCCCTTTCAGGCACTTTCTGTGTGAAAACCTGGTGCTGGAAATCACAGCTTAATATTTCTTTTGGTTCTCGGAAAGGAGAGCAAAGAACATTTTAGTTCTAATCAGTTATCCACAATATTGATCTGGAATTGTGAGAGTGGCAGTGTCAGGCATACGTAAGACTTGGAAATTTGATGTTTCTAGAACGGCTTTTTCTTGATGATGAAACTCCATCCATGAAATCCTTGTCTGGATATTAAATGGGTTTTGTTTGTAATTTTGCAATTGAATGCTCTCAGCAACTGTTTTCCTTTTGAAAGGGAGGAACATAAATTCTGAATTATAGGCCACCGGCTTATTTCTCCCATAATCTTCATTAGAACTTGATATACTTTTTCATGTTACAGTAAATAGAGTATCTTCCAAGATGTGCCTAGGGAGGTGATTTAAACTGAATTCAAGGATTGAAAATAAGAGCTGCAGCCAACTCAAAGTGCTGTGTGGGTGGTAAAAGGAATCTTCAAAAAGCCCTGGTGGAACAGCCTGAGCAACCATCAGTGCCACTTACGACTACAGTAGGATATTAATGTAAACTTGGCATTCAGATATCAAGGCCATTTTTTCTTAAAGTACTTTACTAAAAATGAATTAGCTGCCTCCTTAAGTGAAAGGTGACAAATCAGAGAAAATTGAATCCACAGACTATTCTATGCTAATTTCTGGGTAAAACTGGATGTTTAATAGTGTGGGAAAAGGGGTTGAAAAGTTCTGAAGTGTTTCACCATTCTTGTGATATTGTCTCTTAATATATATCTTGAAAGCTATCACTACTGTGTTCTTTTTAACCATTTATAGCATGGGTTTGGGGGAGAGGTGCTGTAAATTTTCCTTCTGTTTATAGGAGAATAAATGGAGGGGAGGCACAGAGAACAAACTATTTCTTAGACTGAGTTTAACTATCCTCAGCTCATAAATTTAGTTTTGTTGTGACAAATTTGAACATAATTCAGTTTTCATATTTCAAGGTATCTTTAGTCCATTTGATTCAACTGGGTACCAATAGTCTGAAGTCCTGCTGTTCTAGACAGCTTCCTTTGCATTTTAAAGGAAAGCCACGAATGTATGGCAAGTTAATTGGCAGTCAGAATGATTTGTAATTTTACATTTGAAAGAAGAAAAAAGATAGATGGTTTGTCCTTGAAAGGAAATAAATGGTGTTCTCTGAACTGGAAAAAACTCAATGCTAAGAAAACTGAGTATTTTTCAATGACAAGTGCTTGTTACTCCTTGCATTTGGAGGCTTTTTTTAAACATGTAACTTCCTAAAGTGTAACATATAGCTAATCCTGATGTCACCAAAAAGGAATTACCATAACATGTCTGAGCTGAGACCTCACAACAGAAGACAGATGGAAAAAAAAAAAAAAAAAGTTTTAATTTGAAAGATATGGTATGGTATCTTATTGTGTCAATGTAATTATGAGTGCAAACTTTATGTGAAGTTGTTGATAACACTGTAAATAGTACTAGCTATGTAACTTCTTGTGAAAGTGACTCTGTGCAAAGCTACTTTAAAGGCAAAGCTACTTTGCCTTTAAGCAAAAGGGTGAAAGTTCATTACACCAAATTGATGATTTTTACTTGTGTCCAGTGACCTAACATGAAACTTAATTAGCAGTGGAAAGTATTTATAGCATGCTTTCTGGTCAACGTTTATGTTATAAATTATATTGGTTGTCTTTAGAACAGTTGCAAGAGATGTAATATGCCCCTTCCACAGACACTTTTTAATTATGTGGAAGTCTATAATAACTAGTCTTTACTGGTTTTGCTATATTGAATATTTGCATTTACACCTTTGCTGTTAAATTCTACTATAAAATTAGTAGATGGATTTGTATAAGCTTTTGTTCAATTCCACAGTTTTACTTTGAGGTAAATGGGGACTTAAAACATTTGTGTTTGTCTTTGAAATAGAAAATAGGGAATAAAGATTCTTATTTCAGTCTCAAAGGCTATGCTTTCCTTCCCTTCAGAGCAGAGTTTCTCACAAGTAGATCTGCTTCAAAGTATGTACCCACATGTAACAATTTCTACATTGTACGGAGCTGGGATAAAACAATCTGTCAAATACATCAAGCCTGTTGGTAAGCATTGTTGGTGCTTACATCTGCCAAAGTAGGTTGGGGTTTCTCACATTTACGAAGTTGATGGGTCTTCAAACTGCAATCTCCTTGCTCTTCAGTCAGCTGTCTCCTGATAAATTAGTCCAATGTAAAGTAGGTCCACAGCTGTAGAGCTCATACAGAAGAATCAAGTTGTATCTTGGAAAACAAATGGAGCCTGAAACAGATAAATGCTTTGGGAACACGCTGGGTATGAGGAGTAATACAAATTATACAACATTCTGCTTCTCCCAATGCCGGTTTGGCATGCTCTTCCTGAACCAACAGCAAACTCCCTAGAACAGGAGTCCTCAAACTACAGCCTGCGGGCTGCATACAGCCCCCCAGGGTCCTCAATCCACTCCCCCGGTATTTACAGAACCCCCCTACCACCACCACCACCACCACCCCCACCCCCACCGGGGGAAACCAAGCAGCCGCAGATGACGGCCTGCCACTTCATCTGCGCGCTGGCCCCCTGGTTTTAGGACCCCTGCCCTAGAACTTCAATGCCCTTGTATTTCTCTGCAATTAAACTTACACTTCAGGAGTGCTCAGACTCATTTCCAAGGTGAATTTGAGTATGATAACCAAATACTGCATAGTGATCCAAGCATTTATACACCAGATGAAACTTACAGCACAGACCTATAGAGTCAACAACACTGAATGAGAGCTCTAACTCTAAAGAGTGGATGAATCAAGACTTCAAATGGTAAATGGAAGAGAATATCAAATAAACTAAATAATGAAGGCCAGGTTTCTCAAGTACTTTGATGCACTGTCTGAGTTATCTGATCTCAAGTCTCAAGCAACATTCACATGCCAAAATTTGAACATGTAGCTGTTATTCCTGAACTTGAAGTTCCCTAACTCTAAGATTTGCCAACCATTTAATCCTCTTTTCTTTTCCTTTTATTTTGTTGTGTTTTGGTTGGTTTTTTTTTATGCCTTTTCCCTGCTACATAATCTTCCTAGCAAAAAGTAGTATGAAGTACCTATTTTTCTTTCCATAGAAGACTAAGTGAAATGGTCAGGCTTTTAGTTTCATGAAATTGTATGAAAAGATAATGTGGAGTCATCTTCCACATGTTTGCTCTTCTCTATGTACAGTTGTTTGATATAAACTTATGCTATGACTTATATTGAACTCCCTGGCAGTTCAACAATTATGTAAACTCAAATCAGTTCAGTTTTTGTAACCTGAGGAATAGATGTGAAAGTAAATTCTCATTAACCTTGCATGATCATTTCTAGGAATCATCTGTTTCCCTGGAATTATTTGAATAATCCTTTATTAAAGCATACTGAATTACGTACCTAATGAAGAAAATTGAGCCATTTTTAGTAATTGTACTTCTTTTCCAATATTAAAATTATAGTTGTTATCTAAGTAATCTATTTCATAGTCTAATAGTGCTATAGAAACTTTCTAATAGCTCTATGCAATTTGCATAGTGGTATATATGTGAAAAACTATTTTGAAACCCTTTCTGTACTTGCCTCAAGCAATTTTAGCTATTCGTTCTAACAATTGTATCTCTGTACTGATTTTTTTGTGTGTCTGTTTCTGAATGTCCCTGCATTGCTGTTCTTACCCTAGCAATTGTTTGCTTTAGCTTAACTGTCTTTTATGACACTTGTTCCCATTATTGGATTTTGATGACTATACTTTCCAATAAGGAAATACACAAAATGCAAATGGGAATCTGCTTCAAATAAAAATGGTTTTCTCCTCTGATTCTGTACCTGCATACGTAGCCAGTGCTTCAAGGAACCAGGTCTTTTGACTACATTGTACAGTAACTAGATCTTATATATTAGAATGAAGTAAATAAGCTGACACATAACTTCATAAAGTGAACTACAGTTGATTTATACTGTTTAACAAACATACATACAAATATATATACACAAACATATTTCAGAAAAATGTTAGGTTTCTTGCCTGAAATCTTGCACACCTAATTAACAGATTTCAGCCGATTTCTGATGTGTGGATTTTGAGTCTTAAAACCAAAAAAACATGAATACACTTGTATAGTCAGGACCATGACAATGCTAAATATACATTTGAAATTTCATTTCCTTGATTGTGATGTCAGTCACGAGAGCAAAAGAAAAATAATCTGTGGCAGTCTGTGTCTCATTTAAAAAAAGTTAAGTGGTGAAACAGTATAGTAAGTAATGCTGAGATGACAAGCTCACAGAAAGCTGCTCTGTCCATAATTTGCAGTTTAAAAGTATTGTGAAATGTGCAAAAGGAATTTATTTTTTTGTTTAGACCTTAAAGGGAAGAAAACAAGATTTTTACAAACAAGAAATGGTTCTGGTTTAATATCTGCCATGATCCTGAAAATCTTATGGTAACTTAGGCATTTTTTCCACTGTCCAAAGGCAGAGGGGGTGCAGGTGAGTGAAAATCACTGTTCCACACTTGGCTGTCAAAGGAGGAGGTTTACAGTTTTCTCCTATTTCTTCCTATTAATATGGGTGTGCTAAGCATATGGGGGGTGGGGAACAGGGGATGTGACACATGACACAAAAAAGAACCTCACAAACTCCTAATCGTCCTATAGAATAAGTACATTTATGTATTTCTTAGAAAACATTGATTCACTTAAACTATTTTGCTGGTAAGTGTCCAGGCTTTGGAAGTATTTTTCCACAGCATCCTACTGTACATTATTTAAACAAAAAAAAAAAAAAAAAACCCAAACAAAAAAAAAAAAAACAAACCACCAACCTTTTAATACTTTACATTAGAATAAATCAAGCATGCATTTGTGGCAGAAGCAGAGGGAAAACACAGCAGTCTGTGAAGTGCTTGTCTGACGAAAGGTTAGTCATTTCAGTGGAGCAGGTGACAGTCTTTCAAACATATGCTATCATGGTTACGGAAGCCACATGAGGACATCTAAAGATAAATATAGCAGGAGTAATGATGTGAGACTTTCTCTTCTGACATGGAAAAGCATATATCTCTAAGTAGTTCAGCTAATGGAAACTGTTTCTGTGAGTTCAGGTTTCTGCTGAAGAATTTACATGGTGAAAACTTCAGCTTACACGTTGAAGTGGCAATCTGCCTCTCATACAAAGCTGAACCTAAAGCTGCAGCAGCAGCAGTTAATCTTCCAGTGCAATTAAAATTCAAAACACTTTCTATATGCTTTCTGTTTGAAAGTTGATTCACTTCAGCAGAGGTGGAGGCAGAGCCGCTCCTATCACAGGTAGTATAGCCAGCAAAATTATTTAGGAAAGTGATGCCCCTCGCTTTCTGCAATAACTTAATCTGTTTTACAAAGTTTATCATCCCTTCATAAGGACACATTTGTACTCTTTTGTGTTAGTTCTTTAGGATTGCATCAAGAGCTGATTAGTCACAGTTTTATATAATTTTATACTTGGATATATTATTGAGCCTGCATATAGTTCTTTCAGCCATTTAAAATCTTACTGAAGTATTTAAGTGTCTATGGAACCTGACCGTTCAAGCTGCCAGTATAGGCTGTTTTGTCTGAATATTGGAACAAAGTGTCTCCAACTTGCAATATTGTTTAATAGGATTCTACTTTAATAGAATATCAGGATTTTTAATTTCTCCTTTAATTTTTAACTTCTTTTAATACATTGCTGAGTGTTTCTGTTACAGAATCCCAGTTGGCAGCTGCTTCTGCTTGATGTCTGCTCTTACTTGTAGTATGCTTTTTAATGACTACTTTTATTTCTTGCAGTTTATTATATACAAAGAATTATGCAGTTAGTTTTGTATTATGAAAATACCTGAGTCTTTACAAACCCCTCAATTACTATACTCAAATCACTTTTTGTTTAAGCACTATGTTTTGTAACATGACTGTTTTTAAAATACTGTTTGTTTCTTTAGTATTTTCTCTTTTGTCGTTATATTTAATGTTTCTAGTTCTATTACTCCCTGAAACTAATATTTTAGGATGTTGACTGTTCAAAATGAAAACCATAAGAGGCTGCACTATATTTATGAGTCAGGACACACAGTGTTGTGGTTTTCCTTAGTATAGATCCAAAAGTGATTCAGAAAGTGATTTTTGTCTTGCTCCCTGGAATTTGCAGTGGCTTAGCAGGGTTTCTTAATCAAGGACCAGAAGAGGCAAAAAATTCCTGGAACACAAGAAACCCCAAGGACCACTAATGGGGTGTTACTGTTACCTTAGACATCTGTTTCTGTGTTCCTGGCTTGTTTAGTATGATATGTTTATTTGTTTCTTTCACAATCCATGGTAATGCAAGCTGTTCAAGTACTTCAGCTATGTAATACAAGTAGTCCAGTGAATGTTGAATGCAACTGGATTCTGAACTTCATGCTGGCAACTGGAGATGTAGATTACAGTTCCTACTTTAAATAAGATTTAAACAAGACTATTAGGAAATATCCCACCCTTCTCCTCCCTTAGGAGAAATATACCTTTTCTTAAAAGATTTGTTTCCTGTTTGGTCTTTTTTATCAGTTCTTTGCTGGTCTTGAAATACTTAAGGTCATTCTCACAAGGTATTGAGGTGATGAAGACAGTTTGCTGCTACATTACAGTTGTACCTGAAGTGTTTTAGCATACAATTAAGTATAGTACTTGTATTACCCTTACATTATTTCTGTGTTTTAACTGGGTGATAGGCAGAAATACTGTTATCTGTATAAACCTTTTCTCTCCTTTCTTAGTGATCCTTGTTTCAGTTTAGTGAAGTTAATGTTACCGGGCTTTCATTTTTTAAGAGGTTATAAAGTTAAATATATAATTTTTAAAAAAAGAAAAGGTGTATATAGATGATAAATATTTTATTTTCAAGATATCAACTTCACAATAAACTCAGAAGTGGTTTAGCTAGCAATTTCATGAGCTTGAGCTTAAAACCATTTATCCTTTTGTCCCGTGCACAGCCTACTACATCATTATGTGCTACTCTATTACTGCACCAGGATACTTACTTAGAACACAGTAGTTCGAGGTAGCTCTGATCACTTTTATAGGGTATCATTTAGTACTCCTCTGGCAACTTGTCCAACCTAACACTTTGCAGTTTTGGCTGTTTGTGGTCTGCGAGTCAGGGGATCATTGATACATTCCAGGGCAAAATAAGGTTTTTTTGTAATCAAGTTTAATTTCAGTGCTTTGCTATGTTTCAAGATATTGCACAGTAATAGGCCAGTAGCATGCACTTTGAGTTGGACTCAACCCCCTTTCTCTGAGGAAGAAAAGAAGCCGTGTAGAGTCTGTCATTTTCTGAGCTTTTCTACGTTTCATGAAACTTCAAATACAGGAAAACAAAAGAAGGCAGAAATACTTGTATTTTGCCTTTAGGCAGCTTTCTCTGGCACATTTCAAATTGCATGTGGTGACCTACTTCAGGGTCTGTTTTTTTCCTGGGGGCTGTTGTGAGCAGGTCTGTATCTGTAGCTTTGAGATGGAAAATTTAAGTCTCTGCATTTATAAGAAAAGAAGAGACCTTCAAACAAATTACAAATCCAAAGCATACCTTTCTCAGCGTTCTTTGAAGTACTTAACAAACAAACAAAAAAAAAACCCACCAAACCCAACCCCCCCAAAAAAAATACCCCATCATGACCTTGTTAAATGTATCTTTTTTATTCAATTGGCAGTTCCACAGTCAAAATCTGTTTTCAAGTAATGCTTCAAGAGCATGCCTTTAAAAGTATCCATCATGCCTTATGACATGAACCGTCATCTTGGACAGTGCTGTAGCTCCAATACATTTATTTGACTAGTAGCCTTGATTATAGCCAGCTGCTTAAGGCTTTGCTTAAATATAAGTGGGATATGTTGCATACATGAGTAAAAGCAGACTTGAGCAAGACTTCAAAGGATCTCTTGTGGGAGGAAGCACAAAGATAAAATTACATCAAAGCACAATTGTAAGAATGATAGCTGACAGCAGATCTCATTGAAGTTGTGGCTGTCCCCAGTTGCTTGTTGCTGTTGGAAGCTAGCTTTTCAATTACATAAATGAGGAACTGCTTTGGTTGTCAGGCTTCTGACTGTCTTGGATAGTTGTGAAGCCAGATAATACAGAGGTTTGAAATAACCTGTTAAAGTATCCTTCCTTCATAGAGGAATGGCGCTTAACTTGCATATTGTAACACTTCTAAGAGAACTAGCAAAGCTTAGCACATCAGATAGTACAGACAATAAACAGTGTCCTACAAAAGCTGAAATGTTGATCAAGGCTCTGTTCTGGCAGGCATAAGAAGACAGTGCTCATCTGAAAGAGTTTACAATAGGCACTGTCAAGCTTTCTCTGAGAAGACTGAACCATTGAGACACTTCAGAAAAAAATCTTAGTAACTGTAAGAAGGTCATGTCCTTTGGTTCTAGTCAATTGTATAACAGTATGATTAAAGTCTTGATTTATAGCTTTTTAGAAAACTCAGTTTTGTATGTACCGTGTCCTCATTTTCATGTATGATCTTTTATGCAAGGCAACAGCTTGAAGAACTGGGTTTATTTAAAAAAAAGAAGAAAAGAAAAACGGGGAAAGGGGGAGAGAGAGAGAGAAATCTTGAATGTTGTGGGGTTTATCTTCTTTATCCAGGAAAAATCTGGTGAGACTTGTTCTGTCAGGCAGCCTCTTTTTATGTTAAATTCCATGATAGAGTTCATTAGATATCATTAAGTCTGGTTAATCTTTCAGGCTAGTCTAGATATGTTCAAGGAAGATATTGCTTATTGATCATTTTTAGCAAATGTCTGACACTTGAGTGAGAGCATTCAGTTTTTCAAAGTCACGTAACAAACTATGCAAGGTTACTCTGGTAAAGAGACACACAATAATTGTAGAAATTTATCAGAAATTTCCTTTGTTCTTAATATTTGATATCAGATCATTTAAAAGATTACCAAAACCAAATCCTTATGCAAATAATTACGCCAGTTACTGAAAAAAAAAAAACAAACAAAAAAAAAACAACAGAATGAAGAAAAAAAGAAAAGCCCTAGTTAAAAAAGTTCTGATGATTTTTTTTCTGCAGAATCTGAAATTTATCTCAGAAATGTGGAAACCGTCCAGTCCTTGTATTGTGCTCAATCAATTCTCAAAGTTCTTAATCTACTAATTTTTACTTAATCTATTTCCATGTAACGAAATAATGGTTACCTTGGTCCTATTGAACTGGAAATCTGTAGGGCACAACAGCTGAACCGAACCAGTAGCAGAAGTCCTGCTTTTGCTGGGTCAGCTAGCCCATTACTGATACTTATTTGTTGTAACCATTTTGTGTATTCAGATAAATATGTAATTACCTAATTTGTCCTTATATTAAAATGTCCCTTATAAGAATTTGATAAAATGCATAAAGCCTTAATCCAATCTGAGTAATAACAGACACTTTCTAGATCGTATTCTCTGTAAAGCCCGTATTAGTCATTAGATCCTGAATCCGAATTTCCCCAACAACTTTTATAAATTGCTTTCTTACATCTACCCTAGTGAACATAGGACTAACTGAAATGCCAGATTTGGGTTCAGATCTTCACATGTTTAATGTAGACAATAAAACTGAACCCAGATACCTTAATGAGGTTCCACATCCAATTTTAGGATAGACTCACTTCAGCTCAAAGTTCTTGGGTTCTTTTGTCCAATGTATAGATTCTTTGGTTTATTGCTTTCTACAGTAATGCTTTTCCTGACACAGTGGTGGGTTGTTTTGGAATTTTTTTTTTGGGGGGGTTGGTGTGGTTGGTTTTGCTGGGTTTTTTGGAGGGGAGGGGGGGGGGAGGGAGGTGATACAGTTTCACCTGGGGGAAATTAAAGCTCAGCATAAATTTATTCTGTATCTTTGTGGCCTGAGAACTCAGACTGGAGATAAAGGTTCAAATCATTCAAAACTGGGACTGAAATAAAGACTTCTTAAATTATGAAAGAGCTTTAACAAATAATAATAGAAGGGAAACATGTCCTTCACCGAGCTGGGTTCTTAAGTCAGACTCGCTCCCTCATATGCAAAGACTCAAAGCTTGAGAATTCTAAACGTAGAGCAAATCTGTGGCTTACGTGATTGCATATAAGGCACAGTAGTTTCTTTGCAACCTGCTATGGAATTGGGGGACTCAAGGAAAAGGTTTATGTGGCAAAACTTCTGTGCACAATGGCAAAGTGCATTGGAAAAGTAGCAAATTCTAAAGAACAGTCTCTGCATTGAATTTGGTTCTCTGTTCTTCTTACTCATAAATATTGACGAACTAGCTTGACAAACAGTATTTTTTGAATGGGGCTGGGGAGCAGGGTATATAGGGTAAAGGATAGAAAATAATACCTAATTGTTCAATTATTTTAATGCCTCTGCTCTTCACAAAACAGCTCAGGACTAGGTGTGGTGGGTTTTGTCATTGGGGTTTTCTTCCCCTCCACTGCTTTCCTCACTGTTTGCCCCACACTCTCATTTCTTTACAAATTGTCAAGTGTTGTGGGGTGGCAAGACCCATGCCACCTTAGGCAGGACTATGAGATACAGGAACTAAAACTTAGTATCCAAGTAGACTTTACACTCAGTTTAATTTTCTCAATAAAAACCAGTCACTCTACAAAACCAAACACCCTATGAGGTTTTAAAAATCTAGAATAACAATTATCTCCCTTGTGATATTTGTGAGTCTTTCCACACACACACACACACACACCCCAGGATACTGAAAACTATTATGCATGGAGTCACAAATTCAGACTTTTCCTTGACACAATGAAAGAGAGTTAACAGATATTATTTTACTGGGATATCTATTTAAGAATGTAGCATCCCCTTAGCCTTTTATTATAATGGATAAGCAAGGCTCTGTCTGATAATCTCATGTATTAGCCTTGACAGGCAAATTTCTGATAAAAAAAAAGTATAGTCTTAAATGAATTAACAATTCTGTCATGTCTACTTATTTTTTAAAATATTCTTACTGTCAGTAATACTCAGAATTAAATATTGTTACTACATACCTGGAAGTGATAATGAAAGAGAAACCCCAACAGCTGGATGGCCAGTTTTCTTGTTCATGAAGAACTCTATCATTGATTTCACAGGACAATTTGTCCCTTTAGTAAGGACACAAACGTAGTTCTGTCTGTTCTCAGTAGACCAGAAGCACAGTTTGCTTAGTTATGGCTTGACTAAACTCTGGATACCTTTGGGAAAAATTACAATTAGTCATTCCATATTAAGTCAGCCATATAACCTTTCTAATGTATCAACCCCAATATAAGAATGTGTAAGTATTTGGAAAAACAAGGTCCTCTGTTTTCATTCCCTTTTGCAAGTGACAAGCTGCTTATTTTGTCGTCTTTTTCTATTAACAGTACTGAAGGCAAGGAACAAAGCCCGAGGCAAGGCTTTAAAGTTAAAACCAATGCACAGACATATTAGGGGGAAAAAAAAAAGGGGGGGAGGTATCACCTAGCATTTAAAAAATAATTTATTAACAAATTTTATTCTCCCTAACTGCATGGGAAATCACCTAAAAAGAGAAGCTTCTTAAGAAGTCAGCTGGGAAATATTTGTTTCTGAAAATGCATAGTACTCTTTTTTTTCTATAGGGATGAAAAACAGTAAAGGTATATAACTTGCAAACTCCTTGTTTTGCTGACATCTTTGGTTGTTTGGTTTGGGTGTTTTTCACCAAGGGATTCAGTGTATGAGAATCACTGTAAAACAGGAATCTTGTGTAACTTGCATCAATTTAAGAGGTTTTTAAGATGACAGAGCAAAAATCTTGTTTTCCTGTTAATCAAGCACCCTCTAAGAGACATTCAGTAAATAAAGTTGTGGAATGTATTCAACCCATGCTGAATGAACCCAGTTTGCTTTTCAGCTTATCGGAGCTTCTTTTAAGAGTGAAGCACAGATCCTGACAGTGCAAGTTTATAGTTCGAGTCCCACAATCAAAATATATACAGATAGTAGCTGGAATTAAAAGCAGGCATGAATGTTTGGTAGAAAGGTTCATTTTTTTCTGTCAGCTACAAACACAGAATGCCTGGTCCTGAAGCTGTGAAGAGAAGCCAGCCTTAGCAGCACAACCTACGGGAGGCATCAGGTTGGATTTATGCAGGAACTATCTTCATAGCCTCCTGAGTACTAGCACCCTCTCACAATTGGCTTGTTTCTCTTCACTGCTGACGTTTAGATGGTTATCAAAGATTATACCCTATTTAAACCTGATATTTCATTTATAGCAGCTATCATAGAGGAATTCTCTGTAAAAATATCTAGAACAGTATCCAGTAACAAGTGTTGCTTGCAACTGATTGGCAGAATACAGCTGTACATAAAAAATAAAATAATCAAGGTACCACTAGGAGAGATTCTCTTGTTCATAAACCAAGGTGTTAATTCAGGTGAATAGTCTGCTTTACTGCTATTCTTCCTTAACTAAATCAGAAACATGACAAGAAGCCTCACAATTAAACATCACCTAGATTTGCTTGCATTGTTGATACTATGTTTAAGAGTAATATTGAAATCTTAATTCAAAGCTGATGTATTTTCATGAAGAGAAAAGTAAATGCAGAGTGGTATTGCAGGAGTAAATTACTTTGGGTGAGTGTCTGAGGGTGTCTTTTGATGTAAAAGGACTTATTCCTTCAACTACTTGAACTGGCGTTATATCTTTTTATTAGTAGTAAGCCTGGCATATGATGAATTTAAAAGGGAAACCCACTTGCTTATAGCACCATAGTGGCAGCAGAGGAGAAGGAGGCAGGTAATGAAGCTAGATTGGGAGTACAGCGTGTATGCTGCCAATCCAGGGCGACTTTGTGAACAGTATGGGTCTTGAAACACCTACAACCTTGTGCAGTCTCTGCACGTCTGATTTGCTTATAATCTTCCAGAACCATAAAGCTGTTGAAAAAAAAACAACCAAGAATCCTGTTCTCAGGAAAAGAAGAAAAACAGTCAAAATGCATGTATCTTCTTTTCTCTTTTACTTCAGGTGCAATGAATACATCATTTCAAGTTACATTATTTTATGTGTTGTTGTTTTTATGCAGACTTGATTGGTCTAATTTACATGTGGCTCAGATCAAGTTTCTAGTGAAGAAATCTAAGCAGCTGAGACAGCGTCCTCTGACAAGCTAGAAGGTGTTCAGAGATCTTATTTAAAGACTGCTGGATGTCCTATGGTGAGTTTTCTTCTTTGGTTTGGTTTTGTTTGGTGTGTTGTTTTGGGTTTTTTTGTTGTTGTTGGCAGGGGGGTGGGGGTGGTTGTTGTTTATGGGTTTATTTTGTTGTTGTGGGTTTTTTTGGTGGGTTGTGGATTTTACTATTCTTTTATAAATAAAAAAGCTGCTACAGGCAACTGGATTCTTCCTTTCCTTTTGTATAACACCTCATGTAAAGATTTTTCAGATGTTGCTGCTCTGTACTGCAGTTCAGAAAATGTACTTTACAACAATATGACCAATGCACCTCCAAATGAAGTGAACAGAACCTGCATCAAGGAAATGTCTACTTTGATAACAGTCAGTTATGATTCTGATATTAAAAAGCATACTAGTCTTAGTTGTGGCATCCAAAATGGACTATTTTAGTTTTCTGTCTTAGTGATACTATTTAATAATAAGAAAATTGTATTTGATAATTCATTGTACAAAAATGACAATAAACAAAGCAATTTATTAAACTTAATTATACAAAGCTATATCTCCTACAATAAACAACAAAAAATCAAATACTGAAACAAAATAAGCACTGACACCTCTAACACTGGTTATGCGTGAGTACAGTGGGAAGCAGGGTACTGTGACAGATGGGGTGTGCAAGAGAGCTGAGTTAACCTAATCTTAATTCTGTTAATTTCTAAGTAATTAATAAATTTAACCTAAGAAATCTGAGCATGTATTTCATCAGATAAATCTATATATTTGCCTGGACTGGTGAACTTTCCACCCCACAATTTTGTTCTCCAATACTGTTGGATAAATTTGCTTCTCTATTGTTTTACTTACCCATTCTAAGATAGAAGGCCAAAATGCAGGACTTCAAATGTTGCTTTCCTTTCCAGTCTGGTGAATGCCTTAACCTTACCATGCAAGACACGTGTACACAGTGACATGAATTTCTGTTTGGCTTTAAAAACTCATTATTGGTCTAAATAGTCATGGATGTTAATACATTTTTTAGACATTTATTTCCTCTGATTTCCTACAGATTTTTGCAATTTAATTCCAAGAAATTGCTTTTGTAAGTATAGCAGACTATATTTTACTGTAAATATGCTTATTAAAAACATATCATATTTACAAGATTAACATAACATTATAATTCATAACATATTTTCTCTTTGACCTGGCAATGCTGTGCTTGATAATTGCCAGATATTCTCGGTAGGTTAGTTGAGCTATAAACAAAAGGAATGGAATTGCTGGCCAATTAAATACTCAACATGAAGAGGTTAAAGTAGAAGTGCTCAGGACTTTTACAATAAATGAGTCGTTTAAAATTGTGATACCTCATTTTCTTGACAAATATTCTAATGAGAGGAGAAAGTGGCTCAACGTTAATCCTTTCTTGTGACAGAGGGTAAAGAATGGGTAAATGATATTAAATTAATCTTCTTACAGTTTTGATACTTGTGCTAGTCTTTCCATTCTTATTACCTGATGTTCCCTGCCCTCTTTTTTTTTTTTAATTTATTTTTAAAATTAAAGAATTTGTTCATGCCAGCTTAGCATGTATCAAGAAGGCACTTAGCATTTTTAGCGTATTCATACTTTCCCTGCCCCACCCACTCCATTAAACATTTAATGAGTTAAAATTCAGTGATCTTTCAGATGTACAAGAGCTGTATACTGCCTTAATTCCCAGTGTTCATGATTCTATTTTCCCTTCCATTTAGAAAATCCTAGATCCCATCAGGAACAGATTCTCAGTGAAGTTTGCATCTGTCCTTCCTGATCATTTGCCAGGAAGGTGGTAACACTCCTCACAAACCGAGTACAGTTCTTAAAGTAGCAACAAGATGTATCTGCTCCTACAGCTTTTTGGCTTATTTATTGGTACCAAATGTAGCCACAGATGTATGAGTTTCTTGGATTAAATTAATATATTATCCTCTGAACCATTCTGGCACTTCTGAGACTGACAGATTCAACAGAAGAAAAATCATCTGGAAAAGGGCAGAGTCAGTCACTGGTCCTCAGGTGTCACATTTTCTGATCATATCAGATACCAACCATAAATATTAAAATATGTGGAGTTATTATAATGAGCACTTTACCTGTAATTAATTGTTCAATTATCTTCTGTATGACATTGAGTAGCTTTACAGCCCTCCTGAACTCTCTCTCAGCTGCTTCCCTAGAGAAACAAGTTTCTTCATGTGTTTCTCTAACTGTCAAAGCTCTTGGGCTATTTCTGCCAAGTCACATAGAAGGATAGCAGTCTCTAAACTTAACTTATGTGGAAATTGAAGTTTCACTGACGGTTGCAGCCAAGCAGGTAGGAGAAATAAGTTATTACTGGGAAAGCTGGCGCATGGTCAAACTAGAGTATGTGTCTAGAAAAAAAGGTTTTGGCAGAGCCTGCAGAACTATACTTTTTATAGGTCTGGGAAGGGATGCTAAGGTTAAACGATGACTTGATCAGACTAGCTCCGACACATCACCCCTGTTTTATCTTAATGAATTTTGGAAAATTAATCACCATATCGTCAAACCTTCTGTTTGAAAAAATCATTCTGTTGCTTTTCAGGGTTGCTTCAATGAGGATTTCTCACAACAGTGTTAGCTTGGACCTAGTGTTTGCCTTTCAGAAAAGGCAAAGGTCTTTGAAGCTCCTGTATCTTGAATATTATCTCCCATTCAGGAATCTTGTCATTCATAAAGCAGGTTTAACAGCTTTCATCAAGTCCTCTGTTTGCTGACTTCCACGCAAAACAAAAACAACAACACAAAAACCCAAACAAACAAAAAAGAAAGAAGGTAGTATCAGGTGGATGTTCTTATGTCTCCAAGAGCTTTCATATATAAGCATATTAAAAACAGCCCTTCTCTTTTATGGCAGGGAAGGGTAACCCAGCTGGTGAAGCCAGATTCCAGATTGATGCATGTTTTTTTGAGGGACTGTTGGGAACAATTGTCTGTCGGCCTGGAGCTGTGACAGTGGTACTACTAAGGCTTCCAAATTTGCCCTTCAGTGTATAAGGAATATCTCCATTTCTCTACTCCTTGATGAGCAGTCATTTCTTGAAGTTCTCTGCTGAGTGTGAGGATGGCTGCCTTGGCAACTGTCAAGCATTAAGTCTAACCTGTTTATTTCTAGAAACTGCATAATATGCTCCATCGATCTAGCTATTCCTGCTTTCCTTAACAGCAGTTTATAACTGGTTTAAATAGCACAACCTAAAGTGACTTGTCTCAACGGATTCTCTAATAGTCTGAAATTATACCTATGCTCATCTCTGAATTTCCAGATCCACCTTTTGAAGAGTAAGGGAAGGTTCCTCATCTAGGTTAACTGTAAAGGATGGAGGTGGGATCTGTTCCATATTGTTACACACAATTTCATAGGGACTTCCCTGCCTTCTATTTCTTGTCTTTTAGCAGGGCAAATTTTCTTTCAGTGGCTGTATAAATTTTCATGCAGCTAATATAAAAAAAATTCCACAGGGAAGCCTTCAGTAAGCAGCTTGGCACTGCTGTCCAAATAATTTCTAGCTGTCATGCTGCTTTCTCATCATGTTTTTTGTTGTTGATGGTGATGTGTGTTTTTCCAAAGAGCAATAAATCTAATCCAGAAGTGACATTCTTTTCTGTATGACGGAGAAACACCTTTTGGGTATGTTTTCTTTAATTTTTAAGACAGTTGGCATCTCTGAAAATATTTATTTAAAGAACTAAACTGTAACAGAGCAGCAGGTTTCCTGGGGAGGGTTTGCTTTCAACCATTTTAAATTAAGGGGGAGGTTGGGAAGTGAGGTGGTGGGAAATCCTTTATGTATGAATAACGTTTTGACAAAATACCACTTCATTGTGTGATGGTGGCATGCCAAACGATAAACCTCAAGAAGATTAGTTTTCCTTCTGAAATCGGATTACCCAGAGTTCTTGAGCATATGAATACATATGCTGAAAACCAAGTTTGATTTAAGGACTTATTAATTTTTTTTGCTTGGGTTCAGGTGTTCAGGACCAGCACTTACACTTACCAACTTTTAGACTGTTGCCAGCAGGCTTGCCTCGAAATACAAGGAACCACTGAAAAATGAGGTAAAAAACTCTACGGATACTTTTTTTAAAATAAATTACTTAAGAATAATATATTTTTTTTCTCAGCAATGTTTCTTTTCTCACAATGTTGTTAGAATGTTCAGACATGTAGAGTTGTATTGAATGTATGTGTTTGATCCAATACTTGGAACTACGTAGTCTTTTTAGTGTCAGAGTTCATTAATACTAATTAATAGAAGATGCATTAACTTTCTAGAGTTTTAGTGTTTATTTTTAGCCTGTGTAGGAAATTTCAAATTTATGGCACTGGAAAACCATTCAGAAACATTAATAGGTTGGACAGACAGGATTGGGGCCATAGTAAGGCTAAATAGCTCCCCGTATAGCATAGCTGTAGAAGAAGTCCGAACACCTGTGGAAGGAGTCAGACTTAAACTAGGGTAGACGAGGCAGACTTAAACTAGGGTAGACAAAGGACCAAAGGTAGGTAAAGGAATATAGGTAAACCTTATGGCTAAAAAGCAAGTAGAAAAGAGAACATTCTGTGTAGGTTTTACTACACTCCTGTATTTGAAGGGTCTATTTTAACTGACATTTTCAAAGGTGACTCTATGTTATATATTGAGTACAAATCTCTTAAAAAGGTGCAGGGGGGTGGATTTCCTTTATTTTCCTTCCTCTGTTGCATGGATATCTGGGGACACATGTTCTGCCTGCTGTGACTGCCATCAAAAATCCTATTGTTTTCAGAGAAGCATGCAATCATTTTGTCATAGCACAGTGATTTAATACTTGCCAGCTGACTAGAGGTAACTTGAATAGTGCTTCAATTCTAACTGTAGAAGTAAAGGGCATTAGCTTGAAGTGTTTTGTTTTGCAGAATGTTAATTTCCATGGACCAGTTGATGAGTAATGACTTAACAGAGATGGAAGGAGGTCTTGTTCAATACTGACTGCTGAAACTTCTGAAAAATCACAAACATGGATATTTTAGGTTTTAATGGGTTTACGATAAAAGTTCTTAACCCACAGTTAAATACTTTTGATGCCATAACTGTCTGGACACCACACATTACTAACTGGTGTTGATCTGTTACATAGACAGTTTTATGCACATTTAGAGAACCACTGTGTGAACATAAGACAGTAGATTGTTAAAGGCCTGTGTGCAAGTAGATATCTTTTTTTCCCCTCTTGGGAAAGATATCTAAAACCTATTCTTGGTTATCTTAAAATTTCTGTTTGCAAAATAAGGAATTACCATGTAAAGGAACTCGAAGCTTATTTAAAAAGTGGTGTTTATAGTCAGATACTTTTTAGAGGTTTGAAATTGTTATACAGATGCACTACGGAAAAGTGTTTCCTTTTGGAGGTTAGGTCTGATGCAGGTTGCTATCAGGAACTCATGTACCATATGTTGATCGTAATTGAATTTGGTTTCAACACCCATAGCTTAATTTCCACTGACACTTGTGCAATTCAAATTTTCTTAAAAGAAAAGAAAGCAGAAGTGCCACTGGATGTCAAATGAAACTGTGACTCAGAAATAAAACTTTTTTTTTTTCCCCATTAGGTCCCTATTTGAAAAAAAAAAAAAAAAAAAAAAAAAAAAGACTATACTGAAGTAATTTTTGAGTAATAAAACTTGTCATATATCTTAGATTGCTGTCCCTGATGATGCTGTCTTTTGTGGTTCTGCCAGTTTATTTGCAGTGTTAGCTGGACATTATTAATGCTGTATGCTAGTTACATGAAAGCAAGTCTGTTATAGAAAGGGCTACATATTGGAGGGAGTTAGGAGAGAGCGGAAGCCTATCTGTGCTGTCTTGGAACTGAGCATCTGCTTATGATTAGAGTTCGGTTCTGCTAGAGCTGGACTGATCCACCCCTCTTGAGAGAACCAAAAAGCACTTTCTGAAAGGAAGAATGAGGCGGAAATTTACAGTCAGGGACAACCAACAGAAACAATAAATACCAACAGGGGATTAAGTGTTGAAAGGTATAAGGAAGAATGCTAATGGAAAACTCTGAGTGATAAACTCCTAGCAACATGTGTTGCTACCTAAAAGTAGCCAAGCAAGAACCAAATACTGTTTTGAAAGGTACAACAACTAGAAATAGTCATTCTTTCCCCCTCCACCTGAACTCCTTTCCATAGTTCTGTGAACAGATGGACTGAGCAGGGTCAGGAGACGTCTGGTAAGTGAATTCTGTGGCTTTGGTAGGGCACTGAGGGAGGAGGCTACAAGTAAAATGAGGGGAAAATGTGCTGTACCACACGCATGATACTGGACATGAGGGAATTTTTTCTAGATCACAGAAGTCCATCCCTTCCATTCACCAAGAAAATGAACACTAGCTGTCTAAGAACTAGGCCCAGGTAGTGACAATGTTCGGATTGTGTGTGTTCTGGAGTCTGTGGCCATCCACTGCTACCCACAGCTGTGTGAGTGGGTACTCAGTGGAGGGCTTCCCAGCACTCAAAGGTGGTATTCTACTTGGCTGTTGTTGTCTCATCTTGGAATTCATCTGCCAAACTTTCTCAGAGGGAGCAGCAATGTGCTCAGGTCAGCCTGTGCAGATAGTGTGGAGGACATCATCTTGTGAAGGAAGTGCTAGGGCTGCACATCGCACCTGACACTTTAGAAAAGGGTCTAGCTCATATTATACAGGTTATTGGCTGAGTTCAAGTTTGGAAGTAGGGTGAGTCACCACCCATGCTGTGACCAGTGTTCCTTTTTCCAGGGAAAGGAGCACCAACAGAAAATGCACTGACTATTCCCACTTAAATAATCATCTGTTAAAGTAATATCTGGTGTAAAAATAATTAAATAAATACAATTTAAAAACAATCTCTCCAGACCTATTTTCTCACCAAAGAACAACATAGTACTAGTTTCATGGTGACTCGCCAGAAGAAGAGTGTGTAGAGAGAGTGGACTTTTTGTACTGCTGTGAGAAAAAGCTGATGGGAAAGAGCAGCAGAGCAGGGAGAAGGTAAGATGGAGTGTGGATGAACAGAGCTTGTCACTGCTCTGTATTCCTTGGTCTCTCACACAGACTGCAGGTGAGCAAAAACATCCCTTGCTAAGGTCCCTTTCCCCATTGCTGGACAGCAACCTCTGCTGCTACAATAAAGTCCGTCTCCCTGGCCATGTCTTGGTCCTGTTACATTTTTTGCCATCTCTTCATCATTTGTCATCACTTCCCTACCACAACATCATGGATGCTGAAAGAGCGTGAAGGGATTTTAGAGGATAGCTGCTTGCCTCTTTCTTTCACTACCTGATCATAGAGCCATTACCTACAAATTCTTTTTGAAGCTGCTGATAATATCTGCCCCCACAGCTTCCTGCAGCAACATTTTTCAGAAGTTCACTACTTACTGTATAAAGAAACACTTCTTGTATCTGTTTTGAATTCATTTCTTCATGCCTCATAGCTTTCTAAAAATATATTGGCTTTTACAAAACAAAGTATTCAAAACTCAGTTTTAAATCCATCTAACTCGGAAACTTGAGAAAAAGAAAGATTAAGTAGCTCACGGTGTTATACACCAAACTATTACAGTCATTATCATTTTGGTTAATATTATTTGGTTTATAAATCAGCATTCTGGTTTGCTGTCAAGGTTATAAAAAAATAAAAAGCTTTACCATTTCCAACAGGTTCCTATTTGAAAGAAATTAAATAGAATACACTCAAGTAATTTTTGAGTGATATGTTAATAAATCCTGACATATATGTTAGAATGTTGCCCATGGCTACTCCGCCCTGGCACACTAATCCTATAGCTTCTGTCACAGTGAAGTGAAGGTTTGTGTTCCATTGACATGTTCCATACATGAGGTAATTGATTTACAACTGCTGTAATGCTAAAAATAAATATGTAAAATGTTCATGCAACAAATCATGCTTTGATTTACTGATAGGCTTCCATGTGTTCAGGGTGTGAATATACACTACATTATAAGATGGGGTTTTTAAGATCTGAAAGATAAACTATTTTCACCATCTAGACAAGGCAAAATATGCAGCCAATCTTAACAAATAAGAGCCATAAAAATTAGTTCCAACACATTAAGCAGTTTAAGGTAATATGGTACTTTATATTTTAAAACACCATCTTGACAAGCATCTCTCATAGACGTGTCCCCTAATAGACTCTATTTACTTAATATCATCACCAAAAGATCTTTATAAGTAGGATGGCTGAAGAGTTCATTTACATTAATATATTTAAGGATGTACTGACTCATTTGTTGCTGTAATTTTATGCTGAATGCTATATATTGAGTTACAGATAAATGGCACAAATCACTACAAAGAACAGTCCCATTTCTTTAAAGTAGAAACCATTGGGAATTTTTTCCATCCATGAACAGGCAGTCATGATTCCAATGAAATATCAAGCTATCGTTCCTAGATGTTCTTCTGTAAACTCCAGCAATATCAGCTTGTATGATCTGCCAAGTTAGACTCTTAAACAAGTTCAGATTTTGTTTGGGTTTTGGGTTTTTTTGCGGGGAGGGGAGCCCCCCCAGAAAAACCCACAAGACTGAAGATTTGTGTGGCAATATCATTACTGTTAAGGGAGGCAAGGGCTCCCTTCAATTCGTACCAAATTCGATACAAAAATATCAAAGTTTTGATACACTTCAGGAAGGATAAGGTGGAAAAGAGCAAGAAGCAGCGAAAAAAAAAAGGAAGTAATTGACTTTACAGAAAATCATGGCAACCAAATTTTAAATTCAGCAGAGGCTGTGCTAACCTTTTACAGTGAATAACAAATGCCTGTTAAAGAGACGTGAAAATTGAATATTCAAAACCACAGACAAGCAGAAGCAGACCATCCAAGAACTCTGCAGTGAATAATGGAAGTGAGATTTTGAATCATTGCTGGTGAACTATTGATATTCTGTAATGGAGTGAAAATATTGATGGACAGAAGCTCTAAGACTCAATTCAAATCACACATTCCTGAGTTTAAGAGCTGTTTAACATAGATTGAGTAATCTGTTGTCTGTCAGGCTTGATCATGTCATATACCCAAATGAAATAAAGCTATCAAATTACCTTCTAAAGGGCTGAAAAACCTTCTGTAAAATTTGCCACTAGTAATTAATGTCAGAGACACCAACCATTTATCTACCTTAGAAATATAACATTTACCCTCATATTGACACATGATACTGGGATGCTTGAACAGAAATTAACTGCTTGCAGTAAGTATTAAGTGCAAACAGTTCATTTAAATATCACACATCCTCACCGTCACCTGCTAAGGCCAGCACAAGTCATTAAGTTTTGCTGCCTGTTACAGTTGACGATTTTTGGAATTTTTTACAGTGAGGGAATTGAGAGATTGCATCAAGTTAAATACACATGATAAAAAGAAATGTAAAGAGAATAACAAGGGAAGATGCAAATGTTAATATGTTGTTATAGTTGTGTATTGTAATTTTTACAAATCAGTCTTAATCTTCTATGGCAATTCCCTGATACATGGCATAAAAATGAATAGTTCTAAGTAGTAGCTCTAGTGCTATTATGTAAACAATACCCTTGGACTGTTTTAAAATTATAGATGAGCATGGTTTCCTGACCTGCTGAAATCAGATCTAGTAATTTCAAGTCAATAATTTTGAAGGTGATAACAAGGAGTTATGATCTCAAATTGTTTCATAGAAAGAATTTTAGCATGACTGTATGCTATGCCTGTTATCCTGTTCATGTGGATTTAGCCAAGCGTGAGTTAAAAAGACAGATTTGGAGCTTCCTATGCCTTTAGGCGTTCCCAAAGAAAACCAAACTAAAACAAAATATGCCTACTAGATTGTGATAGTCTCAACGTTGCCATGGCTATGCTTTCATTCCTACAAAAGTTCTCTAGCTGAAAACTTGTTTAAGAGGGAGAACAGACGTACACATTCCATGGAGGAGGGTATGAAAAGATAATTTAAAGTATCCTACTCATCTGCCATTTTGTAGCCCAGGGCAGTATCCAGCCCCTGAGGAACTCCACTCCTGACCAGCTGCCAGTTTGACTTTGAGCCATTAACCACCACCTCCTGAGCTTGACAATTCATCCAGATACCCACCCATCTTGTGGTCCATCTGTCCAGTTCAGTCTTACCACGTTGTCAGTGAGGAGGATGTCATGGGAGACTGTCAAAACCCTTGCTAAAATCAAGGCTCTGAGCTAATTGTTTCCTCACAGAAAGCAACCAGATTGGCCAAGTGGGACTTACCCTTAGATAAATTTATGTTGGCTTTTTCCACTGACTTTCTTGTCCTTCACATGCTTCCATAAGCACCTGTTCTTTCTTTTGTAGTTCAGGGTGTAAATTACTCTTCCAAATGTTGAGCTCCCAGGGCTTCTTTATATTATACTGGCATTTTTGGCATATATGAAAGAGATTAATAAGATTATTAATTTTGGCATAGAAGGTACCTGGAACTGCTGAATTCTCTAACTTTATAGCCAAATTCCTTTAGAATTAAAATTACTAGAATATATTAACCATTTTAACTGTAGTAAAATATATTATGTTGTTCTATTAGGATTGTTTTTAGTAAACGGATGACATATTTTAATGGCTAAATCTGAGTAAAATTTTAGCCATTTTTGCTTTTGAAAACTGTGGAAAATATAAGAATTCTTCAAAAAAAGAATCCCTTTATTGAAACATACTTTCAGATACTTACTGCAAGTCAGGTTTCAAAGAAATATTGAGAGCTGTTTGCAAGCAATATTTCTTTTGCATTTCTGCTCTGAAATAATTTATCAGCATTTCATATTTTCTTTTTTTCCTTTATTAATCTCTTGAAATGAGGCTTCTTTTAGTTTCAATATGGGATGTATTTAGACAATCCCTTAAAGTCTTTCTACTTGCTTGTGAACAGGGAAAGCTAAATGTCACTGCTTTGTCAAATGTGGGTGAGTAATGTTGCATTATGGTCATCAGCTGTTATGAGCTAGTGGGAGCAATAGAATGGCAAGGTATATATTTCCAAGGCATAGACACAGGAAAATAAAATAAGGAATTAAATTACTATTAAAATTATGGAAGCATCCTTCCCCTCCACTGCAGGTCAAAAAGCTGACATTAAGAATTTATTCCAACTGAGTGTGCCTGGAGGCCCTTTACTATCCTCTTTTATAGCTCTGGAAACTAACTGGAAAGACCTTTACAGAACTTGGTTTTAAAATCTATGCATGTAAGTTTAGAATCTTAAACATGTGGCTTGACAGGAGAGAACTTGTAAAGTTTTCAGTGATTTTGTTGTTGTTGTGCCAGTAAAACATTGATTTGGGACGCTTTTCCTGTGAGTAACTTTACATAACCAAGACATGGTGAGGGAGAAGGATCCTTGGTCTGAATATGTATTGTTTTCTTGGTGTACTAAATCATAAACCCTTGAACTGCAATTATCAACCTCTATCTAAAAGTGCAGTTAAATTTCATCCATCTCTGTGGATGAATTTGTAATGAAATTACAGTGGCTAGTAAGTGCTTTGGCAAAGGCTGCAGAACATGTACCCTTATTCACCCTGCCTAGGCAGATCTGTTGGTGCTGACCACTATTTTTCTATATGGTATTAACATACATAATGTATTAGACATTTTGCAGATTGTTCATGTTTAAAAATCTAGTAGCTTCAGCACTGCTTCCAAATAATAAATTAAAAAAGCAGAAAGTTGTCTCAGTTATGTAAATTTCTAGTGTTTTGCTGGGATACTACTTCACTAGAGCTCAGATTTTTGGTCTTAGATTCCCTGAATTTCATAATCATGTAATCATAGAATCATTAAAGTTGGACAAGACCTTTAAGATCATCAAGTCCAACCATACAGCTAACACTGCCAAGCCCACCACTAAACCATGTCCTTAAGCACCGCGTCTACATGTCTTTGAAATATCTCCAGGGATGGTGGCTCAGCCACTTCCCTGGGCGGCCTGTTCTAATTCTTTATAACTCTTTCAGTGAAGGAATTTTTTCCTAATATCCAATCTAAACCTCTTCTGGTGCAACTCAAGGCCATTTCCTCTCATTCTATCATTTGTTAGTTGGGAGAAGAGACCTACCCCTATCTTGCTACAACCTCCTGTCAGGGAGCTGTAGAGAGCAATAAGGTCCACCCTGAGACTCCTTTTCTCCAGACTAAATAACATAGTTCCCTCAGCCACCCTTAATAAGACTTGTTCTCTAGATGCTTCACCAGCTTCATTGCTCTTTTAATGAGAAGCAATATAATTCAACTTTCACCATTTAATTAACTTTCTGAAAGAATTTCTCTCAGTATCCTTACTTTCAGTTAGAAAACCTCTAAATACTGCCATGTGAAAAAGTTTTTTGATTTTGTTTTGATAGGCCAAATCAATTGAAACAAAACTGAATTAATGTCTTTCATGTAGCGAGATGAAATTAATATTAGCTGATGAAGTAACCAAAACATTATTAAATTCAGTGAATTTTCACCAATTAACACTTTCTAAACTGACCTCAAATTGCCATGAAATACCACAATAATGTTATTTTCTAAAGATCCCAATGTAAAAGTGTCCAAGTTAGGAAATATTTGAGCTTAGAAGTATCTGGATTCAGAGGCAGGAAGTTCCTAATGATTGATAATAAAATTGTAACTGCATTTTTGTTCAAGACTCTGATGATTAGCTGCAATGTCCTTTTCAAAGGCTGTCTCGAATATTTGCATCCTGGTGCTCAGCTGTGATTTAATATAAAGCTGTGCTTTGTTGAGAACGATGGAAACAGCAGGCATGATTCTGTCAGGAGATGACAAGGCTTTTCATTGTGAGGTTTTCAGTTTAAATGTTAATTCCTGTAGGTATTCCTGTCTGTGTAGCAAGTCCCATGCCGATTCCCATTAATCCTTAGCTTGCAGAAGCATAACAAAGTTGAAAGGTGCTTTCAAGATCTTTTAATGTATAAGGTACTCTATCTAATAGCTTCTTGAGTACTGCCTGAGTGAAAAATGTATCAACATTTTAGCACACTCAAGGTACTGCAGATTTAAGTCTGTGTATTTGAAAGATGTATGGTTTTGTAGCATGTTTTTGTCACGAGCATAAGCACATCCCTGACTAAATAAAACCAACATAGGAAAAGGAGTTTATTTTCAGTGAGTGTCTATTATCTCTGATGTGGTGTGAAACAACTTTGTTCTGGGAAATGAAGCAACCTACATGGAAGAGCTAAAGAGCAAAGAGATTATCTGTGGGACTGAGATCAGGGCTACAAGCAAAGAAACCTGCCAGCTCAACAGAAGTCCATGAATATACATACACAGCAGTGCTGCGCTGAGCCACGTCCCCAGTCTTTCTGCCCACATACTTAGACAAGTGAGCAGGAGGGCAGGAGCTGACAGAGCAATCTTTTCTTTGTTGTGCCTCTGAACTCTGTATCAGACAGAATCCCCCCTTTACTCTTAAAACGAGCTAAAAAAGGAGGCATTAGGGTGTCTTCCTTGGAATGAGCAGTTAAAAAAAAAAAAAAAAAAAAACCAACAGAAAAAGGACATCCCCTGTGGGGGACTACAGAATCCTAGCTCAAAGTTTGTCTCTACATTAATAACATTTTTGCTCCACCTACTGGTAAGAAGGTTTGGAGCCTTCTCAATTGCCATCAGGCACTTGCCCTTCCTTCTGCAACTAGTCCTCTTCTTACAATTAGATGATTGAATTTCACTATGCAGAAAGAGAGAAGGAAAAAAAGTCAATACCTGTTTCTAAAATTCAGAAGTGAGGGAGAAATTCTAATTTTAAGGGTGAAAGAAACATCATGGCTCAAAATGTAAAAACAAATAAATGTTCCCTGTGGTAAGGGAGGATGATGCTCATATTTCTGGGGGTAAAACAAAAAACAAAACTAAACCCAAAATAAACAAAAAAAAATATTCTCCAAAACACTGTACAAATTTTTACTTTAATTTTTTTAGCTGTTAATTCGTTTATTGTCTAAAATGTAGCTGTCCTTATGTCAGCTTCCCTTCTAGCCTTATTGGCATGAGGGAGCTGACAGTCATTCTGAAATGCTGGTTTGATACCAGTGAGCACGTCTCAGTTCTGATAGCTCATTTTGCCACATTTCTTTGTTACTGGGTGATGTCAAGAAAAACAGGACTTCTGAGTTTATTTGCACAGCTGTTCTGATTAGTTATGTTTGGTTTTAAGCCAGGAGGTTCTCAAAGGTTTGCTCTGCTCATTGTCAGCCCACTGCCTCTGTCTTTTTAGAATGACATCCAAACACTGATTTGTTAGATGTACAGTTTCATTCTTGCTCACTGGCTGAAGTCAATGAATAAGCTCATTTGAGAATTACTGATCCAACAGCTGTAGCTTTCTCTTCTGATTGCAAGCTGAGGTCTTCATGAGGACACTGTGCAGTAATACCGTGAGAAATCTTTTACAAGGTTTTTATGTGGTGAGGTTGATATCACAATATAAATAAGATTGCAGTCTTTCAAATGGGGAAAAATAATCACAAGTCCTCTAGCAGCTGAGGTTTCATTCATTAGATTAATTCATTAGATTAGATATAGACATTCTATAAATACTTCTAGCTGTGCTAGGTACAATGCTTTCTCTGTTTAGACCAGTGTATTTGAACTCATATTAAACCAGGCCCTGTTAATCACACACAAAATCACAGGACAGGTAAGGTTAGTAGGGATGTTTGGAGATTATCTAGACCAATACTCTTACTGAAGTAAGGTCAACTAGAGCAGGATGCTCAGGGCTGCGTCCAGTTGGATTTTGACTATCACCAAAGATGGAGATTCTACAGCCTCTTTGGGCAACCCTTTCCAGTGTTTGGTCATCCTCACCATAAAGAGTTTTTTTACGCAAACAAAATTGAACCCACAACAAGTTATGTTGGTACTTCACTGTATGCATATCATAGTGAGGTGTAAAGTGAAGTGCTTCTGTATTGGCTGCAGGACTGTATTATCATCGCTGCCTAGGACAGGACTGGAGATGGAAGTCATGTCTCTGAGTCTGCAAATGGAATCAGAAAACACCATTATTCTTTTGCACCACTGTTACTCAATAAAGAAACTCCCGATACACTCCCAACCCTCCTCATAGCTGCCTGTCTCTGACTGGAGGCTCCTTGAGCTGTATTGCTGAGTCTGTCCACAGTTCCACAAGTTTAACAAAAGAGTTTCTGAGCAGTTCAGAGGCTAAACAAAGAATCAGCCAACCTATTATCCTCTAGATCTGATGCAGAAGGAAAGGATAAGAGCTGTTCAGCAATGTTAACAGTAATAGATACCAGTTCTTACAGTCATCAAGGCTCTGGAAATGCCTTCCTGAAGTCTGGAAGTGTGTAAATTCCAGAAAATGCATGGATTTCAGATCCTGCTAGAAGAATTCCTATGAGCTACTTTTGAGTATTGACTAACTACAAACTGACTAGTATTGTCTGATTTTGCCTTCCTTTAAGGTATGAATTGCATATATCTAAAAAATAGATGTGGTGTTCTTTCAGTAAAAAGTATGGGCTAGAATGAATAATTACATAAATACCAACTCTGAGGCAACTGGAGAATTTCTAGGCATGTTCGATAGGGAATTTGCAGCTTTACGTATTGACTGGTCATTCTACTAAATACCTACATTACATCTGAGTTTACTCTGACTCAGTGGTGTATTGTCAGATATTGCATGGCAAGGCTAGAGCAGAAAATGCACACATTACACACATACCTACACACATAAACACATAAACACAACCAAAAAAAGCACTCTCTATTTTAAAGTCTAATCTACTAATCCTAGTTATATAATATAAAGTAATTACTGGTTGCAGAAGCAAAATATGGTGAATGGCAAAACAAAAATTGGTGTTTATCAAAAGCTAATGCTAAAGTAGTGGCATTAATCAGGTACAACTGAGTGACATAATGCTGACGAAATATTTCTTTCTCTGTTCTTGCTTTGGTCTGCTTCTCACAGAGGTTGTGATGGTCTTCTGTATCTTCTCAATGTTGGCTCCAATTCTTCTAAGCTGAAGGGGATCTCAAAGTGTAAGAACAATTTACTTCCACTTCTGTTGTTCACTTTCTCTTCTGGTGTTGGACTTGGTACCAACATATCTGCAATCAATGCTTAGGAGAAGAAAGAAAAAAAAAAAAAAAAGAGTTTAACAAGCATTAAAAAGTTTTGCTGGGGATGGACATCATTGTTTCTAAGGCAGAGCTACCTCTGTTTCTGATAATGTCCTTTGTGTTTTCACTGTATAAGGGTGTTTATGCATGTTGGATACACGGGTTTTGTTCTTTCCTATTTCCTTAAAAGTGGTCATCACAGAATCACAGAATAGCCAGGGTTGAAAGGGACCTCTGGAGATTATCTAGCCCAACCCCCTGCTAAAACAGGTTGTCCTAGATCAGGTTGCACAGAGTCGCATCTAGACAGGTTTTGAATGTCTCCAGAGACGGAGCCTCTCTGGGCAGCCTGTTCCAGTGCTGTTATCTTCAGAGAAAAGAAGTTCTTCCTCATATTCAGAAGGAACTTCTTGTGGTTCAGTTTGTGCCCATTGTTCCTTGTCCTGTCACTGGGCACTGCTGAAAAGAGTCTGGCTCCTTCCTCTTGACACTTGTCCTTAATTTGTAGACATTGGTGAGATCCCCTCTTGGTCTTCTCCTGGCTAAACAGGCCCGGATCTCTCAGCCTTTCCTCATCAGGGAGATGCTCCAGTCCCCTCATCATCTTTGTAGCCTGCCTCTTAATCTTTACCTATAAGATTTTGACTTA
This sequence comes from Microhierax caerulescens, assembly GCA_035590215.1. Classification (NCBI taxonomy): domain Eukaryota; kingdom Metazoa; phylum Chordata; class Aves; order Falconiformes; family Falconidae; genus Microhierax; species Microhierax caerulescens. Next base: position 83,492,789 of record JAVJGJ010000037.1, on the reverse strand, counting down.
TTCTGCATCCACCCCAAGTGAAAACTCAATGAATTCCAGTTGCTCCCTCACGTAAAGAGCAACTCCACCACCTCTCCTTTCTGGCCTCTTTCCTAAAAAGTACGTAGGCATCCATGACAGCAGTCCAGTCATGTGAGCTATTCCACCACTTCTTTGTAACTCTAAGAAACAAGCTGCTGTCTTACTTTTTTCCTGAAAGGACATCTGTTATGATGTAAGGTTTTTACCCACACACATCGAAATACACTCATAAAACCATCAACATTTTCAAAATACTAGAATCTCGACTTTGCAATTAAGACAATTTGATCTGAGAAGAACATCAGCAGTATTAGTAGAACTCAGGAGATTCTATGAAATGGATTAAAATTACAGTAATAGATTTATGTTCTTTTGACTGTTATGAGAACACTGGAATGAATTTGAACATGCATCTTAGCACTGTTACATCTGTTCCGTTAAGGTGACAAAACTTTCTGAGTAGACAGATCCACCATATAATGAAAAAATACCTCAGTGAAAAGACTTTAGTAGTCTTAAGGGTGCCCTTTTTTTTCTTTTGAACAAAATTACCTAAAACAAATACTATGGTTTCTGGGTTTTCTTCTGGTTTCTTTAAAGTTTATATTCAAATACTAGAATTTTGGCATAAGTGTTAGCTGTTCATTCTTTTCTGCTGAACCATGTAATAAAGTCTACTTTTTAAAGACAGATGTAAAATCTGTGTATTTTAGTGTGGTGGCAGCCAAATGAGCATTGCA
>JAVJGJ010000037.1:83453726-83491928 GCA_035590215.1 Microhierax caerulescens | reverse complement strand
GGGGGGGGGTTTGCCAAGAATTTGAACAAGATAACATCAAAAATACCAAGACCAAATATCTTGGGCTGGCATTAGAACAGCAGTAGTGACATTGTAATGCATATAGTTAACATTTTGGTTTTCTGAAGACTGATCAGGGTAAAAAGACATTTTAAAAGGCTGTGAACAACAGTGGTTAAGGAAACCGAAAAAGCAGGGCTCTGGAATGTAAAAGAAGAAGGAAAAGAGCAGTGAACCAGACAGAACCTTAAAGAAGTTTAAAACAGGTAATGTAGGAGTAGAATAGAGTTTCTGCATAAGCATGCAGAAATTTTAAACTCTTTTACAATGGAAAGAAGTACGGATAGAGCACAGAGTAGATGTAGAGAGTGTGCATAGGACTGCAGATCCAGAAACAGAATGAAGTGAAACCAGCACTCCTACAGGGTATTTGATGTTCAGGTTTGTATTCTCAATATGGAATTCTGTTAGCCTTAATGCCATTATCATATCACGGAATTATATTCCACATTTCAATGTAACGCTAACCAGCATAAGAAAGCATTCTTTTTAAAACCATACTTACTGAAATTAATTGTTATAAGGATAATATCATCAAGTTATAATCTTATAAGAATTGCAAATTTCATGGTTAAGAATCTTTTAAGTGCATAGAATTCCTTCTATCAGTTCCCAAGATCTGTAGTATTTTTATAAAAATATTGAAAAAATAACCTGCTCATCACTGCTACCCTTTATTCTTAGAGAATAAAGATCTTCTGTTGATGTTTAATTCTTCCCAGAAGAAAAATGACTTTACTGTTGTTGTTTTCTTCTTTTTAGCAGAAACTACAAATACAGCTTTAACATAGATTTTTGGTTTTCTCTTTCCAGTTTTAAGTAGGAAATTATCCCTGTTTTCCCATTTTCCTGTTGGACTAAGGTATTTTTCTAAACTTGTACCAAAGTATACAATTTGTGTGCAATAAATTGTTTTAAAGTAGTCTTAACCACCTTACCCTGATGTAAAAATCTACTGAAGTTAAAGAAACTGTACTGGCAGAAAGTAAAGCATCTTATTCACAGTGTGTACCCTTGGCCAAGAATATTATCTCTTCAAGTAACTCTTGGTGAGGAGGAAGGCAGGTTCAAACCTTATGAAGTGGCATGTGTTAATCTTCTCCAGTTAAAAACTGTATTACACTTTGATTGGCATGTACCTCAGAGCTTACAACTTTTTTTCTGCAGATGCTCTATTAAAAGCCAATTAACTTTCGGTGTAATCAGGTATTTAACTTATCAGTTATGCAGTGAAAAATGTTGGGGGTGATAGCAATGATGAACAGGCTTACCAACTAATCAGCTGTGTAATTAATTTGAAAGACTTTCATGTTTAATAAAAATTATGCATAATATCAACTATTTAAGGCCTGGTGATAAATATACCTGTGAAAAAGCCTTTGGGAAGATTTGGCTTGAAATAATTCAAAAGGCAGCTGAAAGATGCAAGAATGCCATGGTACAAAACGTTTTGCTTTCTTCTTTCTTATGTAACCTTCCTCAGAGGTTAATAGAAAAATCTAGGGAGAGAAAATGATTTAACTAGGGTTCATTAATAAACAACCTTTTCAATTCTGTCAGAAGAACTGGTGTTCCAGGAGAGACCTGCACCTGTTATTGAAGAATATTTAATTTCCTGGTAATTCCAGAGCAGGTTAATACTTTTCCCCAGTTATATAAAACCACAATAGCTTATTCCTCAGTTCTTCCCGGGCAGGCAGCTATCAGGCATAACTGGCAGGGTCTGGGTGTGAGGAGCTGCAGGATGCCCTACATGGGAGGATGTCAGGAACTACCCTGTGCCAATCAAGCCAGGTCCAGCTGACTTGGCAAAAGATAGAAACAGCCCCCTGTGAACCAAAACATCAGTCTGAGGAGCACACAACATTCTGCTCAGACATCATTAAGAAAGGGCAGTAGCTGTGGGGAGCAGAAGACATTAAAAGAAAGACATGAGGAGGCACAGGAGGTTAAAAGGGATCTCCCTTTTACATCACATGAGATGTGAAGGGATACATTTTGCAGAAACCAGCAGTGCAGGAGATACACAGAAGACATTGGTGGGAATACAGCTGGAGACATGCTATTGGAAAAGGATGGTTCATGCTGGAGGAGGTCTGAGGGACTGCAGGAGCTCTGAGCGACTGAAGAGCAGGGACAACCCTGAGGTATTGGAGCCCATAGTACAGCCAACTGCTGATAACTATGGGAGCGGAAACTAGAGAAAAGGGAAGGAGAGATGCTGACCTAAAGTTGAGCTTGTGAAGCTGAGAGAAAAGGTTTCACCCTAGTTGTTTTTTTATTTGTATGTGGTTTTTTCCTTAATATTTGGAATCAGTAATTAAAATATTATGCTAATTGGTAATAAATAAAATTATGTGAAATTCCCCTAGTCAACTGTTTTGTAATGACAGTAACGGAAATATAAATGTAACCAAACTTCAAAATCTTTTTTTATTAAGTCCACTATCTTCTTTTGCATGTTAACTAAACCAAATTCATTAGCAAAATTTCTGTAGACATGCTCCATTATTGTGGTGGTATCATTTCAGCAGGTTATACTCAGTATGACTTCTGTTTTGTGGGTTTTTTTGGTTTTTTTTTTTTCTCTGGTTTGACTGTACAAGAATTTATGGTAGATATAGATACATATTGATAGGTACAACTAGTGGAAGATTTGAACATGCATTGCTCAACTTGAATGTTTATTGCACAGCATGGAGACCAAACTAGTTAGGGTGACCCGAAGTGCGTTAGGAACATAATACATTGAGAACTCAAGTACAAACAAATGCAAGTCGGACAACTGAAGCAGGCAACGTTACCCTGAACTGTCAATCCAGCCTTTCTCTAGGTTGCCTCTTCCGGAGTTTGAATAGCTGAACTGCATATTAATCACTGCTGTCAATTTCACTTTACATCTCTGGCTATTTAAAGAAATCGTAGAAGATTTTTAGTTTACCTTAGCAGGAACAGCGAAGAGTGGCAGTTTAGTTACAGGCTACGTTTACCGGCCAGTGTGCATGTGGCTCAGCAATTGCTGCGGTAATTACAGCAAGTTCATGGAGAAGGAATGGTGGTTTAGAGATTAGCTGGGAGTAGTAGCACCTCTTCTTGTGACTTAAACTTACCCATGAGTCATTCTTCATTTCAGAAAAGGATCTAAACCAAACACTAGACTACAGAGAAAGGTGCCTACAGCTAGCCACTGGGAAATGTAATTATGGGTTACTGAAAATCTTCTAGCTGTTCTAATTATAAAGAATGGTTCCAGGTATCTACAGTAAATTAAAAGTGCTGCTGTCAAACTGTTGAGAGAAATTAAATGACACATTATATGACAGGTATCTCTGCTTTGAAAGATTTTAACATGCAGCTTTTGTTTGTAAACATCTTTTTTTTCAAAGGACTGTTGTTTAGTTCAGAATTTATAAAAAATTCAAAGCTCACGGATGAGGGCTGACTGGAGCATGACATTTTTAGGATACTCAGATGGGAAAAAGGCTTTGACTTTTCTTTCCATTCCTAGAAATTTATACAATGACATCAAGCACATAAAAGAAAACTAGAACAGACCAGAACATAAAACTATCCTGACTGAATCACATCTGGTTTGGCAGGTACCAGAACTATTTAATTTCCCTATCTCACAAGGTGTTTCAGTCACTGAGCTGTACAGTCTTAAGGTATGAATCCTAGATACTGTGATTAGCAGGGAAGCTAATGTTTTGATGAGTTATCATCAGCTGTGTTGTTTTTTAATTACTAGGGATCTGGAAAGAAAATGCTGTAGTAGGCTTGTGTGCCTGCATTTTTGTGCAGCCTTTGCACAAATAGGAATAATTTAGATTACAGACATGTTTCTAGGTGGATACTTGGTTGTTTCTATGCATTTTTTGTCTGTTAAGTGGTGACGTCTCCCCATTTTAGTCTGAACAGTCAACTCTATCATTCAGTCATGCTGCTTTGCTTAGCAAGCTCCCTTTCCATGTGAGAGCACAAGGACTTCTCCACTTTCATCCTCAGGGATTTTCTGTCTTTGCTTGTGCACCAATCTGGACATCATAACCCACAGGAAGTATACAATAATGTAAAAGTGTCCAAATGTTTCTAGATTTAAGCAACACTTGGCAGGGCTTTAAAGAAAGCAGCTTTGAAACTGGGGACCTCAGTAATTTCTAAATCTTACACTGGCTGTCTTTCTGTAGGTCATATAGCCCTTAAGGTTTTTATAATACTGAGAACTTGATAAATTCTTACCAGGCCTTATTTGCTGTAACTTACAGATACATAATAAAATAGTCTAGTGTAGTTTATTCTGAATAAACATGACAGATTAAATGTACCAACTTGTTAGAAACCTCTAATGAATTGCTAAAGGTATAGAATGTATCTTCTAAGTTCTAGTGTACTGCCATGCTGCTGGATGAAGCTGCTTCTGTTCATTTCAGTGAAAGCAAAGTTGTATATTTTAAGTTTAATGGTCATGATAGTATTTGTAATATTCATTGAAGTTTGGGGAGAGCTAACAAAAGTGTGACAGAATTTTTTTTTCCTTTTTTTTTTTTTTCTGTACATAATGAGACTATTTGGATGTATGTGGAGAAAAGGTTTTCCTAACTAAGTACGACAAAATTATTCTTGCATTCAAGCCAGAATCTCACTCAATGGGGGAATATAAAAGTGGCAGGTTTAGAAAAGGTTTAAGAGTAGCAGGCAGCTCTCTGGGTTCATCCCAGGGAAGGCAGAGCATGCATGTAGGAGTGGATTTCATAGCAGTTCTGACAGAACCTACACTTAAGTTGTGTAAGGACTTTCTATAAGCTTCAGGAGATGATAATCAAGCAACCCCAAATCAGTTCTTGTTCAAAGAGCATTAAATTTAATATGAGAGAGGTTCAGTAGTATCTGAATACTTCTCAGACTGTTCCAAGTTATGTACTACACCAAAACCTCTCGGTGTCTGACAATGGAAAGCTGAAATAACAAGCCAGTTTCTTTTTTGATGCAAATAATTTTGAAATGCTCCAGGCAACTCTTCGCTAGTCATTAGCTTAAATACTTAAAGAAAATCCCATTAACAATATAATCTTTATTGTTATTCAAGAGAAAGATTTCAATTTGTATTTGGTTATCATAACAAGAACAAATTCAGTGAGTATAATTGCCCTTTCTACTACTAAAATTTATCCTTAGAGTCATATTAGGGAGAAGAAACAAAATCCATTTGGAATATAATTTTCAGATGTACTTCTTTCCTTTTTTTTGTTAGTCCTTTTGTCATTAACAAAAAAGCTTTTGTTGAGTAGATGATTTAAACCCTTTTTGATAATGATTTTACTGGCATGAATCCTTTAGCTATGCCAAAATATGTTGGTTTTCCACTTGGCTCCCCTTAACTCATTCCTTTTCTGAGAAGAAGTTCCTTTCAATTCACCAGACCTTCAGCATACACATCAAAACTTCTCTTATTAGTGACATAGACTGATGACTGAGTGTAAACTCAGGAAGTTTGCATATGACACCAAGCTGAATGACACAACTGGTATGCTAGAGTGTAGGGATGCCACCCAGAGGGACCTTGACAGGCTTGAGGAGTGGACCTTTGTGAACCTCATGCACTTCAATAAGGTCAAATGCAAGGTCCTGCACCTGGGTCAGGGCAATCACCAGTATCAGTGCCATCTGGGAGATGAATGGATTGAGCTCAGTGCTGTGGAGGACTTGGGCATACTGATAGATGAAAAGCTGGACATGGGCTAGCAATATGCACTTGTAGCCCAAAAGGCCAATTGTATCCTGGGCTGCATAAAATGAAGTGTGGCCAGCAGGTAATGGGAGGTAATTCTCCCCTCGTCTACACCACTCTTGTGGGACCCTACCTGGAGTACTGCATCCAGTTCTGGAGCCCAGTTCTGAGTACAAAGTACCTGTTAGAGTTGGTCCAAGAGGAGGGTTACAAAAATTACCAGAGGGCTGGAACATCTTTCCTATGAAGAAAGGCTGAGAGAGTTGGGGTTGTTCAGACTTCAGGAAGACTTTATTCTGGGCTTCCAATATATAAAGAGGGCTTATAACAAAGACAGAGAAAGACATTTTACCAGAGCCTGTAGCAACAGGACAATGAACAATGGTTTTAAACTGAAAGAAGGTAGATTTAGATTTGATACAAAGAAGAAATTTTTTACTATGACGGTGGTGAGACACTGGAACAGGTTGCCCAGAAAAGTTGTGGATGCTTCATCCCTAGAAGTGTCCAAGACCAGGTTGGGTGAGGTTTTGAGCAACCAGATCTGGTGGAAGGTGTCCCTTCCCATGGCAAGTGGGGCTGGAAATAAATGATCTCTCATGTCTCTTCCAACCCAAATCATTGTATGATTCTGTGATTCATTCTATGATTTCAGTATCATTTGATTTAAATAGCTGCATATTTGAGTTCTTAATTTCTAAAAGATCAAGAGTACAGTTAATAGGAACTGAACTGAAGTTGTTACTGCAGACTAGAATTACATTAATTATAATCTGAACTGCATTCCAATTTACCAAAATAGAAGTAGAAAAATACAGAAATTGCAATAAATGTGGATGTCAAGCATGTTTTACACATAAATCTACTATAATGAAATTAAGACATATTTTTGTCATTAGTTTGCATATAATAGTATTGAAATGAAGCTATGCTTCCACTGCTGTTATTCATGTTACTCAGGTTTCTAAAATAAAAGCATCTTGAAATTTCATGCAAAAAGTGTACATTTGCTCTGCTTAGTCAGGCATATGATGAAGCATTAAGATGAAAACTAGCCTCTCCCTTCACTGCATCCAATAGAGCTTCTGCCTTTGAGCTTTATGCTCAGAACAATAATTGCTTCCCAGAACCTTTGGTTTGGACAGAAGTCAGCAGAGAGATGGAAGAACAGTGACTGTAATCAATAATGTGTCTCCCTACAGGTTATTAAGCAGAATTAACATATTAATATGCTGAACCCCACTGAATGAAACACAAACTGCACATCTATGCTACAAGTTGGAAGTCCTAAAAAAATATAGCTGCCTTATCCAAAGATTCAAGGATAGTATATCACTGTAGCTGGGATTAAGATGTAAAATAATGTTAAATGATCCTTTGCTCATTCAATATGCTTAGGCTGTATTTTCCTGAAGTATTAAGTAGAGCTGTGTTTGGGTTTTGTGTCTGTTTTATGAAAATTTATACTGAATGATTGCATACTATAGCAGCAGAATGAGATTTCCTTTCCAAAGATATTAGTAGGAAAGACGCAGTGATAGCAAATGCTACTCAATGTGAATATGTTTTCAAAATGCCTGTCACCACTAATTGGCAATTCCTCTGCTTGCTCAGGGAAAACTTTATAAGTATCTCAACCTGTTGATTACAAAATCTTCTGACAATCTTGATTTAGATAGGTAGAGGAATTGATGTCAAGGGGGATGGAAATGAATGGTCTGCCACACATTCTGCCAAATTAATCTCTGTTCTGATTATCCTTGAGAAAAATAATGCACAGAAGTTATCTAACAGTTATTTAAGATACACAATCTTATTTACATTTAGAGCTTGCTGCTCAGCACCTGTTTGCACCATCCAGTACCAGATTTGATAAAATTATCTTAAAATAATCATTAAAAATATAAGGAAAAAAAACTGCAAAATTTGGAAAATGCAATTTAATTTTGCTGGTCAGAACAGGCTTAAAAGTTGTTCTACCTGGTGTCCCTGAAAGCCAAGTATTAGGTTAAATTTGGTAGGCTCATCTTCATATTTTTTCCAATTATTGGTGTCTTCAGATTCTATAGAAGTGGTACAGGATGAATGTAAATCATTACTGTTGTACTGTTATATATGATGGCAAAAAGACATTTTCTTTGCCACAACATCTTTAAGCAGTATGTGTAAACGAAAGTGCTGGAATTGTTCACTTTAAAACAATGCCTCCTTGACAGTTCAACTTAAGACACATTTCTCCCATTAAGTGGTGATAGAACTTGCCCAGCCTCTGGCAAGTGAACAAAAGCTGGGTTTAAACAATTGCAGATTTCATGCACTTGGGCTGCTGGAGAATTCATTTATCTGAGAGGTGGCAAGTCCTCAGATCAACAGTGACACTTGCTTCAAAGACTATGACTTGTCAGCTTTAGGAAGAGTCCAGAGAGGGTGAGAAAAATAGAAGACACTGCGGAATTTGAGGAACTGAACTGTACTGCTTTATACAGCAGTAACCTCTGACAAGTCCTTTCAGACTCTTGCTCTAGGCTACCTCCTTTTTGAAGGCTAATTGTGAGATATAGTTCAATTTATTATGAAGAGTAACTGAAAGAAAACACACAAATTCATGTCTAAGTGTTTCTTACCTCTGTGTGTATGAATCAAAGAGTTCCCTGTATCATACTGTCAGTTTTGTTCTGCGAGATTCAGTTGAAACCTGAAGAAAATCAAAGATTTTACTAAGTTCAAGTATTGGAGGAAGAAAGGGAAAGCACTGGAGGAAGCAGTGCAAGAAACACATAATCACAGAATGGTTGAGGTTGGAAGGGACCTCTTGAGGTCATCTGGGCCACCCCCCCTGCTCAAGAAGGGACAGCTGAAGCAGGTTGCTTAGATCTGTGCCTAGTTGGGGTTTGAATATCTCCAGGGATGGAGATCCTACCACTTCTCTAGGAAACATCTGCCTGTCTTTCACCAACCCTCACTGTATAAGTGTTTTCTTGTGTTCAGAGGTAATTTCCTGTATTTCAGTTTGTGCCCGTTGCTTCTTGTCCTGCCACTGGACACCACTGAGAAGAGCCTGGCTCCCTCACCTTCATTCCCTCAAAAGTAGGTATTTGAATACATTAATAAGTCCGCCCCAAGCCTCCTTTTCTCCAGGCTAAAGAGTCCCAGGCTCTCTCACTCTCCTCATAAGAAAGATGTTCCGGTCCCTTAAACACTTTTGTCTCTTTGTTGGGCTTGATTCAGTAATTTCCTATTTTTCCTGTACTGAAGAATCTGATCCAGTCCGGACACAATACTCCAGATGTGGCCTTATCAGTGCTGAGTAGAGGAAAAGGATCACCTCTCTTGAGCTGCTGGCAATACTCTTCCTAACGCAGACCAGGATGCTGCTAGCTTGCTTTGCCCCAGGGACACATTGCTGGCTCACGTTTAACTTGCCGTCCACTGGGATTCCAACACCCTTTGCCGCAGAGCTGTTTTCCAGTCTTAATTAGGTGCCGGATTACTTCTGTAATGTCCCTTCAGCAAAGTTTTTAGAGTTTTACTCCTTACAGAGAAACTGAACATGTATAACTGCCTGGACACAAGTTCTTGAATTTGAGAGATTGTAGGCAAATAAAAAATGCCAGTATTTCTTGTTATTCAGCTATGTGACAACAGTTACTGGTAACAATTCAATAACTCTACTACACTAACTGAAAAAGTGTGCATGGACTGTGGGAAAATCACATTGAGTGGGGTAATTAGAGAAAACTGGGACCTAATAGAAGCCAAGTATTACAGAAAGCTCTTTTAGGGTAAAATACAGCTGCCACCTTTCAGGATGGCTGGCATGCATGGAATCTACATCACCACAGTTCCCTAAGCAGCACATCCTGTCAGCTGAGGAGTGGAGACACCATGGCCATGCTCTGTTGTGCTCCCTGCTGGAACAGCAACTTGGTGGCACCACACAACTGATAAGCTGCATACCAGTTGTTGCTTGAAGAATCCATGAGATGTCCATGGCTGAACCAACCATTGTGGCAAAATGACTCTCCTCAGATGGAATAATCTCATTGTAACACTAATGCATACCTGTCTCCAAGTCACCTGCCTCCAAGGTGCCACTGCACCTTACTGGGCACACGATACCAGTCTGTAACAGTATGTATGACTAGAGTCACTCAAGCTCCACCTAAATGTGATGGAAATGGACTAGCCTTGGACTGGAATAAATCCAAAAGTGGGGGAACTGTTGTCTAAACTCCTGGATTGCCCAGCTCTCATTCGGTGTTCACAAAGCTAGGTCAATCTGACTCACTCTAAAGTTGTTATGAATGAAGGGACTTCTAATCCAGGGCATCAGCCCTGGGGAGGCCGAGGAACAAAGAGCAGACAGCGTAAAGAGCACCATTATCTAAGTAATACAGAAAGAAGCCTTGAAGTGAGAAAAGATCTAGATGTGAGAGGAAACAGGATGACAAGGTGTTGCAATCCGCTGACATCAACAGAAAAATAGTTTAAAATAGAACAAAGATAAATAGTGGTAGTGGGAGATCACAAATTCCAACTCAAATAGCCCCCCACCCCCGGAAGAGGGAAAAGCCCTGCTTAAGGAGCATGCATAATTAGCAGAGAACTTCCATAGTGCTGTCTGAGGATGTGCACTGATTTGCATTAGAAGCAAGAAACTTGTAACCAATTCTATGTACGATGAATGAACATGCAAGGTACTATGAAGTATAAAAAGTGGACAAATGAGGGGAGAAGTTAGGGAAGACTCCATCGTAACTTCTGGGATCAGTCGATGGGCTGGATCTGTCTTCTCCCCCATAGGGACACCTGTTGGGTAAGAACTTGGTCTTATGCGTGCTAAAGAACTAGCTTGTGCTAGCTGTGATTAGTGATCATAGTTTGGTTGTAAGTAGTTTGGTTATATATCACTTCAAGGTTGTTTTTGCAGACAGTCTTTACCATGCAAACCTTAATTTGTCGTGATTTTATAAATCTCCCCCCATCCCCACCCATTTTATGTGACAATGAACCATACAAAGACTCCTTCCTGAACCAGGGAAAGTGGACTTTTGGTGCCATAAACTGCCTCAGTTTGGTGGGGTATATTACCTTAATTAAGAATTACAGTTCTTGTGTCTCTTATGCTCAAGAGCAATAGATTACCTGGAATTCAACATATGGGATTTGTATTTCCACAATTTTAAAAAGAACATGCACCTTTATGACAAAATTTTTGGGAAAACTGCAGCTGGAATCTGATAGTGGAGCACGAAGAAGAAGAGGGAAGGGAAGGTGTCAGAATGTGTAGCTGAGTATCTCTGTGAAAAAATTGCACTATGTGCAGCATGGGATAGTGTGAGAAGATGTGAGCCATTGCCCCTAGAAACCTTTGAGTAAATCTATTGTTTCATTCTTTTTAATTTGAGAATGGCTGGAAGCAAAAAAACCCCAAAACATTATATTTTCCAAGCATATAGGGAAACAGTCTTCTCAAGCAAAATACTCACTGAAGTGTGGTCTAGTCAACTACTAAACCAGTTTCATTTCTTTGGAGGTATGTCTAAAGCAAAATCAGTAAATTACTAGGGGAGAGAGAAAGATATTATAAATTGAGTGGTAGGTTATTCTAGTGAAATTTTGTACATAAACATCTTTAAAATATTACATGGCATGGACATACAATGACAATTTCCAGGATTTAATATAATTTTTACATAGAATTTATAGATGCTTGTGAAGGTGGGAATTTCCAGGTCCCAACCTTTCTGTTCTGCCAAGTAAGAAAAATAGAAGGGAAGTTACCTAATACTGAAGAGTTGTCTGACTTAATTCCTGCTGATTCCAAGAGGTTTTGCAAATTATACGAAACTGTGTAATAACTAGGCTTTTTCTCACAAGAGCTAATGAATGACGTCTTTGTCCCCTTAATAGATAGGGTCAAAATAAAAATTATATGCAGCTTTAAACAACTCATATATATTCTGATTTCTGTACAGAGATTTTACTAGGAGAGTTGGGGTTTGCTGTTTTGGTGTTGGTTGTTTGGGTTATTTTAAAATTTATGTTTGCAGTCTAGGGAAGGGAACTACTTTCATCATCAAAGACTTGAGTCAAAACCGTAAAGCAAGAAATTGTTTTAGCAATAAAGTTCCTTTAGAAATCTGCCTAGTGGTTGAGGGAAAGTCTGTGGTTGTTGTTCACCTAGACTTTAGTAAAGCTTTTGACACTGTTTCCCACAACATTCTCTTGAAGAAACTAGCTCATGGCTTGAATGCGTGTACACTTTGCTGGATAAAAAACTGGCTAGGTGACCAGGCCCAAAGAGTGGTGGTGAATGGAGTTAAATCCAGTTTCTGGGCAGTCACAAGTGGTGTTCCCCAGGGCTCAGTACTGGGGCCAGTTCTGTTTAATATCCTTATTGACAATCTGGATGAGGGGATTCAGTGCACCCTCAGTAAGTTTGCAGATGAAAACGAGTTGTGTGGGAGTGTTGACCTCATTGAGCATAGAAAGGCTCTGCAGAGGGATCTGGACAGGCTGAGGCCAACTTTATGTATGAGATTCAACAAGGCTAAGTGCTGGGTCCTGCCCTTGGGTCACAACAACCCCTCGCAGTGCTACAGGCCTGGGGAAGCGCAGCTGGAAAGCTGCCTGGAGGAAAAGTCCCTGGGGGTGCTGGCTGACAGCCGGCTGAACATGAGCCAGCGGTGTGCCCAGGGGGCCAAGAAGGCCAACAGCCCCCTGGCTTGTGTCAGAAACAGTGTGGCCAGCAGGACAAGGGAAGGGTTCGTCCCCCTGGACTTGGCACTGGTGAGGCCACACCTCGAATACTGTGTTCAGCTTTGGGCCCCTCACTTCAAAAGGGACATAGAGGTGCTGGAGTGTGTCCAGGGAAGGGCAATGAAGCTGCTGAAGGGTCTGGAGAACAAGTCTTGTGAGCAGCGACTAAGGGAACTGGGGTTGTTCAGCCTGGAGAAAAGGAGACTCAGGGGAGACCTTATTGCTCTCTACAGCTCCCTGAAAGGAGGTTGGGGGCAGGTGGGGGCAGGTCTCTTCTCCCAGGTAACAAGCAACAAGACAAGGGGAAATTGCCTCAAGTTACACCAAAGGAGGTTTAGATTGGATATTAGGAAAAAATCTTTACTGAAAGGGTGGTCAAGCATCAAGCATTGGAACAGGCTACCCAGGGAGGTGGTTGAATCACCACCCCTGGAAGTGTTTAAGAAGTGCGTAGGTGTGGTGCTTAGGTACATGGTTTAGTGATGGACTCGACAGTCTTGGGTAAATGGTTGAACATGATGATCTTAAAGGTCTTTTCCAGACTAAATGATTCTGTGATACTATGATTCTAAAATTCTATAAAATAGTTTTGTTAGCTGCACAACATGCTTCAGAAAAGTTGTCTGATTTTTGAGTAGTTTCTTTAAGAAATGGTGAGATTGTGTAAAGGGAGTGGCCTTTTTAAAGGTCAGGACAGTTCTTTATTTTTATCACATACATAATTATGTAGGTGACCTATGTTCTATGACCTTTGTTACCTACTAACCATGCCATGGCCATGATTTCTGATTACTAGTATATTCTAAGGCAGACTTAAATCTCAACTCAAGGTTCCAATGAAGCTGGAGGTCAAACAAAACAAAAGAAAACAAACAAAAAAAAAAAAAACCTGATTAATTTCTTAATGATAACTAGTACAATTTCTTGGATTAATACATTCATAAGTAATTACTGACTTGATTTCTATAAACTTTCAGAATAAATTCCACATGGAGAGAAACTAAGGCAAAACCCCAAACTTTTCATTATTGAATTAGCCTTTTGAATATTCAGATTGCAGATAATCAGACATGGACTGTACAGTGACAAGTCTTTGATATCTATACTGGGTCATGCTGGGATGGAGTTAATTTTTATGGTGCCAAGTTTTGGATCTGTGATTAAACAATGCTGATAATAACCAACGTTTTCAATACTGCTGAATGTTCTTTGTTGGTGTACTAGTAGGAGAGCTATTTAGTTGGTTAGAGTAAGTCTCATTTAAGGAGTATCATTCATAAGAACTCTTTATAATAGAATGATGAAACATCCTTTTTAAAGAGTAACAAAGTTAAATCAAAAAACCAAAATGTTGTCATTAAAGGAGATGAGAAGTTTTTATTTGGGGGATTTACACAAGGAAGCTGAGATCATATTGACATGAAAAAAATGAAGTCTAGAGAGGACAAAATGTGATTCAGCAGATATTCAAGACACTTGGATAAGGGAAGTTTCAGAGGGATACTGCTAGAACTCAGCAGCTAAACTTTGAAAAACCAAAGACCCATCCTGTGAAAAGTCTCTGAACCTGACATTCAGTACCTACAACAAGAAAGTACTCTCCCTGTCCTTAATGTAAGTTTTCTTGTTTCAATGAGGTAGAACTTTTATTTACCCATTACCATTCTAATATGTTCAAATATTGCTTTGTGCATACATTAACAATATAGATATACATACTTTTGAGGAATTGAAAACAGAGGAGTTTTCCTCTTAACTGCTCACAAAGCTTCTCACTCCATGGTTAGGTGTAGGACATCCTAAGAAGGATGTGTGTAATGCCATTTCATTTTTCTCAGCAGCCCTGTTGAGTTTAAATATATAGCTGCAAATAATAGCATTCTGTTGATACTTAATCTCTCTTTCACCTGTTGTATACTGAAGTGACCTTTCACAGTGTGTAACATGAAGAACAAAATTCCATTTCAGGTACCCTGCATGCAAGAAGACTTTACTTTTGGAGAGAGTTTTCCTGATAGGTTTTAATATGCTGTGTAGTGTTATCTAACCTAAAATGGGAAGGGCTTGAAAACTGCTTGGAAGTGCTATGGAAACAGTAACAACTTCAGCAGCCTGTAGCAAGAGTTACAGAATTTATGTCTGTAAGTGTGATAGAAAGGTAAGAATCAAGGTTGTCCTATAGTAATAACTGTGAAGCACCCAGCACACTTCATTTCACTGGGTGGTCCATGAATTTCCCAGCTGTTCTTCAGGTATATGAGGAAATGTGGCCATTTAACATAATGGACTGACTTCAAACAAAGGGACTGGTTGAACTCTTAACTAGCTTCACAAAAAAGCATTTACTAACTGTTGCAGGAGCTCTCCAGGCTGAAATTTAAATCTCAGAGGTTACCCAGGAAATTCTTGCCATGCCCCGACAAATTAATAGTCATTATTTATATACCTCATTCTATTGATCAGTATCCTGGGTCAACAACTTGACTATCCCAGCAAATTCCTGCTGCAGAATTGACCAAATAGTGCATAGATAAGAATCTTGTAAGTAGTCAGTACAGACTGTTAATGCAGATGCAGGAATAATCTTCTAAGACCATGTCTTTTATACATATTTAAGAGATGTTTTATACACAATTTAAGGGGAATAGATATAATAGCAACAGACTATGCATGTGCTAGCATTGTCCCAGAGGACCATGGGTCAGCTGCATATTAGAATTCAGAAGAATGGCAGTTTTAGGGGAATCTGTTCTGATCCACCTGATGATGCTATTGCCAGGACACTTGCAAAAAAGATATCTGGTTGCCATCTAACCAGTGACTGATCATTTCATTTGAAAGATACCATAGCCGATGTAAGCATTACCCTATGCAAAGATCACAATCAATTACATTTTGTTTCCTTGCATTTTTTGATGGTTTTATATTTTGTTTTTGGTTTTGGTTTTTTTGTTTGTTTGGTTGGTTGGTTTTTAACAGACTCTGGGGCTTTGCAAGAAGTTTCTGCAAGTAGGTACACTGAGAGCTGTTACCTTCATAGAAAGATTACCTTGAGGATCATCTTTACCATCTCCATTTCATGACAGAGTCAAATTCTTGACTTGTGGGATTACGGCAAACACCCATCACTGGGCAGTATCTGACATGTTTCACTTGCTTATATTTGAGGCATGCTCTGCAAACATGTTGTGTTTCTTTTCCTTTTTCATTAGTCTCATCGATAGCAAGGTGCATTCTGTACTGCCTATAGATTATGTTACACTGCCAAATGTGAGGTTATTTCCTGAGCTTTTCTTCCCATTTCTAACAATTTAATGATTTTTCAGTTTGGTACTTTATGGTGCTTGAACTTGGTGCCTGAGCATGTCTCTGCCTGTATAGTATTGTGTTCTTTTGTACCCCTTATCCTGCTGATGTTTGGAACTGTGCAATCCCACCTGGTAGCATGAAAAGATGCAGACAGAAATATCCTCTCTGGACATCTCTACGTCTTGAGGATATTGCCATGAAGGTAAAACAGTGATACCCTTTATGATATGAGCAGTCACCTGCCTCATTTCATGACTGCTGAATTGTAGATCTGGCTCTTTCAGACCATTCTCCTTCCATCCAACTGACTTTTCTGAACTCGAGGTGCACTCTTTGCCATGTTCCGCTGTGAGGGGACATAAGGCAACTGTATTTACTCCTCCCTGTGGAAACAGTTTTACAAATATTTTGCTTGGCTTGTATTTCTTTTAGACAAGGATCTTCATCACAACATGACCTTTCTTGCAATGACATTCTTACATAGTACTTTAGATGAGATCAGGAAAAATTTAGTATAATGAGAGATTAAAATGATGTTGTTATGGTAAGGTCTTTAATTATCATAGTAGATATTACTTTATCATAGTAGTAATATCTACCTTCTCTGGAAACATTTTCCTGTTAGTGCCTAAGCAATAATTATCAGCTGTTCACCTACTTCACCACTTCTCCCGTATGTGACCCCAACAGAGCAGAGTTACCAAACCATGAACAGAGGGTCAGCATTGTCTCCACAGGTTGCTTCAGAAATGCAGTTAACTCAATACAGGTGCACTTCGCTTAAAGGCTAACAGAAAATACTGCTGTTTCTTGTCCTGTAGTATTTGTGTTCCACTTCATGGAATGGATGCTGGATAGTTCTCTTGACTGGATCCTGCTGAAGAGGTGCTTTGAGCAGCATGAAAGATCGAGCTGACTGCATAATCAGCCAGATTTGTCTGAATGTTTTCTGTTATATAACCTGTATTTCCATCGGTGGGTTGTCTGCCCAAATCTAACATGTTCAGCTTTTCTGTCTGGCATTGGACCTGTCTGTCATCACAGTAAAAATCTGCATGAACTGTTCAAATGATATAGACACCAAGCTTCAGGATCTCTGAAGGTCTGCTGACATGTTCATCCTTTCAAATGCAGAACTTCAGTGGAACCAAAAGCTGTCCTGTACTTCCATAACTCCTTCCTTCAGAAAACTGGAAGAAGTTAGGTTTGGGGTTTTTTCCAAGTCTCATAGAAGAGCAAAAAAAAGCTTCAAGGTGTTAAGGGCATATCCATGAATAGACACACACATAGATACATATAAATATGCATTTATGCTTCTATTTAATAAAGATGTCATTATAGAATATATATGTATATTACTATAAATATGTGTCAATAGCTAATAATATATAATATGTATAATAAATATATAGTTTTAGACATTCTGACTGCTGATTTAAACTACCTTTCTTTTTTCTGCCTAACAGAATTAATGAATAAAAGGTATTATATTTTTGATCAGTAACTTTTTACAATGATGCAAAAAGGTGTTTCTCAAAATAACCCTGTTCAGTAAAGGTCTTTTTTTCCTTTGTGTGTAAGCTTCTTAAAAAAAAACAAAAACAAAAACTAAACTCCTTTTGTCTACTATATAATTTAACATAATCTTTTCAACATCGGAAAAACTATGAAAGGTAATATTTTGAGCATGAAGAGCACAGCAAAAAAGCTGAGAAGTTAGTTCCAGCATAGCTGTCAGTAACAGACCACAGTATAGTCTAAAAACTTAAAGTTATCTTGAAATTAAAAATAAAATTTAAGAATAGTTTTCACTTGCTGTATATCTTGAAACCTGGAAATAGTTCTATATTCTAACTCTACTTTCAGCCCTTCTATTTTGGCCAAATCAACTTTGGACACTTTTTTGCCTCCAGACATTTTCTTTGCCACTTGAATTACAATAGTGGGGTTTTCTTCCTTCACTAAAATTGCTGAATAAGAAGCTACTTCAGACATGCTAAATAAAGATCACTATAGATATATAGCTTATAGACAACCTTAAATTATTCATAGTGAAGTCTCATTTTTTATAGTTTGAAAATGAAAACTGCATTCAGAATATTGCATACTGCATGAAGTCTATTAGAAAATGCTGAATATCAGTTATTTTCAACAATTTTCTTAGGCGGCTGTTTGTTTCCCTTTTGAATAAAAACCTGTATCATTGATTGAAATTCTAAAAAGAAAAATAAGCTATTTCTAACACAACTATTTCATGTCAGTGGCTGATAATGAGGTTAGACTAAGGAGTACTTTCCAGCCTGCTCAATTTAAAGTGGTCTGAAAATACCATCTTAAAAAAATGCAGAGTTTTAAAACTTAAAAAGAATTTTTCAGATCACTTTTTCTCTCTGTTCTATATCCGACTTTAATGGTAAATTCAATATGAGGAAACATCATGATATAAAACAGAAGGGAAGATGATTTCAAATGAAAAGGCTCCATAAACTCACAGAACATAGTAAAGACATATTTTATTCACAATGAAAAAAATGTGGTTTTAGAGTTGTTAGATATTGGCAAAATTTCTGCTTTTCTTTCCTTTCTATGATTTATTATAATTAGATTGGCAATACAATACTAAGGTTTGTAATTATATTTAAAAGGATATGGTTACTTGTAGCACAACTTGGGTATTCTATGACTTCAGGTAAAAACTATTTTATTTTAAGATTACTTGGGATAAGCTAATTTACACTTTTTAAAGTTCTCTTTTATTTCCATTTAGCTGAGGTTTGCTTTTCTTGCACAGTAAGTGTTCTTTTCTTTTCTTTTCAGTCTACATGATAAAAGCACCTCAGGACAAGGAAAAAAATTGACCCCAGTTCATCTCTATGCTGCCTATGAACAAGTAGGCACCTTTTTTATTTCCTTAATTGTCTCTTTTCCAAGATGAATGATTACAGTCTATTCTGTTGTTCTTAAAGCAGAAGGCATTTAATACACTTGATATTTCTCATAGGCCTTTTCTTAATTTCTACTAATTCTACTGAATCTACTAGTTATACTGCATTCTTTCTGTGATGTCAATCCAAACTGTGCACAAAATCCAGATGCTAACATTGCAGGGGCTCATGCAATATCAGAGAGAAATTTTCTTTTGTTCTATGTTGGAGTGGTCCAGAGGAGGGCCGTGAAGAGGACCAGAGGGTTGGAGCACCTCTCCTGTGAAGACAGGCTGATAGAGTTGGAGTTAATCAGGCTGGATGTCCTGGTTTCAGCTGGGATACAGTTAATTTTCTTCTTAGTAGCTGGTGCAGTGATGTGTTTTGGATTTGGTGTGAGAACAATGTTAATAACACACTGGGTAATGTTTATACTAAGTCAAGGACTTTTCATTTTCTTGGGTCCTGCCAGCAAGAGAGCTGGAAGGGCATGGGAAACTGGGAGGGGACACAGCCAGGACACCTGCCCCAAACTAGCCAAAGAGGTATTCCATACTATGAGACGTCATGCTTGGTATATAAACTGGGGGAGGTGTGGCTGGGGCCTGGAGGTCCTTGCTCAGGGACTGTCTGGGCATCACTCAGTGGGTGGTGAGCAGCTGTATTGTGCATCACTTGTTTTCTCCCTTCCCTTTGGATTTCATTCCTTTCCTTCTCTCCCTCCTTTTCATTATAACTTAGTTATAATATAGTTATAATAGTTAGTGTTACTATTATTGTTGTTCTTTCATTTTTACTTTATTTCAATTATTAAATTGCTCTTTTCTCAATGTTTGAGTTTTATATTCCTTTCTGGTTCTCCTTCCCACCCCTCTGGGTGAGGGGAGTGAGTGGGCAGCTGCGTGGCACTTAATTTCCAGCTGGTGTTAAACCAAGACACTGGAGACGAGAAGGCTTTGAGGATAACTTAGAGTACCCTTCCAGGGGCCTACAAGAAGCTGAAGAGGGCCTTTTTACAAGGGCATGTAGTGACAGGACAAGGGGAGTGGCTTTAAGCTGAAAGAAGGTAGATTCTGATAAATATTAGGAAGAAATTCTTTACTGTGAGGGTGGTGAGGCACCAGAACAGACTGCCCAGAGAAGCTGTGGATGCCCCATCCCTGGCAGTGCTCAGGCCAGGCTGGATGGGGGGTTGAGTGACCTGGTCTAGTGGGAGGTGTCCCTGCCCATGGCGGGGGGGTTGGAACAAGGTGATCTTTAAGGTCCCTTCTGACCTTAACATTCTGTGATCCTATAATTCTGTGTATCTTTCCTATTAATTCCTGGGTTTTGTTGTCTGTGTTGGGAATTCTTGATAAAAAATGAACAACAGTCCACATAACTTTTGATTTTGAAAAATGTTTGAGTTGTAATGGTCAGCTCCCAATCCATCTGTGACATACATGTTAATTTTTATCTGCTCTTTTACTGCCCGGTGACTGAGTAAAATTGGCATGCTCCGATAGCTTGGCATGCTAGCACACATTGTTTGTATCAGCTTTATCATTATCATTTGCAAAAAGTTTTTACATTTTAGTCTTCAATTTCAGTAGCCTAAGTGACTAGTATTTACATTCTTTTAGCAGAACTGACTTAGCTCTTACTTTATGGGAAATATGTGATATATCTAAAAGTTATTACAGACTTACAAGTCTTAAAGAATATAATATATAGTTAGTGCACCCAATGTATTGGATCTTCTTGCTTCATTTATTATCTTTTCTATGAGTTTAGGCAACAGGAACACATAAATGGTTGATATATATTCTTATTTAAGTAGTCATATAAAGCATATTTATAATAGCTAAATTACAAATTAAGGCTGCAAAGAAAGCTTCATCAGCCAAAAAAAACCCCAAACCCTAGGTTTTGAATGAAGTGCTTCTCAATCTTCTTTCTATTGTAAGAAAAATACAGTTCTCTCTCCCATCTCTACTTCTTTCCCTGAAATTTCAAGTCAAATAGCTGGCTGCCCAGGCTTAGCTTTCAATAGTGTCAGTCAGTCACACATTTACTAACAAAACAGGTTTTCAGTGTAAAGCTGAGTTTGAATGAATATTTTTGCATACAGGCAGGAAAAGCAGGAAATTCTGTCTCTGGAAAAATCCATTCATAGTTGAAAATGTAATGCTGGAGAACTGCAATTCCTGTAATGTAACCAAAGCCAGAAACGTTTTGGAAAATATATAATTCTGAGTTTGCACATCTTAACTTCCTTATTGCCTATTTCCATTCTTCTTTATTGCCTATGTCCATCCTAGAATTTTTTTTCTTCTGCATTGATACAGTGATCACATGGCTGTCATTGTGTTTATCTGTTTATATTGGATTACCCACACGCCTAAACATACGAAGGTATATAGTCTATTGATTTAAAGTCAGGAAAGTTGTACATGAATCTACCTGAATAAATTTAATATTCAGAACCTGAGATTAAATCTATTACTCTGGTAACAAAGTCTGTATTTCAAAGAACTATCTTTCTGGGTCATGTTTCCAACCTTTACCTTTTAGAATTAATTAGTCTTGAATAAGGACAATTCATTACTAAAATTACTAAGCATGGTGAAACCTGACCTTGTTTAATTATGTTTTCTGTCTTTATTAATATTGAATGCAATTCTTTACTTAGCTTTAATCAAATCAGTGATAATCTTTCTGCTTACAGTATGTATGCTGAAGAGTATTATATGAACCAAACATCTAATTTAATGACATATCCATCAATTACTTGGGTGGTACAGATCTGACTTCTGATGTATATCAAAAAGCATCCTTGTGTTTGTTAGAAAACCCTGAGAAGTTTGGGTTCTTTCTGTCAGTTTTGCAAACATGCCTTTGCGGTATTTGTGTGTTCATTTTTTGTTCGTCTTAGCATAGTGAATAAGTTAATATTGTGCTTTAGAATGAGCAAAAGGTATTTTTAAAAATCTGTTGGTATTAGCCTTAAAAAACATGGGCTTTTAAAAACTGCCTTAAATTCATATAGTTATTGACATTCCCAGTAGTAAAGACAGGAGAAAGAGAATTGTGCAGAACCCCATTCTTTGACTGGTAAACAGTGATGGTCTGATTTACTGACCTTATCCTTTATCTCAGCTGAGATAACGGAGTGACCAAAATACATATTATCAAGGTCACACATTCTTCCTGTTGTAGGAATAACAGTTTTTCAAGTATTACTTGACAAAGCTATAACATCTATCTCCTCCCCTGCACATTAATACAGCAGTGGCTGGTAAACTATATCCATTTGCCTCTCCATCCAAGATGGAGTCTAATTGAACAGTAGTGCAACAAAGGCATTCTAAAAAAAAAAAATAAAAAAAAATGGAAAGGGATATTGAGATTTTACTAACTTCTAAAAATAAAAATAGTTACAGTATTCAAATTTCCTAGCATCTGGTAGGTAAAGCATTTAGCAGCTAAAGAGCATCTTTTAAATACATCCTTTCAGGTTTCTCTCTCTTGAGTGCTCTGTGCATATGCACACAATTTCTCTCTCTCACGCATGCACGCACATACACATGCAGAAAAGCCTTGGAACAGAACTGAATTGCTGTATTTAAAGGTCAGAAGTTTGTTGTCTTGGATCCATAGCATTGCCTCGCGGAATTACTGTACAACCACAAGAAGTACTTGAGTATCAGGGTGGGTTTTTTTGCTTTTCCCTGTCTAGGAAGTCTGACATGTTGTTAGAAAGTTATTGGTTACTGTTTAACTCGAGTTGAATTCTTATGGAAATGTACTTGTATGCTTTCTCTGTCCACCATCCTTCCTCCCACTTCTCTCTTCTTTACATGCAAACTGTTTTGGATAAATGACTGTTCTGAAAAATGTTCTGGAAAAGTGTATTAACAGTTTGATTGGATATTACTAGTTTCTGATGAAATATTGGTAATCTGTGCATTAAAAGATGAGTTTTTTTCTACTGTGCTATTTGTAGATATATTCTGGAAGTAATCTGTGATGTTTAGCCTGCCCAACTTAAAAATTATTTAAAAAAAACTTATTAATCATTTACTCCCATTTTCTATATCTGACAATTCATATAGACTAGCACTGTAGAAATGTTCTTGGGTGATACGCTGATTTGCCATAGAAACTGCTAAACAATAGGTTCTGAGAGACAGAGAGATGAGGATGAAAAACAATGTTTGTATTGGTTCAATGCACATTTTTTTCTTCTACTCAAAAGGGAACACTTATTTTGTTAACACCTGTAATACAGTCCAAGGAAAGGGAGATCTGAAGTCACAGAATTATTAATAAAGATGCTCAAATCCCGACTCATTTAATTACACTTATAGCAGAATAGGACTCCACAGTT
This sequence comes from Microhierax caerulescens, assembly GCA_035590215.1. NCBI lineage: Eukaryota > Metazoa > Chordata > Aves > Falconiformes > Falconidae > Microhierax > Microhierax caerulescens. The sequence goes on along the minus strand of JAVJGJ010000037.1, from coordinate 83,468,776 downwards.
CAAATCCCACATCTGTTTATCTAGAGAGAGAAAGATTCAGTTTCATTATAGATGCTGGGCAGTTTTTCTTCACAGAAATCTTCAGGCTGGCATGAGGTTTTTCTAGAATGAACTATTTCTCTCGGACCAAAATCTTCTTTTCAGACAACAACTCATCTTATGACTGGTAATTTTAGACTATTTGAGAACGTAAAATGTTTTTGTTCCCCAAATATCTTTGTCTAATGTTAAAGAGCTAAATCTAGTCTGAGCACATAAAAGATACATGTAGATAAGACAGACATTATATATTAGCTAACCCCACTGAAGTGTGTGGGAACCATTCCATGCTCCTGACAAAATGTTACATGTATTTAGCTGTGTAGCTCCCACTTTCTTTGTCGAAGTTCTCAATACATCCAGGTTTCAAACATAACAGTGTGATTGCCCTTGAAAATCAGACTGCAATTCAATTTACTGGGCTGACTTTATTACCCACCTGAACAAATCTACAGTATACTTTCCTATTAGGGCTTTTGTGAGTAGTATATCCAGTGTTTTTTCAAAACATTCTCACTTCAGCCACAGTTTTTCTCAACACAGAACAACAAAATAATACGTAAAAGTCCTCTATGGATACCCAAAGTTAGAGAAAAAAGTCTGGGCAAGATTACTCAATATTGGCTTCATTAATATTTCATTTCTTTGCCATTATTATAATTCCCACAAGCATACCCCAAGCATTGAAAAGAGGCATATAACTGCTTTAATCTAGAGAACAAAAATGAAGTGATGATTTCAGCATCATCACTTCAGCCACTGCTATATATGCATAACTTCATGACCTCACACGTAAGCAGTTTACACTAAGGACAGAGAAATGGTTACATAGAGTACATTTTCAATTTAAATATAATTTCCATAGAGAATAATCTAACTATTATTTCAAAAGAGCCCCAAAAGGTACCAATTTACACCAAGATTCTTAAATCTTCCTGATACTTTTAACCACATAATTACAATAAAGCAAAATAATTTGGAGAATAATTTGCTTTACGAGTATTGTAGGATGAAATGCTATGCAGACATAGGTTCACATAGGCCTTTTTATCAATTATCAGAAATAAAAAGCTTGTTTCCATACACCCAAAGGAGCAGAGAACAGTAGTGACAGGTAGGGAATCCAAATAATCCCCTGTTCTACCCCCTGCCAGGCCCACCAGAGGAGCCATCACTCCATCAAAGGCCCATTTCCAGACACACACAAGAGCACAGAGACACAGTGGTAGGTGGGGAGATGCCATTGACCCCGAGCAATGGGCATGCTGTCCTGGCTCCTCCCAGGGACATCAGTCCCACCACCTGGGCACAACTCCCATTGTCGTGAGTCAGCAGAGAGGCTGTGAGGCTGTTGTAAGTGCCCGACAGTCTGAGAGGAGTCATTGCCTAGGGGATTGGACACATTATGGGATGAAGGGAAAGAACGTTTCAAGATTGCAGAACACTTACTATGGGATGTTTAGGGCAGAGGGAACCCAAGGCAAGGAAAGGGAGGGATCAAGGTGCTTTAAAGAGTAACAAATGTGGGGAAATAGAAGGATAAGGGGATAAAAGAGGGCGGTCATGTGAAAAAAGTTCAAATTTTAGAAAACCAGCTGTACATAAAGTAAATATAGTTTATAGACTAAAAATCTGCTTCTCTTCAATTATCTGTGTTTGCAGGGCAAAGAAAGAAGGTGAAATAATGAAGAAATCTAAAAAAAGAAACTGGAAAAAAAGAACTCATTCATTTGACTCATTTGTAAAATTTGTAGGACAGCTATCTTTGTGTCTCTTGAAAATTTCTTTTTCTGTTCTAAGATATGTTTCTTGCCTACTTTTGGATTTTCAGTTGTACTGCAACCAATTTTTGCCCTAAAAATAATAGGTGCTGTATGTAGAAAGAGGAAAGAGTTTTCTAAACTTCCAGTATGAACTGGAAGGGAAATAAATTTTGGCATTTATTTGAAAACATATTTTTTTGCTTCCAGAGAAAAGAAAAATTCTCCTCTCCTTTAGATTTTGGGCTTGTTTAATTTTTTTCATCTTGCTTGGGTTTTCTATTACATTTCATTGGCTGTAAGGGAAATGTATTCTTGGCACATAGTATAGTTTCTTCTTATAGTTGTGCTTCAAGTATTTATTTCATTTGCTTTTAAAAAAAAAATAAAATGTGATCTCATCCTGGTAAGATTGCATGTTTTGTTTGTATGGAAGATGAATGTCTTTGGAGAATAATCTACAAAAAGTCTGATTAGCACTTTTAAAAACAAATCATGGTTTTCTAGACAAATAAAGTGCTTGGAAAGATACTTTCCCAGTTTCCCAAAGAACTTTTCTGGATGTATTATTAACCTTAATTTAACCATTGGTAATTATGAAGGGCAAACTGGCCAATCACCTTTTACACTCCCATTATAGATTTTCCAGATCACAGCTGTCTTTTTTACCAGCTCTTAGCTTTTTCCAGAAAGAACAAAAATCTAAACAAAATAACTAATTTGCCAGGGAAAGTCTGAACAATCTGATTCACTAATTTCAAGTTTATTACATCATCTTTCAGAAAACGTTATTGATGAAAGATGGTTTTATTGTTTTCCATCTGAAAACAAAAAGAAACTGTTAAATTGGGTGGGAGGAGGATTATAGTGACTGGACTCCTGAATAGCTAGTACAACCGAACACGATAGCAAATCCAATACTGGCATGAAGAGCTACATGTGCTTTGGCCATCAAGAAGATAGCAGAGAGAATTAATGTCATTTACCTTCCTTTCTAATCAGACAGGCCTGCGCAGACCTTTACAGACTACCAAATGAAAAAGTGGTTAAAGATTGCACATAACCAGGATCACCTGTTTACTGAAAATCAAAAATATAAAGGTAAAGAATGATCACTGCCACTGACTGAGGACCCAAATTCATTTAGTTTTGTGGATTTACTCAGAAGGAAAATTTCAGGTCAGTACTTGTAAGTACCACAAGTTCCACAAGATCTGGAAACCCAACTAGTTTGAATAAAGTTGTAACTGTCTGACCTCCACATAAATTAAGTACTGTAGGCCTTGGCAGGAACACTGATTGTTATGTATATTGGTATAACATCTTGGCTAGAACACCACTCAGAATAGGTCCTATCTAAAAATCCGGCAATAGATAAACTATCTACACAAAAATATATTAAAACTGTTGAGAGAATGGTGGAAAATGAACAGTCCTGCCAAGTAAGATATAGAGGTAGAAGTAATAAGGGAGACATTTATTCAGCACAAAATGTCCTGATGTCATGTGATAGGTATGTAAATAAGCATCCAGATCAGGATCATCATTTAATGATTAGATTACTGTTTAAAAAGGAATAAAAAAAAAACCTGCAAGCTTTCTGTTATTATATTGTGTGTTATATATATTATAGTGTTGTGCCAGTGCATTGCCACTGGAATACCTCTGCTAACGCTCTGTTGTAATGCACGTATTAGGATTATGCCAAGTAAGCAACAAACCTGCCTGTGTCTTTGCCACTGAATTTACCAAGCTAGTAACACTGGCCAAACTTAATCTAACTCGACTCTCTTAAAAAGAAATTTGGAACTTACAGTGGGAAATAGATCCTTCTTTTCTTACCACTTTCTTCCTTGAGAACTTCAAGTTAACATTTATAAACCAGATTTATTATTAAAAACCTGAATGCTGGAGCAGATGCTAACATGAATTTTATTGGATTTGGTTTTGGTGAGGAATAGAGGAATACTGATACCTTTTACTCTATAATATAATCACAAAGCTTTAGATATAACTTTTCAGTTTGCTCTGGTAAATGCTTAACATCTTCCTTAGGGAATTCTACAAAATTGTTCTCTTGTCTAATAAACACATTTTCCTCATATTTGGTTTATATTTTCACTACATAGTACAGAATATTGGTGAACATGTTATACAGCTGGAGACTGTATTTTTCAAACGTAACTGCATCATTTAGCTTATGCAGAGTGTTACAGCTAAGTGTTCTGCCTTCCAGTATCAGTACTGCTCTTCTTTTATCTCCTAAATGTTTGTAACTTATTATAAAATTTATGTTTTACACACTCCATTATATAATGTTCTGTTGTACTATCACTTCAGAACTGCAGATTTCCTCACCCAAGAAAAATAAAAGGTATTTTTAAATTAAAGACATACAGACAAAAGAATGTAGAAAACTAATTCAAAAAGTGTCAGTTCCTGAAGGTAAGTCCCTGAAAAGATAAATTAGTTATGAAGTTTCAATATGAAAAAATGTCATTAAATACTCTGTCACTGACTTGACAACTTCATCGAAAATAGGCATAACAGAAGCACATGGTCTGAGCTACTGTGAGAAAATAAAATAGTTGCATTTCTAAGTGACTCAAACAACAAAAGTATCTCTTTAATGCAATACAGTGCTGCATTTTGTTTTGTATTTCTCAGATGAGTATGCCTATTTGGCCTTTGGCATAAATTGATAGGGATGATGCTCTTCTGACAGACCTGAAGTGCAACTTGTTGGTGTTTTCATTTAGAAGAGTATCACAGAGAGCTGGGGGAGATGACAGTAATAGCTTCTTGTTATTTTTAGCTTGAAATGGTAATGTTATTGCCTAGCTCGTCACTTGTACCTCATAGCCATGTTCTGTAATTTTGTATGTGTAATAGGACTAATGAAACAGACAAAGTGGTATATATAAACTGGAAGAATTTAATAAAGTAGTTCACACCAGATGGTATACCAGACTGCTTTAGCTTAACTCATGTATGTGCTAGGGTTAACCAATGGGAATGTAAAAGTCTGCTTTTGGTGGATGAAGGGGTGAATATCCATAGATGACATGTAAGAATATAGACTATAGGTATCTTGGCAACAGCCCTGTAGTTCTAAGTGGTAGCATCACCTTAAATAACCTTTTTCTTAGTTAAGACAAAAGGAAACAATTTCACAAGCAAATTTTATTTGATATGCAGACAAATCCTTAATGAATGTTAAGAGGGACCAAATCCATCACAGCCCAATGGAGCTGAGGTTGCTGCTGCTCCATTTTCCAATCTGAAACACTGTTTGTAAGACAGCCATTAGCATTACCATCAAATGTTTTGAGGTCTTTTACATCTCTTGGGTCCAGACTTTAGCCCACAGCTCTACATTTACGTGTGGATAAAAGGAGTAAACCCTGCATAGCTTGCATAGTATTTTTGGATATTTTTAGAAACTCAGATTCTCTACTTACTGACAGTTAGTATCCAAAAAGGTTACATGTGATGAATAAGAAAAGAATTTGAGTTTCTGATGCTTCTATGCTGATGAGGAACTTATGGAAAGAAACAGAGAAGAAGGGTGTTTATTTATGTGTTGATGTCCTCTGCTCTGGTGTGTTTATTAAAAAAAAAATAATTACTTTTTTTGTTTGTTTCTTTTTAAATTGAGCAAAATACAAGGTCAAATGATCTTGGTTTTGCAATTATTACAAGTTCAGTCTTGATTTATTGAAGTGTTCTCCTTTACTTCACGTTGCAGTACAGTAAAGGTGAGCATAAATAAGCTGCATATTTCCTCTCAAGTAGATTTTCAAAACTTCTGCATTCTTTTCTCTATTTAAGATAAACGTGGAACTGTTACAATGTTTTTTCAGTTAGTACCTTTTTTCACCCATTTACCTTTTAATTTGTCATATGACTAAAATATTAGGTTAATGCAATGAAGCAAAGTTAAATATTTTTTTTTAAGTGGGTAGTATTTATCATGTTCCTATCCAAATTGTTTTGATTCCTTTTTACTCCTTTAAGTGTATTAATATGCACCCTTATCTTAAATTTGTTCTTGTCCACTCCCAAAACTCTTACAAACTCACTTTAGTCCCTTGGAAATTTCAGAATCCAAGCACTTAGTTTGAAACACAAACCAGTAGGATTAATAGTTTATTATGATTTGCTCAAGCAGGTCTGGATTAATCTAATAGTAGTGTTATACTTCTACCCAGCTAACCAAAGAATTCTGTAGCTAACATTTTATCTTATACCACAAGAAACAGGAGTATATTTCATTTAATTCTTCCCTTCTCTCAGCACAAATTGAAGCTTCTACCCAATTCTTCAAGCCTGTTTCTTCTACTACCATCTCACATCAAATTGTGAGGCTTTACTCTGTGAAAATAAATGGTACTACTTAAAATTGTACTACAATCTGTCGGGCCTACCAGTGTTATCATAATACAATGACAAGGAATCACAGTCTTTTTCTTTATTCCTTTTTGTTTGGTTGGTTAGGGTTTTTTAGGTGGCTTAACAAATAGTTCAGTGTTACTGGAAAGCTGGTTGGGGTGCTCAGAGCTCTGGTTTAATATTTTGTAGATGTTGTAAACCATCTTTATTCTAAAACAACTGGAAAAGTGTGAAGAGGATTTTTTTTCTCTATCTTTGAGCTGCCAGATGAGGTGTCTTGAGCAAACCTGATTTTCTTTACAGTATTATGAAAAGAAGTGGAACTTGATGTAAAGAAGTCCTCTCAGTGCTTCTAACACGATAATGGTATCTGGATAGGCTTATTTTTTAGCAAAAGGTATCTAGAAATCTGTTCATATCCATGAGAGGGAATGGGAGTGAAGAGAGTGATATGCAAACTCAGTGGTAACAATAGAATAAGAGTTAATATACTGTTTCAGAATCAGGTTTAAATGTTTCAGAATTGTTTAAAAACAGGAAAGCTGCAGATCATTCAGGTGGTATTGTTGCTTGATGACATTACAACTACAGAAATACTAGTCTGAAATGTCTTTTTACCTGAAATTCCTTGCAACAGTGAATTGATATCTGAGAAGACTTAAAATACGCGCAGTGAGTTAAAATCCTTTTTACAGTCTTTAAAAAATGCATAAGTTAATCAGAACTTTGTAAGCAGTTTAAAATTTCCAAATCACATATATGCTTACTAAACCAATTTTGGATCAAGATGCCTAAATTATCTTTAAAGGGGTATATTTTGGTTTGGTTTGGTCTTTTTTTTTTCTGTTCATATGATGAATTTACTTGTTTAACATGTACTATAAAACTCCACTGTATATTAATATGCACTATATAACTGCGCTTTGGAGGGGAATTAAAAATATTTAATAAGGAAGACATCTAGAGGTGATGGACTTGTTTTAAGCATATATGTATTTAAAGTAGTGAAAAATGTTAAGACTGCATTGCCTCTGCCTTTCAGAACGTAAAATTGCAGCTCTGGTATGTTAGTTTGTGGATAGACTTGACTTCACATGCAAAGTCTAGTTTAGAGTGGTAGTCTTGCAAGCAGTCATCTCATATTCCTCGTTCTACTTTCTGAATCAACGAAGCCTTCTGACAGTTATCAGTTAAATTATACAGAATGCCTCCTCAAATAAATAGCTTTTTTTTTTTAAGCTTTATTTACAGGACCAAGCAAAATATTCATTTTCCTATATTGAGAGAAATAGGCTGTTCTTTTGTGTCATTTAAACCAGACTGTGAGCTTAAATAAGCCCTGAATCCAGCCAAGTAAACAAATCTGAAAAAAATCTATTTCCCTAACATTTCTAAACACTGTACTAAATCACTTATCACAGACCAAGCCAATGCAGATCACAATGAGCTGCACACTGTAATGAATGGCTTTTCTATTCCTGGCACTTTCCTTATTGAGTGGTTTTGCTCAGGAGGCAAATCCATTAGGTACTGAAATAAAAATGTTTTCTCATGATACTGTCATGGTGTCTCTATGGAGACAGTGAGCAGCAGCTTTGTCTTCTTCATACATTTTGAAAGACTGAGAGAGAAAAGAAAATGTCATTAGACAATATGCATAAATGTGGATTTTTATGCCTTCTTATCATATCATACCATATCATAAAACAAAGCACCTTAAGCTTTTGAGTCAAATGCTGAAAAAAAACCACAACCAATTAACTGAACAGAGAGGTCAGATCAGACAAATACCTCTGTTATGTAGTTTTAGGGTTTTGACTGAAAGAACTGGAATAATAGAAAGATAATAAAAGACAGAACTTTATTTGTATGATAGAGGTGATTGACAAATTTCTCTAAACACAGTATTAATTTAATGACACTCTCCACACAGAAATCAAATTACAGTGGGGATAAAGAGGTTTCTAATGGTTATAAGCAATTTGTACATCCATGAATATTCAGAGAAAAAAAATAAATTGAAAGGTCATAATTTGTTTTCTTGAAGGGCAAGGTGAGTGAGAACAAAGTCTTTGTTCAAATCAGTAAAAGGGAGAATGGAAACAATCACTTCTTAATGTTTATTTGCAAATATTTTTAATGTACATTTATTTCTAACACTATCACGTTCTTATGTTAAGCATAAGCTAACTTCACAGAGATCAAATTCTCCTGAAGTATAACTCGCTTTCATTCATAGCTTTTGTATATAGAGGAGAAAAACATGGGAGTTCTGTTTAGTTCCAGTCTGTCATTTTTTTTATATGCTTGCCATTGCTAGCTTTTCAGTATCAGAACTTCATGAAGATGGATTAATTTCAACAATCTCTTTTTGAAAGGGTCTTAGCTTTTTCTCATGTAAACATAATGCAAAATGAATATATAAGAATTCACACTGAGAGATTTAGAAAGCTGGTTTCCAATTTCTACACTGACAGCCGAATCTGGGACTTCAGGATGGGTCTTTCAGCTGGACTGCCAGAGTTTGCAAGTGGAGTAGTCCTTTAACTGTTTAAGCTGTTAGACTTTATGAGGTGGGGCATTCTCTCTGTATTGTATTACATGTATCTTTTTTACAAAAACCCTAAGAAAATTTTGAAGTTTCACCTAAAAGTGATATGGGAAAAATATTGTGAAAGAAAATATTTTTCTCTACTGTTGAGTACTCAAGGTAAAACAACAGATTGTTCAATAACATAGTGAAGTACATCGCTGTAGGAGTAAGTCCAAGTTGATACCAGGTATTTAATAAGTGAAAAAGAGGAAAGATCAAACTGGAGAAATGATCAGCTAATTAAACAGTATCAAACATAGGCACTAATTAACCTGATTGATGTGTTGAATATTATCCTTTAATTCATGTTGGATGTCTGATTTTTCTGTGACACAACTCTTTAAGTGAGGAAACCAAAACCGCCTTCACACTAGAAAAAAATCCAAACAAACTGGAAATGTTATGAGAAGATCAGAGCTTTTTAACAAAGGTTCATCGTTGCAGTTAATCATGTAACTTTAGGAGTACAGAGGTTACCTTGCTATTCAACTTTCAAATCTGTTAATGTCATGGACAGTTGTCAAGATGTAATGCTTGCCCTTTTGCACTTATTGTCAGGTTGAAGTGGTAACAGACCTCTTGATTAAGTGCCCTCTCAGCTTACAGATTTAGCATTCACAGTAGAAAAATTATTAAAATTAAAACCACCAGTGTAAGACACATGATGTGCATGAATTTTGTAGAATGTGGTACCCAGAGGACAGAACAGTGTGCCTCCTAACTGTAGTCAGAAAACATCAGGACCATTTTCTTGACAATAAAACATAATGGGGGGTTTGCTAAGACTGTGTCAGTAAACCGAACATGCATGTGTATGCATGTGTAGACACTTACGCACAGACATATGTGCACAGCTGGATATTCAGGCTAAGAAATGTGCTAAAATTTGGTTCTTTGAAGAAATATTCTCACTGTTATTGATAATGTATTTATAAAAATAAATAAATAAAATTAATAGAATAGAAGCATGGGAAAACAATGTATCCAGCTGTGTATAGGAAAGGGCAGACTGACCTCATCATGCCTGAGATCTATTAAGGTGGCCAACCTGACTGCACACCTACCTATAAGGGTCAGGTTTTCTTTCCATGCTATTAGTAAAGTCCCTTGGTATGACGGTGACCTCTGTGGATCCAGGGTTTGCTGATACATATCAATGCTACGTTGTGGAAGGGAAAATATGTTTTGTTGTTCTTGGTCCTGTGAAGGTTTCCATGGGTTTCAAGGCCATGTGGGTGGATCGGCCCTGTCACACATCCAGTGAGGTAATGTGTCATTTATAGAACAGATTCTGTATGCTATTTTGCTACAAAAAGACTATCTTAGGTGCATTTCCTTGATAAAAAAGTTCACTTGATAGAGGATATACTTCCATAAACTATAGACAAGTAATCTAACAATTCACTGCTGCTAAATCAGGTGTCCCAGTTAGCATTTCTCCAGCAACAGCCCTGCATTCCTACTGTACTTTGTGCCAGTTCATTCTATTTTAGACCCTTTTATGGCCATGGTCATATACTGCTATGTAGGGGGGAAATTATCTCAACAGTTTTCTGTTGAGATATTAAAGCAGCTTACAGAAGGGCCAGAAATGTGCAGAATGTGATTCTAGGTGAGGGGGAGAAGGGAGAAGTGTGAGGAAGATTTCTGCATTTTGACAGCTGTGAGCTATTAGGCCACCTCTACTTCCCATAAAAGAGCTTAGTCATGCTGCTGTATTAGCAGTGTAACTTGGGTATAAAGTCCTACTTATTTCAGTATGTTTGAAAGCTTAGAGTAGTGTTCCACAGATGAAGAAATACTCAACTTTGGTATGAAAGACCCAGAGGTGCTGGTGAAAAATAGTTTAGTACCGCTGAGAAAGTTCATAGGCAAACCCAGATTGTTTGTCAAACCCTTTGTCAACTAGTATGGGTAATAAATTGAAACAGAAGCCAATGTATTAACACCTGTTAAAAAAAAAAGGATAGTGTTAAGAAGAGAGAGGTGAACCAGTTTGGGAACTGAATACTGTAAGCTTAAAAGCTAGGTATTTCAGGACATGGATGCTATTACGAATCTGGAAAGAGATAATCCTGGACATGAAAAAAAAGACAGAATAACTGAGTGCAAAGAAAGCAAAACAATATCTGCAAAAAAAAGCCCAGAATATGCTGCCTGGAGTCACAGTCCTAGCTACTATAAACTGAGTTACACCCTATTGAGAAGAAAGCACTGCATAAATACCAAATGCAAAGGAATAAAACACATAGCAGAGCCATTTTCTGTATCTTTAAAAGGAAAGAAAAGGAAAGCAACAGTAAAAACGTTTTGATGCTCACAGTGCCTCTGTTAGTGGGACCTAAATGTATAAAATTATAAAAAGGAGCAGTGAGACCTACTGAGAACACTCAAGCAAGATCAAGTTTGCCACTGTCCATTGCTTATATAAGAAGATCTGTATAAATACCTGGGCTAGTATGAATGAGAGCCTTTCATGTGTGTGTGGACTAAAGAAATTGTTGCAGGAGTCAAAGATTTCACACATGCACTGAGGAAACTTATTTAAGTTTGAACTACAGTTAACTGCTACCCAGAGCAGATGGCTGGTTGCTAGCATAACTGTAAGAATTTCTTTACTGTGGAAATTGCTGTCATACCAGAATTCCAGTCATGTATTCACGTAAGATCTGTACATGACTAAGAGCATCACCCAGACACTCAAACTCTGACAAGCCTGGTGCCATGACTGGGGAGCCTGTTCTGGTGACTCACCACCCTCTCAGTGAAGAACCTTTTCCTAATGTCCAATTTGAACTTTTCCTGATGCAGCTTCATACCATTTCCTCATTTCCTATCTCTGGTCAACAGAGAGAGGGGATCAACACCTCCCCCTCTATGGCCCCCCAGGAGGATACTGTGAGATACAGTAGCAAAAGCTTTGCTAAAATAATAATAATAATAAAAAAAAAACCAAAACAAAACTCTGCATCTACTGGCTTCCCTGATCGACTAGATGGGTGACCCTGTAGTAAAAGGAAATTACGTTAGTTAAACAGGGCTTTCCCCTCATGAACCTGTTGTGACTATGACCAATGACTTCATTGTCTCTGAAGTGTTTTTCAGTAAGTCTCAGAATAACCTTCTCCATAATTTTACCAGGCACTGAAGTGAGTCTGACAGGTCTGTAATTACCAGGGTCTTCCTTCTTAACCTTTTGAAAACTGGGACAGCATTTGCTAGCTTCCAGTCCGCTGGGACCTTTCCAGATTCCAAAGACTGTTGAAAAATAATGGAGACAGGTTCAGTGACAATATCGGCCAGCTCTTTCTGTACCCTGAGATGAATCCCATCAGGTCCCACAAACTTCTGTGCATCCAGCTGGAGCAACAAGTCTCCAACAACTTCAGAGTTGGCTGGGAGTTTAACTTCCCCCCAGTCACAGGCTTCCAACACAGGGCTCCAGGGGTCCCAGGGTTCATCATCAGAATTGAAAACAAAGGTAAGAAGGCATTAAATGTCTCTGCTTTGTCCTTGTCCCTATTTGTGAGGTAACCAACCTCATCAAGTAACAGGCCAATGTTATCTCTGATCCTCCTTTTGCTGTTAACATATTTCAAATAGCTCTTTTTTTTGTTCTTCACTGTATTGGCCAGCTTGAACTCTATTCAAGCAGGGGTCAATCTATACAGGGGTGAGGAGTACCTCTATAGTCCTCCCACATCACCTGTCCGTGCTTCCAATATCCATACACATCCCTTTTCCACATGAATTCTAGTCTGTTTTAAGAATATCTTACAGTGCCCTGAACCTTTTATATTAAACCAAGTGGAAAGTAGACTGCTATTGAAAGATGGTAGTGGATATCTAAATCTGCAAAGGGATGGAATTCAAGCAGAGGAAAATGTTAAAGTCCTGGATTAAAATATCACCATGATTGTCAGAAGTCAAATTCTGCCATGTTCACCCATTTTAGTTGTTCTTTGCTTTATGAGTGGTCATATTACAATAATTTAATCTTCATGCGTAGTAACTCACTAGCTGCTATGAAGAAGCATAATGAAATCTAATCCTGGGGGAATGAGTGGCATAAACTGGTACTGTTCATGGAATGTTAACATCTCAGTTAACAAGAAATTATTCATGTCTGTGTAGTATTCACTTAAGAGAGATATTTATTGTTTTAATAAGACAATAAAACTAATTAAACTAGACTTGCTCTTTAAAATTTACCTATAAGCACATTGTCTTATTTAATAATTTACCCCTCTCTCTGGACTACTTTTTCTTCCCCTCCTGTTTCTCCAGCCCAACAATAGGAAACATCTTTAATTTTTTTTCCAAGCCCAAGTGACATGCATCTAGCAGAGGTCAAACCAGGAGAAAGTGCATTCGTTTACAAACCATAGAACAGTAATAATAATAAAAAAAAGCCATTGACTATGTGGTAGTGATCAGTGGTAGTAATTCCTTCTGTCATAATTTTTCCATGTGGTTTAAAATAGTAAGATTGATATTCTAACCCCACAATATATATAAAAAAGGTGATAGTACCCAGAAAAGCTTTGAATGAAAATGCTCAATTTTCACTAGTCTGAAAAAAATAGAGTGAAATTTTTCAAGTGTCTCCTTAGAACTAATAGAAGAGAGATTCCTGACTTCATTCCAATGTGACTTCCATGTTCTTTTCAAGGACAATATCCATGGTGTAGTGTTTTTAATACCTTTCTGGTAGGTCCAGGAGAAGTTTTGCCCATAAAGAGCTGATACAGAAAATAAATGTGTTTTGTAAGCACACCGTTTTTACTTTTCTCAGATTGATGTGTGCGTTCATTTATCACTTTTTTCCCCACTGCAGCACACTTCCTGTGAGCTTCAGAATTCAAACATGCAGCCAACAATGCATATCAGAATGTGAGGGAAATTCATCCTCTTGTACACTTTCTGGGCTATACAACTCAAGCAAGGGCCCATAGTGTCTTTCTTTTGATAGAGTAGGTGATGTACTGGGATCTAAAATACACAGTAAGATGTTTGAGTTGGTTGATTGGCCATGTCAGGGGCTTTGTTGTTACCAGCTATTTGCCTCACTTTACCTTGACCCAGGATGAAGCAAAATGCAATGAAATATTTGTTTATAACATCCTAATTAGTCTTTACACCTACTGGAATTTGTAACAGACACAGATAAAAGCAAAAATATGCTTCATTTCTTTAAGCATAAAAGTGTCTTTTCCAGAGTAAGGATCATCCCCATATATGAACAGCTGATAGACATCTAGTCTCACTGAAGGTTAAACTGTCCTGCTCTTGGTAACTCACCAGGATGTTTCAGTGCAAAATATGGTCTTCCATTCTATAACCTGTATATTACAAATGTACAGAATACTCCTAAATAGGAAAAATATACATACCTATTTTCTGGTATTGCATTGACACTAAACACAATAGTCATTAGTTGGTTTTGGATACTGACCCCCAACTTCTTTCTCATCTGCATCCTAGTACAGGTTAACTTCCTTTCATCCCCAGAAACTTTACTGTTAGTTTTAGCTATTTACAGATGGTTAGGCTTAACTTCCTTCAGTTATCTTCAAATATATAATGAAGAAAGGATCTCAAAATTTCTAGTAAAAAAAAATATAATTAACTATTATTAACTATAATTAACTATAGTTTAGTTTAATGGTTGGATGTGAAGATTTTAAAAGTCCTTTCCAACCTAAATGATTCTGTGATTCTATGATTCCAGTTGAAACCATAAAACCTTAGTGGTTTATTAGAGGTTAATTAGAAGTTAAATTTTTCAATAATTTTGAAAACTGGCAACTATTTTGGCTTTGGCTTATATATGGGCTGCATTTCCAGGAGAGAAAATTTGTCCATCTTTCACTACACTTTGTTGCACTTTTAGCTTGCCTGTTGAAGAGCAATTTCCAAAGTCTTTCTGTTGCTGCTCAAATTATCTCATTTTCTGTGGTGTCTCCCAGTACGCCGACGTACTGCGACTCTCAGTGAGATTGATTCTAAGAAAGAGGTGGTTGGCTTCCAGCCCCTGAAGTTATTTTTCCTCCTTCTCCCTTTCCAAGCCAACTGTTCTGTTAGCAGAATTCACTCTCAGCAGGCAACTGCCAGTGCTGTTGCTCAAGTGTTTTTGCTGGTGTGTGCTCTCATTGATAGATCGCCAATAAATTTCACGATGCTTCCTGTTTGGTTATCTTGGCCTTTTCAGTGCTACTGCACAGCAAACTGGCTAATGGCAGACTCTTCCGGGGGGGGGGGGGGGG
>JAVJGJ010000037.1:83438781-83452303 GCA_035590215.1 Microhierax caerulescens | reverse complement strand
TCTCCTTTCTTTGAATTTTTCAGAAGTGCTATCAAACTCCTCCATTTGTTCACAGTTATAGTCTGGGATAGTATAACCTTTACAATAAGTATTAGTATAAAAGATCTTGAAGATAAATGTATCAGTACATCTATTTACAATAGACTGGCCTGTCAGAAAAGATATATAATTGAGATAACAGTTTCTGAATTGTATGTGCAAGTAGTGACACAAAAAGTTCTCACGTGAATGCATATGAAGATGCTTTAAGGCTGCTTGTACAAACAAAACAGCAAATATTAAATGTGCAGTTCTAAGCTTACTTTGTCAAATCACACACTTATAATCAATATGTAACTATGTAAAAGGAAGCTATGGTTTCTGAGAATTGAAAAGTAGGTAGGATAATAGATCACACTTTCCCAGCAGCATACTACAGAAATGAACCTATTACCTCAGAGATCAGAAATATGTAATGTAGTTACTGAAAATGGAAATTATGTGGAAGCTGCTAATGTAGCATTGCAACAACTTTTTCAGAATATTTTAAGGTGGGGAGATGGTTAATCTTAACATTTCATGTACAGGGTTTTTTTTAGTTAATCCACAGGCATTTTTAAAAAAATGTAAAATAACATAAATAAAATCTAGTGTCAAGCATGTGAAAATATGACACCCTCTGTTCATAAACCCTTTTAGTTTGTTCACAACCTACTTTATGTCAGAAAAATGAACAGGTTTGTGTTTTTTTTTTGGAAGAATTCATGTATAAACAAACAATGCATTTGACAGGAAATTTACTTGAATTCATGTGGTGATTATAGGTTGATTTTGCATTATGAGCCCATATTTTGACTGTCCATTTATAAATACAGCATTTTTGCTCAGTTGTTAGTGTTCAATTAAATTAGTTTTCTCCATATTTTTTAATTCAACCATTCTGCTGTGATAAATTGTCACTGTCAAAGTGAGGTTTTCAGGTAACTTAGCAATTTCAGCTACAAGAGCTGGTCAGGATGTCCTTTGAGCATTGTTCAGACAAGATTACCTGAAACCTTCTGGGGAAAGACATTCTGATGGAAGTCAAGTTTCTCAGATCCTAAGTCAACTTTGGGTAGGAACACACAACAGTATTTGAACGTGTACGTAGCAGAAGCTAAAATCTTTATTTTAGACAAAAAAAGAGTGGGGTTCTAGAAAATATCTTATTTCAGGTGAGAAACTTTGTTCACTGTTGCCTAATCTTGATGATAGTGACATTATCTTTCTACTGTTCCTTCAGTGTTCTCTCATACTTTATCACTTTATGGCCAAGTATTTTCTCAAGTTCCTGATAGTTTATCAGGTGCATTTTCTTTACCTAATATAGATCCTTCTGGTTTTATTTTTTCCCAATAAATGGAAAGTACTTTTCATACATTCCTGTTGTTATACTTATTATAAATACAGGTTGCATATTCTCTAGTAGCTATGAAGATAGAACCTGCTCTATATGTAACAAAAAAAAAATCAACAAAACTTAAACTAACTTTTTTTTTAATTATTTCAGAAGTTTGCAGTGTCTAAATCTTGAAAAACAGAAAATCACAGTTTTGGTCCTGTTATAGCATTCTTATTGAGATTTGAAATGTTCAACTTGAAGTGGCTTGACCTGTAAAATCTGAGTTAGAACTGGATTCTTTGTCCCATAAAGTCAAAAGTGATTTTTTTTCCTGAAACTTAATTAAATCTTATAGAATCTACTGTAAACCAAGTAATGTGTAAATACAAATACAGCTGCTTATGCATTGTACTCTCAGTGCTCTACATTTAAAAATATGAAAGTGTTGCTATCTTTTTCACAGAAGATTTGTCTGTTTCTCTTATAACAGGAAATAAAATGAGAATATTGACTCAATGATTCAAGTTTTCCCATGCATACTGAAATGTGTTTCATTTACAGCTCTGACTCAAATATGAAAATGAATCTAAAGTATTTTTTGAATGTTATTATGACTTGTCTTACCGGATGCCAGTATATTAGCAACACTTAAAATAATTTCTGGTGAGTTGTTCGTCTGGATAATTGCTAAATCATCCCTTTCTCTTAATAATTAAGGTGTTAGATTCAATATAATTCATTGCTTAGACTGGGGCCCAGGAGGTTTAACAAATCAAAGTCCCTCTTTTAAGAACTCCAACAAAACGTTCTGTAGCAACCTCACAGTCTTTCTGAAACATAAGTATAGCAAATTAAAAGACCTTCAAGGAGAATTCTAAAACCTCATATATAGCTTACTTAAAGCTCTCCACCCTGTTTTGTTTGCCTGCACAAATCTAACTCTTTCGGATACTCCAGAAAAGCCTTTTGGCAACTGCCTTCCTGAATAGTTCTCAAGAATGAACTTTTCCAGAGAAAGAGTGAGTGTCACCTGTTATCCCCTGAGAGTTCCTTCTTTCCTGAGCATATGGCACTGTCAAAATCACTTCTGTTAACTCCAAAGGATGCCAAAACAGACATTATGGAGTTACTGCCAGTGCCATTTCCTTAAGTACTTGCTACTGTGTAGCTCATCACAGGACTTTCTGTTTGTGTTAAGTCCGGCCATTGTAACCCACCCTGGACGCACAAAAAACACAGTGCAACTGAAATGGTCCTGAATTACTTCGCAGTTTGATATAAAGGGTTTTTCAACTTTTACTTCTTTGTTTAAAGGTATTTTGTTTTTCTATCTTAAAAGTCTCAATTTAAAGTAAATGGCCAGCATCATACTGCAGATAGGGTCTCTGACAGCAAATAACTTTTGATTCTCAGTGTTAGAACTTCAGCCTGACTATTCTGATATTTGATATGGAGATGTGGACTTGGTAGGAGCCCAATTCCAAAGACAATATATGAAATTTTCCTTCTTTCTCTTTCTAACAGTTATCTTTGATCAGAGCTCTATTACAGTGTAACAGAAACAGGCACTGTTCCAAATATCACTCTGTGTAAGTCTATAACATTTTTTTCCCTTTTGTTTTTTTGGGTTTTGTTTGGTTTTTTTTTTTTTTCCCTGTGTTTCTATCAAAGGAATACAGGAAATCCTTTATGATGGAATAAGTATGAAGTGTTGTAAGATACATGTATAACAAACCTTACAGCAAGGCAAATGTGCATGTTTGTTTTGAATAGGGGAGGCATCTGGGACAAGAAAGTAGTTTAATCTTAATTTTACAAGTAAGACAGTAACTGCAGGTATTCTCCCTACCTTCTGTTTTCTATTTCTGAAGGAAGTAGAATTGGTTTTGACCAGCAACAGTGCAGAGTATCATTGTGGTGTCACATGAAGGGTACACCTCAAGAAAAAAAACAAAACTAAAAATTTACTTCTCCAATACTGACTAAATAAAGCTGTTTTTAAAGGGTTATCTAGCTTAAAATCAAATTTAGACACAAATGTGAACACAGCACAATGTGAACATCAAAAATCTCTGGCTTACTTAATCTCTTTTGGATTCATAATTTCACAGATAAATTGTTTCTTCATTAAAAAATGCTGGAAAAGTTGACATTCTTTTTCCTAACAACAAGCTAGCATTAGACTTCTACTAGTATCCTGGCAAGAAGTTATAATGTCAATCAATACTGTACATGAGAGGTGAAGATGGGACTCAACAGGGGAAATTTGGCAATCAATTACAAGTCAAATACGTAACAAAAATCAAGTAATTCCTGATTACATTAATTTATTTCCTGCCAGCTCCTCTCTGGATTCATCCTGGATCAGCTTCATACAACTCTAACAGAGCTATCGCAATTCAGAAATAAAACCAGAAATGCATAAATGATGTGTCTAGTGAAATAGGAGGCTCTAGGGTCAGTCATGTAGTGACAGCTTAGAAATATACATTCAGTTAAATACCATCTGTTTTGAATGGTTTAAGTCATGCTAAGTAAATGTATGAAGTTTTTCTGGTAATATCACTTAAGTGTGTGCAAACTATTCATGGAAATCAGAGTTTGGGATTAATGTTAAAATACAGGTAACTCCAGTCATTGTGAGGACTCACAGTAGGAAATGAGCCATTTTCCGCACACTGGCATAAAAAATTACCACCTAAAATGGAGCATTTAAATGACAACACTGGTTTGGTAGTTACGGAGACAACAAAATTGAAGTTACAGATTTAGACACTTAAGTTACTTTCATTTATAATAGTAATATTTCTATTTGTAATTGAGGTCACCTGAGTAGAAGCCACCTTTAGAAATTCTGACATGTTATACTGAAAGGCGTGGGATCCGCGATCAGTTCTTGTTCAGTTACTGTGGTCTTTTTCTGAGGCTGTTCAAATACTAAAGCATAAGCTGATTGACATAAATAAAGATGGGGTTTATTGGTTATGAAAAGTCCATGGCATTAAATGTGAATTATGAAAAATACTGTTTTGAAATTAAATTCAAACTCTAGTCCCTATATGTTAAGAATTGATTGTTTAAACATTTAAATTCTGTTATAAATCTTGTCCTTTAATCTTTTTGGAAGTGATTTTAAGATTAGGTAGCTTTCAATTCAGTCTAACACCATATTCTATGAACTACATCCTGAAGTTGTAAATTTTGTTTGCAACTGTTAAGTTTCCAGACTTTATTTCTACAAGTTTGGTTTTAACCCATAGAAATAGTACTGTAAATTTAACCTGAACAAAATCATAGAGGAAATACTTCGATTTTAAATCAGCTTGGTAAGAAATTATTCAAAGTACTTGATTTCAGGGATATATTTGTTACTGACAATTATATGCATATAATAATCTGAACAACTAATAGCAAAGGAAAAAATATGCCCATTTTTTGCAAGAATATCTTATAGGTTGTCCTATGGAGAAATCTGACCATAAATACTGATGTGAGAAATGTCCTTTCATATTTTTTCACCTTGGCAGTTAAGGGATGATCTGGTTCTTAGTGAAACAGTGTAAATATTCTTTTCATGTGGATAGAAGGAAATGGGTATCTGTACTTCCCAGCAAATACATGTCTGTCCCTCTTCTAATTAATTCTTAGACTTCCAGTGGATTTGAGAGCTTTTTGACCATCATTTTAGTGTTTTCTGACAATTTTACCATGAGTGCATACCTCATAGTAGGTATTTTGTTTGTATTTTCTTTAATAGGTGTGTTTAGCAAATTTGTCTGATGGCTTAATATCAATTTTGCGTATCAGAAGTATTAGTGATACATATTTTCAGATGAATGGTGACAAAATAAAGCTTTTATTTTTATATCGATGATTTCATAGAAAATACATCACTATATTATAATGTTTTTCAGACAATTAAAAAATTCTGTCTTGTGCACCCCCATAGATGGTTTCTATCCAATAATGCCAAATAATGTCAAAAAAAGTAAGTTAAATAAGACCTGTGAAGTGCAGTTAATCCAGAAAACATGTTACGCATAACTAGCTTTCAATGTATTGGGTTCCTTGGTCCAAATTAATAAGTGTAAACTCATCAGATCTACTGCATATGTTAGCAGAGTTCCTTAGACATCTTTCATTTCAGCATTTTGATTTTTATCAGGAAGATAGTTTTGAGACAGTAATATATGCTCATAAATCTAAAAAGGGGGGGGGGGAGCAATGCCTGAATTTTCAAAGAATTTAAACTTTACACATTTTAAGTAGAAATTTTTTCCTATTTTTTTCTTCCATTCACATTTGCTCCTTTTAAATTTTTTAGTGCAACTAACATCAAGCTGTAATCACAAAATCCCATACTTTTACACACCTTTCCTATCAGACTTTTTCTTACTGAATTTTACCAAAACCCAACTATTTCTTCTTTCCTCCATTCTCTTCTAGTTCTTTCCCCTATTTTGCATGGTCCTTGTAAAATAGCCTAACATTAAAGAAAATAATGAAAATAAAGAGTTCTGTCGACTGTTAGTGATAACTGCTGAGAGAAGAGTTTTTTTCCAATATATTTTCTCATGTTAAAGACCATAGGAACTGTGGGAAAGATTGTCCTCCCACTCTCCATTCAGCTGTCTAGTGTCTGCTAACAAGTGGAACTGGTACCATGTTGTTGGCTAGAAATAGAATTCAAGGATAATGATGGATCATCCCTGTTCTCCAGTTTTCTGTCTGTTCGTTCCAACAGCATGAGGCTGCAGACAGCTCAGATTAATACTTTTTTTTTTTTTTATATATAGTACATGCTTCATACAGTGTTTGAAGACCAAAATTTGCTTGTGTAGTCATAACTTTTCACTCTTATAGTATATCGCATATACAATATCAGAAGGTGTATTGGCTTTTTTCCTAGTTTGTCTATGTTCAAGACAGAAGAACATGTTTATGGATTTACAGTTAACACCAGTTTATGAAGATGTGATGTCTATGGTCCTTAGTTGAGCAGATAATAAAATTTCAAACTCGTACACCACAACAAAAGTAGAAGTGTCCGTCCTTATGGATTCTTCAGGTTTAGATGTTTAGATTTACCTTTATTCTTAATTTTCCAGTTTCATGTTTAATTTTGGGGGTTTTAATGTGTTTGGGAATAGAATGAGATAGGTAGAGTGGGATTTAGCTGTGGTATTATTAGGGGGAAGATTTTCTTATTTTCAAGTCAGCAAAGCTGAGTGTGGCTGTGCTTATGCTTAACAAGAATAAGTCTGGATAAAGTTGAACTCTTTCAGAGTAATTCCTCTTTATTTTTTCTTCTTTTCTTTTCCCATGGTAAGGTTTAACTATGACTCATAAGTAGAAGATAGTGTAAATGGGAAGTGGGCAGCTAAAGATGCTCTCATACCTGAGTAGAAACTTGCTGATGCAGCATGTTTTGTATCTTCTAGCTACTGAATTTTTATGTGTGTTTATACTTGTGCATCATCTTAGTTCTACATCATGCTGTCAACTTTGTCACATGAAATTAAAATGAGGTTAACATCCATACTATTTAGTCCTACGGAAAATAGTCTGTCATATTTACCCTCATGTTGAAGGATGCTGAGGAATTGCAGAAAATACTTTTTGATTGTTAAATTGTTGAAGATGGAATCTATCTTTCAGAGTATGTGCATATTATATTTCAGAAGCCTCAGGGTAGATATACAGCAAATAGAAAAAAAAACACTACGAGCACGGGGGCCTTCCATCCTAAATATATATATATATATATATATATATATATATATACAGTCTGAATAAATATTTATATGTTCATTTATTACTTGTTTGCAGCAGGGTAAATTGCTTCAAGGCTGCAAGCTCTTCAGAGCTGGGATTTTATTTCCTATGGCTTGTATATTATAGCATTTATAATACTGGCAATTAATGAAAAATAGTATAACTAGTAGCAATTACTCTGGCACCCTGGTTAGATAGTTTTTTCAGTAGTACTTAGTTCTTTAGGAAATATCTTGTACACCACTCCAGAGATGTTGGTGATTATGCTGATCTCTTCAAAACTGCTCTGACTAAAATTGTTTATCTGTTTTTCTCTGAGAATGAACAAGCAATCCTTTTCAAACTATAGCTGTTTTAAACCTCACTGCCTAGCACTGCAAATTCTATGAAGACAACCACACCTTTGATTTTCTACTGCTTCAAAACCAGAAGTTCTATGATACTAAGACTGAAAATTATCTCACAACCAAAAATCTTTCCCTTTTCAATGAAATCACTAGTGATGTTCTCCAGTGATCATTGGATCATTCTATTATAAATGACTATTCAGCTTCTTCTTAGTGGTGCAAAAATTACAGTTGAGGAAGACTGTTTTGATATGAGCATCTGTAGGTACCTCTCCTGGTAATGGCTGTAAATCTTTTTTAAAACTTTCCTTTAAACAACACAATAAAGTCTTTGATAGACTTTTGTCCCTACGATTTCTGCTTTATAGATTTGATCCCGCAAAAAACTAAGGAAGCAGTTGAGTCATCATCCCTGGAGGTATTTAAAAGATGTGTAGACACAACACTTAGGGACAGAGTTTAGTGGTGGACTTGGCAGTGCTAGGTTAACATTTGGACTGGATGTTCTTAAAGGTCCTTTCCAACCTAAATGATTCCATGATCCTAAACTCAATGTTTGCATCCCTATAAAGATTTTATAGGAAAGAGATTCTTATTTTTCAGAGCCTAACAACTCTGTATTTGGCTAGTTTATGTTCTCCATACAAGATTAAAAGCTGGACTTTTTTTATTGTCTGTTCCTTCACCAATAGGGTAAAAGGTCTTCTTGTGCTTCAGTATTTGGCAAACATTTCTGAGGGGCTTATCTTGAGTCTTCTGTTGAAAGCCTTCTTTCCTTATTTGCTTTTTCTTACTGGGTTGTTGCCAGCTTAAATTTACAAATTTAAAATAAATTCAAACTTTTTGTCAGAAAATGTTCCACAAGAGCCTAAACTGTTTTCATCTATTTTTTTTCTAACTTAATCTTTGAGTTTTCTAGGTATTTTTTTTTCTGTTTGTAATGCTACGATAATTCCACTGCTTTTTAGAATAAAGCAAATTTCCCTTTTTTTCTGCTAATGATTCCCTTTAAATGTATTGCTGATTTCACAAAAAGATCTTTCTTTAGAATGTGCTTTAGAGCACTCTCCAAGGCCATTGTATAACTCTACTCTTTTTAATTCTGCAGCGCTTGATATCCATTGCAAAACAATGCTATTCATTCATTTATGAAAGTAGAGCTGGACATCAGTGCTTGCCATCAATTCATAGCAGTCTCCAAAGATGTTATGCATGCCTTCTGAACTTTGATTTCATTGTTTCCAAGTTAGCCAAAAATACCTTATTTTTCTGACCTTTTAAATGAAAGCAAAATGGGAGCCATGCCCTTTGTTTCCTTGCGTTGTTAGAAATGTCCTCAAAGATGTAACATTTAATCTTCAAAAATATTCTGTACTTTTTTTTTTTTTCCCATTAGAAACATCACATTGTAATGTGTTGGTCCATGCGTAAAAGGATGCTTTTGAGAAACTAGAGTTAATTTGTATTATAATGAAAAAACAGCAGCTTCTTTCTAGTGTTCAACCTGAAGGTTGAGAAATGCAAGTGTTCACAGCTTTGTTTCCCTTACTTAATTCTGACTTGCATCCAAATACAAACAAAACAGGGAGAGTCTAAATGAAAAATTTAGAATTCTGTATTTCTTATGTTCTTAAAAAACACTGGATTATTTTTTTGTATAAAACCCTCTCCTATTACAGGTATTCATGATTTTGGACCTATTTCATTTTTTTACAGAAAGACAGACCTACTACTTTTACTTCATTTTATATCTGTGTAGGTGATGTCAGCCCAACCACCTTTCCTTACATGACTCTCTACGTTATAAAATTCTAGTGGGACCTGAGGCAGTATTTTCCTCTCAAAAAACAATGTCGGCTCCTTCCCACACTGTTATCTTTATGTGGCTGCTAATTTTATTTTCCAGTGTGTTTTCTGTCAAGTGTTAATACCAGGATTAACAGCCTATGAATTTCTGGGTTTCTTCTGGTCTTCTTTAAAATGAAGAAAGGCATTATGTTGTTCAACTTCCCATACTCTGTTAACAAGGCACTGCTAGAGCAGAGATTGTATGTAGAAACACTTGAATTTAAAATTATGGAGGAAAGACCAGTCTTTCTACCTTTTTCATCCTCTGGATGAGACACCTCGCAAGGGAGGTGGTGCTGTGACACTAACTAAAGCAGAACAGGGAAATATTTCACCTCAACGCCAATGTAGAAATGTGCTGAACATGGCTGGAAGGTACAAAGACCTGAGAGCAACAAAGACTGAGCACTAATGGCGTGAAGAAAGGATCTGATGGGTGACATGTCCACATTGATTCTGACCACTGCTCACAGGTTGTTAAGCTTAGGAGATCTGCAAATAAAAATGGTTTATTTGCTATTCTGCATCACATACAGACAGATTGTGGAAATAAATGGAAAGCAAGAAAACTGAGGGTTCTTTATCAGTTACCTCAATCCAGGTGTTTCTTACTGCAGTTCAGTGTTATATTTTCAGTCATCATTATGTTCTTGGGAACCAAGGCTGACACGCTGTGCTGCACTTACTCCTTTTCTTAGAATTATTTCTTTTTCATTTTCATTGATTCTTTATTAAATGATGCTGTTTTCTTATGGGTATTTAATTTACTATATCTTCAGCTTATTAATTAACTGTTTTTAAAGGAAACATATATTTCATTGCTTGGGGTCTATGGATGCCTTGGAGTTAGAATGTTTTAGCGAAACTTGTTGTTCGACATCCTTTTATTCAAAAGGCTGTCTTCCCACCTTTCAGAAAGCTATTTCAAAACAGAATGGCTAAGAAAAATTTTACTTAAAGGTGTTTTGAATTGTGCTAAGTTGAAGAGCACCTAGAGATTCTTTGTGAAAGATACTATAAGTTTGTATTGCAGTGTTGCTATAACTCAACTGGACTTCTCAATATCCTTTGCAAGTCCTGTTTAAGTATGTTTATGATATTAATTATCAGCTATGATATCAAACATTATGATTGATCTAATGCTAATTTCACCCTTTTTCTTTTTTTTTAGTAATACTCAGACATTTCAGCCTGCATTTGAGTAGACTTCAAGCTTCCATGTTTACTTATGTAATAAAATCAGCTAAATTGTGCAGTTTTGTGACCAATGAAGTATATCTGTAGAAGTGCCAAAACAGGTTTTATTATGAAAGAGACAGAAGAGACTACCGTACATCAAAAGCTGTAAGTTTTAATTATATTTTTACTTCAAAACTGTCTGAAATAAAGTGTATATTTACTTTCTTGAAGCAGTTTTATCAGGTAAAAATGCTTCTATCATCTGCTTTTAAAAATAATGCAGTCTGTTTAATGTGTCCATCTGCTGTCTAACACATCACAAGTTTTATATTTATGTGTCATTTACGTGTGTGCTTATCCACTTCCTGAATACAATAAGCTGCAAACAGAATCATTTGCCTTTCAATCATACCTTTACTTTGGGAAATAAATTTACTTCTCAATGGCCATGTGATATTTTTTCTTTTTTTTGTCTTGCACAAATGATACCAAATCATGAAGGACAGTCACTGTTTATGTATGTGTATATATATACATGCACACATATACACATTCAAAAAGATATATTTAATTACACATTGTGAAAAGAAGGGAAGTCTATAATGCTGGTTTAATTTAAAGCATTTATTAGTGATCTGAGATAAAATCTGGGACATTAAAGACTTTGATAAGAAGGTTTTTCCCATCTTAATAATGATTAAGGATAGGAGATGCATTTGACAGTGATGGAGCAAAGCACTGACATATTTGTTAAAATAGTGAATAAGATCTCTTTCGGCTGAGCTTATAATGTTTTTTATCCTTGAGCTGTATTATAACTATGTGCATTAGTTCTACAACAAAACTCTGTTTTCTAAGTTTTGAAAAACAATTGTATTGCTCACTGAGAAAGAAGCTGTTGTGACTTTCAAGTAGTATCTACCTGGGACATATCATTTAGTATCCATCTGTGTAATGTCACTTCTCACAATATGTTATCACTGACGTATTCTTTATCTCATACCAAAATAATTATAATTTTGCAGCTAAAAGCTGAAGTTAATACAATACATGGTATCTATCCATTGCATACAGGTGTTAATGTCTGCCAACTGTTAGACATCTGGAGTATTGCTTTACCTTCCGATTTTACTGATCTCCCATTAATAGTATAAATTAAACCAGCATATTTAAATGATAGATTATGGCAAAAATAGTGTCAAGAGATTAATTTGAAGACTCATTAACAAAGGAAAGGCCATTTTTTCAGTGGTATGATGACTTGCAAGATGGGAAATTACTGTGTCCAATCTGTGATCTGTGAAACTCAGCCATACGAGAGTCAATATGTGAACTTCAAAATAAGGTGCCTTCAGAAATAAATCCCTATTTATTAATCTGATGGTGTATAGAAGCCTTGCCTTAGCAGGAGCAAAAGGTTAATTTCTGGTTTGTTGCACAACAGTGAACAAAGAGTGAGTGGAAAACTTTGAAGTCTTTTTCTCCATCCAGTATAGACTTAACATATTTCTATTTTCAGCACTTGAATTTCTCTTCCAGCACAAAATGCTCATCTAAACTATCATATCAAACATATAGTTTCACTATTTACACCGACCTGTGTTTAAAATTTACCTTAAACTTTTTTTTTTTTTCAAATCTCCATTTCCCATGGTTCCCTTGCCCTTTGCCTTTCTTGCTCTCTTTGGAATGCCCTGCAGCGAGCAGGCAGAGCAGGCAGCAGGGCCAGCCTGTGGCCGCGGTACCTGCAGGGACTCACATGCAGCACTTCGGGGGACCACTTTGGGGGACCCCCTTCTCCAGCAGAGTGAGCAGGAAACGTGCTGAAAGGGGCTGTGCAACCTAACTTCTGTGTATGTATAACCTAACAAGTGAATCCTACAGCTATGAAAAAAGGTGATCATTACGTTTATTTCAATATTCTGTTCTCTGAGGTCTCTTACATTGTCTGAATTATTGCACTATACATAAAGCTTAATGGAAGAGTGGGGATGGGGGTGTGGGGGCGTGGAGGAGGGGTGAGCAGTCCTGCTGGCCACACTGTTTCTGATACAAGCCAGGGGGCTGCTGGCCTTCTTGGCCCCCTGGGCATACTGCTGGCCAGATGTCAATCAACATCCCCACGGCCTTTTCCCCCCCCGGCACCTTTCCAGCTGCTCTTCCCCAGGCCTGTAGCGCTGCATGGGGTTGTTGTAACCCAAGGGCAGGACCCAGCACTTCTCCTTGTTGAACCTCATACAATTGGCCTCAGCACATCAGTCCAGCCTGTCCAGATCCCCCTGCAGAGCCTCCTACCCTCAAGCAGATCAACAGTGCTGCTCAGCTTGATGTTGTCTACAGCTGCAACTTTCTGAGGTTGTACTCCATCCACTCATCCAGATCATTGGTAAAGATATTAAACAGAACTGGCCTCAATACAGAGCCCTGGGGAACACCACTTGTGACCAACTGGATGTAACCCCATTTACTATCACTCTTTGGGCCTGGTCGTACAGCCAGCTTTTAGCCCAGCATAGAGTATATCTGCCCAAGCCATGAGCAACCAGTTTCTCCAGGAGAATGCTGCGGGAGGTGGTGTCAAAGGCTTTACTAAGGTCCAGGTAGACAACATCCACAGCCTTGCCCTCATCCACTGGGCAGGTCATCTTGTTACAGAAGGAGACCAAGTTTGTCAGGCAGGACCTGCCTTTCATAAACAAACACATGTTAGCTGGGCCTGATGCCCTGGCTGTCCTGCATGTGTTAGGTGATGGCACTCAGGATGATCTGCTCCATAACCTTCCCCAGCACCAAGGTCAGGCTGACAGGCCTGTAGTTCCCGACTCCTCCTTCTCACCCTTCTTGTTGATGGGCATCACATTTGCTGACCTCCAGTCAATTGGGACCTCCCCAGTTATCCAGGACTGTTGATACATGATGGAGAGTGGCTTCGTGATCACTTCTGCCAGCTCCTTCAGTACCTTTGGGTGGATCCTACCTGGCCCCATAGACCTGTGTGTGCCTAAGTGGTGTA
>JAVJGJ010000037.1:83403214-83423277 GCA_035590215.1 Microhierax caerulescens | reverse complement strand
CACGTTGCTATTGCACTTTTGGTTGACTTGGTAATAAATAGGAACAGCTGAGACGAATTATATTCTCTGGAAAATGCCTACATGTGTGTATTATAAGCTCTATACGTGCACTTTTCTATTGTATTTTTAAAAATATATGTAACATTAGTGAAAAGATTATTTCAGTTAAAACCTTATGCATAGAAGTTGTAAGGTGGTGTTAAGAATGGTTTTATCAATGTTCTTACTATACCAGGAATATACATTCTCAGTGTTTGCAATAGAATTTTTTTATTATTATTTTTTAAATAATTTGTTTCTGAGTTATGGGTCTGCTATTTTGTTTGAGAGTTTACACACCACCTTATATTGTTTAACAGACAATTTATCTGCACAAGGGTGTTTACACAGATAAAAAATTGTTTTTGAAACTACTTGCAAAGATTTATGCATATATTTTTGGTTACATGACATGTCTTTTTAATCTTTAAACAAAATCTCCTAACTCAATCCCAAGCTGTGTGTTTAAGAAAAACTTTCTACAAATACTTCCAAAATATTTTAGGAAATTCTACAGTTTCCATTTTAATTGAAAGTTTGCAGGAATCTTCCAGAGAACAGAGCTGTAATGCTCTGGTAAGAACTGTAACTATGGCTAAGTATTGATTTATTTGAAATGTAATATAAGATAGAGTAACACCTAATGTGTCTGATAGTCTCAAGTGTTCAGGTTTATCACCCTGAGAAATGACTTTTTTAAAAAATGTTGTTCATTTAGCATTTTTAGGTTATGCCAGGGCAAGGCTTTTTATATGAATTAATTCTTCTATCCATTGTCTACTATAACTGAGAAAAAATACTTTTAAAATAAGGAAGACAACAAAAATGCAGGGATAGGGATTTTTTTATCACTATAAATTATTCCCAAAGCAGAAATCACTTTGTTTTAAGCAAATAAAACAGCTATCTTGCAACTGACATTGTCCAGCTTCACTGAAAACCCATCCTGTATTCTGGTTGTGGGTTTATTTTTCTTTTTAAACTCTTACAAAATTATTACTATTTTCTTCAATGGAGCTTGGGGATACTTTGCACCTTTTTCCCTATTTTAAAGATTATTCCAAAGTTAAAAGCAGGTGAGACTTTGTCAGACCCAAAGTGGAGGAAAGATATTTCTACCACAGCACTGTTTTATCTTGCTCTAATATACCAAGAATTTTGTCCTGACTGAGGCTGGAGGTTATGATTCCTGACTATGTGGAACACTACATTTGTCCCTGCGTAGTCTGAGATGCTTTCATGGACCAGTTCTCCAGCTCTTCCTGTCCTGCCTTTCTGAACCCTGGTTCTGTCCTTACTGAAGGGATGATCTGTTGAGCTATGGAAGCCTGGTTTTCTTAAGCAGAAAAGCAGTTTCTGGATACTAAACTTAAAAGAGCAGACTGTTTATAAATCTAGTCTGTCATTTCATGATTTGCACCCTGAAAGAATAAGCATTAAATAATTTAAACATGAACCCCCAGTTAGAAACTCATTCATTCACAGACTAGTCACTTTAATTCTGATGTTTGTCACCTGTGAATACCTCTTAGGTAATGTGAACAAGCATTTCGCACAAACTTATCATGTTCAAATCAGTTTTGGTTTTTGGATTTTTTTGAGATTTTGGACACCTAAAAGCTGGGATATTTTTATTTCTGTTCTATATTTAAGTGAGAAACAAAGAATCAAACAGGAATATAAGAGCACCCAATCAGCAATGAAATTTGAACTGGCTCTTATGCAAACCATTTTCATGTTTAGCAAGAAGTGTGCGTGTGACAGTGCTCACACACAAAACTGACAGGTGGATTTTACTGACTTTACCTTATGTGGTGGTATACTTGATAAATACATAATATTTTATTGTTTGGTTGACTATTAGCTTGTATATATATAACTTTAGCATATTAACTTGTTAAAAGTATTCATTCTCTGTAGCATAAAGTAGTTTTCAGGTGTTCATTAAAGAAGGATAGAGGCAAAACAATTGTTGATTTCTTTTGCTTTGCCTATGGATGTTTTTGAAATGCTGGTGTCTAGATACTAGTATTTGCCTTCTTCAAGAACTAAGGTGGCTATCGGGTTTCCAAACCCTGAGAACTTCCTAAAGCAGCAGTATCTTTATTTTTGTTGAACTTCCATCACATCCTACTAAGAAAGTCAACTGTGATTACTGCCTTTCAGGGGAATTATGGAAGTAAGAACCTACCTCTATTCATTTTTCTGTTCTCTTGCTGACATTTGTGCACCTAAGTGCTGAATTGAGTACAGCTGCATCAAAGCTAAAGTGCAGAAATTGGATTTCTGGAAGACCAGTTGGACAAACAGAAATAAGAAGTAACATTTTACCTGACAAAAATCAACCAAATGTGAAATATTTACTTGTGAACTTCAAAAGTTCCAGGTGACCAAAGTACATTTACAATAAACATAAATAATTCAACAGTTATAACTAAGGCAAGAAAAATACTGAATTGCCTGTGTAGTATTTATTTTAAGTAAGGTGTTTTTTTACATAGTCTTGCAACAACATCTTTCATTCATTGTGAGAATAAACATGAGAAATACACTATAATAATTTCAATCAATACTGTCTTTAAATATATGACCCTGTTAGGCTGATACTATGGCACTGCAGTACAATGGCATGATAAGGAAATTAGTGAAGTAAAACTCAACCCTGGGTATTAATTTACAAACTTTAAGCAAATAGATTTTATGCATTTAAACCCTCTTGCTCACACACTCTGACTAGGACCACTTTTCTGCAATATGAGAAGCATGCCATCAAGTTCTCACAAGTTCTTCTTGATTGGAGATGACAGAAACGTTTCTAAACAATTCTTTTGCAACCCTTAGGAGTCACCAGATGTTATGCCTGAGAATCTTGCTGATTTCTGCTTTCATAAATCTTTGGCTAAGATGATGCCTATTGCATGTTTTTCCTCATTTGTGGGTACATAGTTAAAATATGTTTCCATAAGTCTGTCCTTTTGAGCAAACAGAAAAAAGAATGATATGTACCATATGTAGCAGCCTAGTTGCTATCTTCCTTGTGTGAGGGTAGTGGTCTTCAGCTGGGAAGTCATCTGTGCTGTGACCTTTTCAGATCACAGGCCTTCTCATCTTGACATAAGCAATCTCTTCCTCAGCACTACACATGGGAGCAGTGTCCGGGGAAAGGTGCCCTTTTCCTTCCAGCTCAGGCCACCTGTTTAAACCTTTCATCTACGGCTCCTTACGATGCTTACACACATGTATTTCATTCATGCTGCATCCATACAAGCCTTACTACTTCTGTTATGAAATTGTGCAACGTAAATGTGCAAATATTTACATTATCTGAGTACTTGCTGCCATAAAACCTCAGAAGAAACTAGAAGTCTGTGTCTGCAGTTTCAGTTATTGGTATTTGATGGTATCTATTAGTCCATTCTAAGGGCTCATAAAAATCTAAATCTGAATAACGGTATACAGGAAGAATACTATTAAGAGTGGGCATATTTGTGAAGGACAAGATACCTCTTCAGCTTGTTAGAACTTCCTTGAGTCTTCTTGGTGTTCATAGGCACTCTATGCCAATGAAGCAACACTCTAAAGAAAGGAGGACCATGGACTTGTTGGAGCGTGTCCAGAGGAGGGCCACAAACATGGTCAGAGGGATGGAACACCTCCCTTTTGAGGAAAGGTGGAGGGAGCTGGGGTTGTTTAGCCTGGGGAAGAGAAGGCTCAGGGAGGATCTTACTGTGGTCTTTCAATACTTAAAGGGGGCTTAGAAGAAAGATGGGCACAGAGTTTTTAATAAGGCCTGTAGTGACAGGACAAGTGATAATGGTTTTGTTATCATTTCACAATGTAAAGTAACAAAATGCAGGCTTTGGATAATATTGTGTAATATATGCACTCTGATTATTCATTTTGATTCTTATTAATCTTCTATGCATTTCCAGTGATAAAAACATTATTATATTCTTTAGGCCCTGGAAAATATACTCCTACCCTTTAATCTGTCAAAACATGCTCAATTCAGTTTCTATCATTTGCATTGTATTTCATCTGGCGGTTGACAGGAGGCCAGCTGTATCAAGCCACTGGGCACCTTAACGAGAAGGTGAATTTTTGCGTGCCTTTACATATCTATTTATATTTATACACATACCTATATTATATGAATATGTCATAGATCTTGGCAATTCAACACAGTTCAGCAATGACAGTAGTAGTTATTTTACACATTCAGAAAACAGTGTAAACTCTGCAGTGTGATATGATGTAACTTTATATCTATTCATAGGATTAATTACATGTGCTGCAACAGAGATTTGTGCTGCTGTGCTGATCCCATTGTTGACAGCTAAAGTCAACCATTCAAATAATCCCAAAATCTAAGAGTCATAATTATTGACAGTCTACTGAGAAAGGTGTAGGATGGGCTCGTATGTTGGTTTGGGCTGTTTTTTCAGGGAGTCTTCTCATAATGGCTGCTACATAAGTGGCTGCTAAGGACTTCTCACTATCAACACACCTTCTAATCAGATTATTTTCATAGTCAAATTATATAGCAGTTGAAATGTGAAGAGAGCAAGAAAATTGTCACATGAAGATAAAGGTTCAGCTTTTCTTTTAGCCAATGTAACTAATATATTTGGAAAATGTATTGGAAATTATCTGTATTAAAACTCACAATCCCCTAAACCAACATACCAAGCCCTCAGAAAACATCTTCAGGCAGCAACTTACATGGGGACTTCAATATTCCAGCCTGAATATGGTTTGACTGCAGGGAAATCTAAGAAAGGAAATTAAATGGGTTATTTTACCAGGTTTCTGAAGTACTGCAGCCAAAATTACTCATTACATTCTAGATTTAATAGAGTGTAATAGAATGGATAATACAACCAAAATCCATGATTAGTAAGTTTCTCATGGTGTCTGAATTGACTCACAGGCAGCCTAAACCAGAAATTTACTTAAGATTTTACATCAAATGAAACATGGGGGAACTCTCTTTTGACTTTTGAGCAAATCCATGCCTTCTTGAAGAAAGCATGGTTATGCAGACCTTGAGAAACCTTTCAAAACTCTGTGTTTATGTGATCCAATACATTGATGTGGCTATTCAATGCTGCATTCAATAAATGAAAATTTAGCATGCAGGCATTGCTGTCAGAGTCCTGCTATGCAAATGGTGTATCTCTGCAGAGCAGGAAAGTGGTGGGCTGTTGGCTTCCAAACAGACTCTCAGTGCTGACTATGTTTCTGGCTTCAACGTAAAAAACATTCTAAAACTCAGAGCTGTTAGAAATTGGACATTTTTGGCTAAGATCATAAGATTAAGACCTTAGTTAAAAGCATTGCAATATGGAGAAAGGCCCTTGTGAGCAAGCGCACACTGCTCCTGCAGCAAGTAATTAAACAGGGAGCTAGGATGGCTTTAGTTGGAGATAGGATTGCTGTGAAGACTTCGGGCAGACGGTCAATGGATATAACTTAGCAGGAAGTGACTTGGCAAGCAGTTAGGAATTATAGCACTGAATGTCAAACCTGGTACTGCAGGATCAATTTTTCAGGGGATGTAGCTTCAAAAGGAACTGGAGAATTATTTAAAGTGAGGTGAAAAGCAGATTACCTGACAGTAAAATTATTAAACTATACTTATCTGGGGAAGAATCAGTGGTAAATCAAGAGTGCACTAGACTTGTGATTGCCACAGCAGACGTAAATGAGGTGGAGAACTGGGGACGCTTGCCTGAATTTCTTTTTGCTATAAATGACCAAAGGGTTTCACTTAGGTGCCCTCAATGCAGGAACTCGTTGAGTGAGGAAGAGATTGGTAGACATGATAGTCTGCATGACATGCCGGTTCCCATCTCATCCTCTAACAGCATCAGTACTCTTTGTACCCACATACAGTCTTGCTCTATACACCTTATGTTTGTCTCTTTCCCTCAAATTATTCAGTCTTTCTCCTTTTTAGAAAATTGGCCTGATCTTTTGAAGAGGACATGAACAACTTTGTTCTAGCCTTCTGCATCAGTAGTTGGAACAGCAGTTCTGACTGGACCTTTTAGGAATAAACTATTCACAATTCTAATAATAATAACAACCCAACAATTCCTTTTTTTTTCCCCTAACAGTTTATTTTGGTGGGGGTTTTTGTATAGTTGCACATATAATGTAAAAAGCAGTAAGAGGATTTTAACCCAACACTGTGATAAGCTAAATTTGAAATAAATAAATTTGAAATGCTATTAACTCTTGAAATTTCTTTTTAAAATATCAACAAGGATGTTATGGATATGTGCTGAGGTACAAATAAACAGCCCATAAATCTACCCTCAGCTGATTAATATTGTTTTGTATAATACAGCTACACAGAACTCAGCTAAGATTTGGAATTTGCAGCCTTTCAACGATTATTTTTCTGAAGCTCCTTTTTTCTCCATGGGCATAATCCATTATTAAAATAATCTAAAGAAAACATACAGGCCCTATTTGCCAAACCATATAAATGTGACTTGAAAACTGTCTTATCTAAAATATTCATGTTATAAACACAAGAAAAACTGTGCAAATGCAACAATTTAATTAGATGTTTCCAAATAATTTGTACCTAAGAACTACCACTGAATTCTACTACTGAAGATTTCCTAAACTAGTTAGCTTTAAAATCAAATGAAATGTGATTTGTTTATTTGCAAAGTCTAAAACCATGAAGCTTTTGTTTTCTACCTTTCTTTGTCATTTACAATAGCTTCAAAGTTTCCTTGGAATAGATTGACCAGCATTTTACAAATACCACTTTTAACATTTTAATCAATTTATTTCTTCCTAACCATTAAATACAGTATTTCTCCATCCAAGTGTGATCTGGAAGTAACCTTGGATTCTCTTGTTCGCTGCATTACAGACTGTGATCAGGCAGACATCAGCATAATCTTTCAGAATTGAATTGCTAGACTGGAATGACTTAAAGACATTATGTTAGCATTTCTTGATAAATAAATTCCTGCCAACTAAGTCACCTGTGTATATCTCGTCTGCCCTAACTGATGTAAACTGCCTGATCTTATTCTTCTTTCATTAAGTTTCAACACAACTGCATAACCGCACAAGGAGGGCAAGCTAATGTGACATACATGGGTATTTACCAAGAGTACACTATCACATGTGACTTCCACTATTTTGTGAAGTCCCTTTGACTGAGAGATGCCTAAGTGAATAGCTGAAATTTGTGGCTGCTCGAAAAAACATCATTGACTTCATCAGACAGAAGTGTAATGCAAATTCTTTCGCAATTTAGACCAGTTCCAAAATAGACATTGGTTTTAAATGAGAACTTTTAAAAAAAATAATATAATAGTTCAGCAATATTAAATTAAACATTTTCCGGGGTTTATTTTTAGCATGGCTAGAACAATACTGATTTGATATTAGACTTGCAATAGCAAGAGAAGAGATTAAAACCAAAAGCTAGGATAAGGAAAGGGTAAGGTTAAGAATATAGGATTTTTTTTGAGTAACATAGTTGTGTGCATATACTTTTTCTTTCAGATTTGTTATAATTTTAATACTTGCTATTTCTTATATATTATTGTACTATATG
Organism: Microhierax caerulescens; assembly: GCA_035590215.1. Lineage (NCBI taxonomy): Eukaryota > Metazoa > Chordata > Aves > Falconiformes > Falconidae > Microhierax > Microhierax caerulescens. The sequence continues at coordinate 83,415,650 of JAVJGJ010000037.1, read as the reverse complement.
AAATAGCATCAAGGCCTTCTCTGTTTCTCACTCTGCTCTCCCTGGTACATAGGCTGGGGGTGGGAGGTTGGTGTCTGTCTGGAAGAGGCACAGACAGGACAGCTGACCCCCAGTGACCAAAGGGGTATCCAATACTATGTGATGCTCAGCAATGGAAATTTGGGAAAGAAGAATGAAATGCACAGACATTTGGAACGATGGCATTTGTCTTCCCAAGTAATCATTATGTGCAATGGAGCCCAGCTTCTGTGGAAATGGCTGAACACCTGCCTGCCAATGGGAAGTAGTGAATTAATTCCTTATTTGATTTTGCTTGCATGCACAGCTTCACCTTGACATTTACTTTGACTTTGACTTTGACCTTGACCTTGACCTTTACCATTACCTAGACAGACATAGGCATAGGCATAGGCATAGACATACTGCCTTTATCTGAACCCGTGAGTTTTCTCACTTTTAGTCTTCCAATTCTATTCTCCATCTTACTGGAGGGAAGTGGCCAAGGGGTTGTGTGGGGCTCAGCTGACTGCCAGTGCTAAACCACAATAATGGCCCAGTTCAATTCTGGAGAATAAACAATGAGTAGTACTTCAAGTTCTTACAAATGAGTTTGGCGGAGGTTTTTGCACCACAGTTCTAGCTATTCTTGATTCATGTGCAGTTGGCCATCTCTCACTTGTTATCACATAACCCTTTTTTTCCTTTATGTTCTAATATTGGGGTGATGTTTAATTTAATTTAATATTTATTCATGGTTATTAGGAAAATGTTTAAAGATTTTACAGAATGATTAAAAATTTTACAGAAATGTGAACTGTAAGAATAAAGTATTGCTGTAGATATTTGTTACAACTGCAGGTGCAAACCCCAGTAGCTTGGAATGTGGTTAAAAATTACTTGGTCTATTTGCCTACTGTTTAATTCCTTCAGAAGTAATTCCAAATAGCTTTCTGGAAAGTCTTCATTTCTTCCAATATCAGCTCTTTATCAAAAAAAACCCCAACATAGTAGTTTTTCAAAGCATTTAAAACACTGCTGCAGCTACAGACATTTCAAATAAGAATTAAAAAAAGAATAGAGTATGACCTCATTAACTATCCCATGCCATCTGCAAATCTAGAACCTAGGAAAAAAACTGTAGTAATTTAAAATGTGCATATGATTGCTCTAACAACTCAGGCTGAAACCAACCTCCATATTCTCATGAGTTGGCCTTCTTTGGGATTTATTCTAATTGCTTTTTATCAATACAATTTTCTTTCATTTCATTATTCTTGTTATAATTCACAAAGGATATCCCACTCATTAATGAGAATTAGCAAGGCATTATTAAGATCAAATGCCCTTTTTCTTTTTTGCCCTTTTGCTCAAGGGCAACTACTACAGATCACTACCCTATCCTGGGTAGGAGTAAAAGTAATTTATTTCATGGTAAATTATTCTTCAGTGCCAGAATCCCAATGTCATATGGGGCAGTCAGTGACAATCCTTTTCACAATATTACCATGAACACTTTACAACGTTCTTTTACTGAAGGATTTCTCTCCTGAAGGTTGAAACGTTTCATTGCTGGAAGCAGCACTACAGCTGGTGTATGAGATGAGCGATAACCCTGCTCTCTGTCCTAAAGGCAAATCAAACACAGACTTGAAAGGCACAGCTAACTGAAAGTGGATTTCTATTTTGCATGTACATTTTCTGTCAAAACCAACAGGTGTTAATTCTACATTACCAAGAGCAGTACTTGGAATATATCTTAGTGTGTTAAACCTACTACTGCTTTCAAACAGCGAAGAAGATTCTGCTGTGTTTTTTAACCCTTGCTAGGCTTGACTGCTTTCATTTGCTTATACTACAAAAAATTATTTAGGACTATAATATAGAAAGAGTTCTTGGTTTAGACATAAATTCTAAGTAAAAGAAATTTGTGCATGCACAAAGCCAAACATCATTGTTTCTATATTCTATATTCTTCACTTTTTCTGCACATGGACCATGACAATATCACATTAATTAAGAGCACAAAATACTCTGCAGTTCTCTCTTATATGTTTTTATTTTCCTATTACCAAATTTAAGGAAGGGATCACACAGAATTTATTGTTCAGTCTGACATCACCTCACACTGTCATCTATTTTTGAGTTTTCAGTTATACTTTCCTTTCTGTGGTTCATTGAGCTCCATCTGTTACTAAGGTGTCATTGCTTCACATTTTGCTATTTAAATTACAAAGGTCTAGTTAACACAACTTCATTTTTTAATATACACAGAGAATTTCCATTAACTGGAAATTCCATAGACTAACATTAGTGATGAGGGCTAAGGTATGCAGAACTAAACTGGTCAAATGACTCAGTCAAAAACTAGAACACAGAAATTCGTGTTGAAGCTTTTGACATGCCCACACAACTGTGTTTTTTTTTTTAAAAAAAACTTCTAATATGAAAGATAGAGTTCCTTAGAAAGAGTAGAATGATGAATTTTCCTCTAAAAAGAATTAGCTCCATCATACAACCCCTAAATAAGATAGTAGGTTTGTGATTTTCAAGGTGTACTTAAAGGAGTAAAGCGCTCAATTTTGTGGAATTTTAGTGTGTAAATTGGATGTCTAACTTCTTGAGGCATTCTTACAATTAAAGGATTTAAAATTGTTTTCATACTTCTGAAGTGTTGTATTTATTTCCAATTGTGATGGTGAAACTACACTTAGAAAATCTTATGCTAACTTTGCATGTTTAATACAAAAGGTACACAAGGAGTGAAAGGAAGTGATATGGGGAAATCATCTGTAGGCTCAGAAACAGTTTGCTGGTTTCTCTAATTGCATGTTATCTCCCACTGCATCACACTTAGTTAATGCTGAAAGAAAGAGATCAAAAAGGTAATACAGATGAGATACTGATCCCTCAGAGGTTTCAGACTTTTTCAGCCCAGTTAAATCTAGGGTGTCTGGAATAAGGCAAGGAGGAGAAGTAAACAATGGTTTCATGACAAAAGAAAATTTTTACTAGCTGAAGTGTTCTGTATTAAGCTGAAAGATAAAGAAAGAAGGCCCTTGCAGTGTATGAAGCATGAGGATATTAAATTTTTAAATAATGCAACCATCCAGGTCTTCTATCTCGTTTCCAAGGGGAATGAATATGTGGCTAGCAACCAAAACCTAAATTTTGTTAAACTTGCTTGTTATCCTTTTTGTATCACCAATTCTCAGGAGGTTTTGTTGTTATTGTACCAAGAAATCTGTTATTAATTAACTGTATTTCTAGGAGACGCTGCTTTCCAACAGATGACCGAGAAGTTTGGGCAATCTTGCTTAATTCCTGCTGCTCTTCTGCAAACTCTCATCTAACGTCACCACTCTTCTCCAGAAAAAGGAGCGTCCCCTGAGACTGCTCATTTTCTCTACTAAAAGTATTTTCTCCTGTCTCGAAATGAGAATTCCACTGGACAGAGCAGAAGTCCTTGTCACTCACAAAAGACTTCTGTTATCCAGGGCTCATGCTCTGAAAACTATTGCTCCAGGACATTAAATGTTTGGGAGGAAACTCAAGTGATGTTCATGCTCCGATCAGGTAGAACACAAATACAGGGTTACAATATCTAAGTGTTTCTAGAACATATTTTAGGGCAATAGGCAGTAAGAATCAGTAAATCAGCTCCTGAGGATCCCACCTTGTTCCCACTGTTGAATTAGGTTTTCACTTACACCCTTTGTCCCTGAAAAGTGTTGAGCTGTCTAATAGATAACATATTGCCCTCACCCATACATTGGAATCACCAAATCTGTTGCTTTTAGGGTTGCATCTGCCCTTTAATCTTTATATCCAAATATTTGAACTCAGGTTTGGTTTGGTTTGGTTTCTTTTTGGTTGATTTGGTTTTGAAAGAAAGGAAAAATTACTACCTAGACTGAAACTATTGTCAATGTATCCTAAATTGTATTTGCTGTTGAAACCTCTTTGTTAGAATTCACTGTCATTTCATATCAAAAAGTTTATTTCTTATAAATGAAATATGTTTACTAGTGTGTTATATCTTGTTTAAAAATAGACCATCTTGATTTCTCTGGCTGTTGTTTATGAGAAAAAATCCAGCCATTTCTATCATGGGAAATTAGAAAAATAATGTGTCATGTGATACAAATGTCCAGGGTAACATTAACTTCGACATTTTGAATATTTGTCATATTGATTTTTTTGACCACACAAACTATGTCCTCTCAGGCAAAAAATCTTCTATACACTTACAACAAAATACTTCACTGTACAAGGACTTTTGATTCTCATCACACAGTGATTTTAAAGGATATGCATAAAGTAAAACGATTGTTAGTTAAGATTATCCACTATGTCTTGTGATCCAGTAAGCAGTGTAACAAACTAAGACAGCAGGCAACAAGTTCAAAACAAGTTAGAGGCTGCTGTTCCTAAAATGGGATGTTTGAACATCAGAATTGTGTCAATGGGATATTTCAGATATTAAAAGCTGGACAGATGACTTAAGGCAGAGGAATACATCAAGCATTATTAAGTATAAAACCACCAGCTTTGATTGATCAGTCATGACCTTCTTAAATTCTTATTGTGCTTTCAAATAATGGTTCCCATTAATACACAGTAATGGTTTTGGAGGCTACCGTTTCTGTCTCAGCCACTCCATTGTCAGGAGTGATTTTGAATACCTGTCTTCCTCAGAGTGCTGTGGGAGCTTTACATTACCTTTCCTCTTGTACTGTTTCGGTGTGTCTGGAAACAACAAAGAAATGTCAGTTGGATGGACTTGGGAAGTGATACTGAAGCTGTGAGACAAGCCTTTAAAATATTCTTAACCTGATTAAAAACTACTCTGCAATAGCCTAGAGTGGCATATGCTTACACTACTTCAATCATGTATCAGACACAGCTAGGTCATGATGACAGCATACCTATGTTATTAAATTCCTCTCTATTAAGTCCAATTCAGATTTTTTAGCAGAACCATGGGAAAAGAGACTACACAGAAACTTCTTTTGGCTTTCTCAGCTGGGAAGGAATGCATCATTTTCAGTATTTCCAATAAGAAGATGCAAATTCAGTTCTCAAGTTATCTTAGCAAGCATCTGTCAGGGTTTGAGAATACAGTTGTCACAGAGCAGTGAGTCATATGGTTCATAAGACAGTGTGCTGATATGCTGTGAAGAGCATCCTCTTGGGCACAGGAGGTGGTCTCCCACTCTCATCCAGTGCTGCTGTTAATACAGTCATGCTGGGAAGCAAAGGCACTGGCAGATACCTCCACTTAGATGCTTCAGGTGTCACTGACTGTGGTACCTTGGGAAAATGTGTAAATGGTGGAAAATGGAATAATAAAATCAGACATAGAAGATTATGTTCATAATGGTGATAAAACTATATAAAAGTAATTTAATAAAGATTTCATGATAACACGAACAAAGTTTGTGAGCTTTAGATATCAGTACAAAAGGCATGGAAAAGCAAACTGTGACAAAAGAAAAGGACATAAAGGAAATTTTCATTAAGTCACTCTTTGTGGTTACATGTCACTTTATGTTTTCATAGCAAAGGTTAGCTGGTAATATGGGTGTCTAACATCCTTCTGAATGCATATGAAGCTGACATATTCTAAACTTCTGACCCAAGCATGCTGGTTTTTTTGATCTGTAAGCAGTCTTTATTCTGTGTGTTAAATTTTGTGCATCAGTATTTTCTGCTGTACTGACATTGAAATGTCAGGTTAGTTGCAACAGAACCTGACTGCTAGGCTCATGCAGCCTGGCATCTTTCCCCCTAAGGAGTCCCAGATCAGTTGCCAGAACTATCAAACTAAATAAGACAATCTGACTGAGAGAAGTTTTAGGTTTGCACCCATAAGGTTTGTCTAGGTGTGTCACAAACTGGTAAGATAGTCTCTGCTCTAAGGCTGTTAAGAACGTTTTTTGATTCCTTTATTTTGGGATACTAGTTCATAGCTTTTAAAGGTGTCCCAAGCAAAATTAAAGATATTATCAGCAAGCTGTGGTTTTATAACAAATATGCAAACCCATTCCTTAAAACAAAGCATAGACTCTTTACTGGTTGACCCCCAGAGAAATTGTGTGAGTTAACAATAACATTTATTCTGTTACTGGTTTTAGAAATTGCTCCAGTTAGAGAGTGTTGACTAAGCATGATAGTGGCATGTATATTTACATCTGAAAATAAGAAAGGAAAAGTGATATATCTCTTGAGTTTCTCCCATAAAGAAATCATTGTGATAATTATCCCCCTAATGAATGCTTCATAATTTAATGTCACTTCAAACAGTTTAGATTATTCACCTACATCAGCATTCATAATACCTGCTGGTTTATCTCTAACTGATCTGTTCAAAATTAGGTCCTTTACATGTCCTATTAGGTGAGCAAATAAAAAAAAAAATGGAAGTAACCTTGTTTAAAATACATATATATTAAGCCTACTTATTCCTGCATCCACCTGAGATTACGAGATCTATAGAAACGAGAGCTGGCCTGTTCAGTACAACGTTCTGTATTAGGAGAGGAAAAGGCAAGAGACAAGTTTATAAACTCAGCAATGAAGAAAAAAAATATAGAAAATGTCAAACCAAGAAGAATTTGTTTCTTCACAGATAGTTCTGTTCTTTGCTTACTTGGTCTGATAGCAATTCTCCCATATAAAGTGTTCAACTGCCTATTTGTATTTTTGATGCTTTGCTTTCTGAGTCCAACTTTAGCATAGCTGGATTTCAAATGTCTGACTAAATTTGTATTTGTGGAGGAAGGATTTAGCTAACTGGGCACTTCTTTCCTGGTGGGGTTCTGACATCAAATGATTAAGGGACTGATTAATAAAATCAAATGTATTGTTAGAGGTTTGACTTTTAGACAATCAGAACAAATGAATTGCTAATGGTTAATTCAAGATATAAGCGGTTTTGTATGTCCTGCTAAGCGCTTCATTAAGCACCAGCAAGTTCTTTGTTCAAACAAGGAATGTACCACCACAAGATGAATGAGCTCACTGGAAATTTACCACAAGAAGCGCTAACTAGGGGAAAAGTAGTTCCGGCAGGGGGAGATCACAACCAACAACTCATTGACCACTGACTCAAGAAACCCCCCAGACCCCAAAAGAAGTTAAGACTGAGCGTGGGAACTAATTAACATAAGAATCAAGATAATTATTTGACAAACAGGCTGATTGCTAAGTACCGAAGGAGTTAGCTAAATTGTAACCGATGAAAGCTTATGTCTTTGCTTGCTGAACTGTATAAATAGTGCAAAATTTTGACAAACGGGTGTCTAGGCATTTGTAGGTTTCTACGTAGTTCTCCACTTTGTGCAAACTAGAATAAGGGGATAGAAATACCACAAATCGGTGTGTGAGTAGCCATCGCATACTGCGTAACAACCCTATCCAGTAACGGGACAACAGTTCTTATGGTGTCTGCAGGAGAAGGAAGGAATGCCTGCAAGAGGCCTCTCCAACTCTTTCAACAGATGCTTGCTTGAAGGAGCCAATTCCTCATTCTTCCACTTGTGTTATTCGCTTCCAATTTCCTGATAGTCAGTCTCCTGAGTGTAGCTATAAATTGCTTGCTTTCTAGAAATGGACTGATTTCTTTTTCCTTTTTCATCTTGACAGAGATGTATAGCTTTTCCTTAGTTTATCTTGTGCTGTAATCTCTTCTGTGGTATTGGACGTCCAGTTCTGGTCACTGTCTGATATCTTACACTGGGTTCTGTTGAAGTTCCATAGTTGTCTATCTGAGTCATTAATTCAATGTAACTAATCAATCAATAGAAGGATTGTGCCTGTGGATGTAGTCTCTGTTAAACATGTATTTTATAATAGCTTCATAGTTCTGTTGAGGTGTTACAAACTCTAACCTTACTAGACAAGTTCCTAACTAACTCTCTCACTTAACAACTCTATTAGCATTTTTAGTTGCAGTTGACTTTCTGAATGTTGCTGTACACTGAAATTCTCTTTCTTGAAGAGTCCCTTTGCTCCTATATATGTGTCAGAGACTTGCTTGAATACTTCCAAGACGGCAACAATGTCTGTTCTAACTTCTTGGGAATTCTGTTTTCCCCCTCTGTCTTTCTGGGGTAAGAGAATAGCATTGTCCCTTCTGTGACCATGTGCTCTTGGAATACTAGTGAGCGGTATTGACAGTGAAAAGCAAATGTTGGAGTTTCTGCAAAATCTAAAATTCTGTTGCAGACAGACTGTTCTTAGGGGCTCAATGGATTTGTCTTCAGCAATTTTATGTGCACTATAAGGGAATGTGTGTAACCTCCCCACTATTTCAGTAATACAGCACTCGTGTCCGTCAACATCCTTTTAAATCTTGGCCTTCACAGTTAGTGGGATGTGGGTTAGAGAATAGTTACCCAATGGCTTTTTTGTGTAAGCACCAAGTCAAAAAGTGATGTTTGGTGCACTGATGCAAGGCTTTTGTTTCTGCTAGGTATAACCAGATTCTGCATCACACCTAAGTCTTCCACTTCTCTGAAGGCTGCTGAACATCTGTAGCTATACACACTGACAGTGACAGCACAAAGTCTACCTAGTGGAAAGTGGTTAAGACGATATTTTATTTTTACCGTGGTAAAGAGATTAACACAATATAGCGCCTAGCAGCAGCTGCAGCATTAAATAACTTCTGTGTGTTCCACAGAGAAGTTTGAAGTTCAGTAGTCTTTGGAAGTGAGTGCGACCCCTTTCAGCATACGATCTGTTTCCCTGTATCCATACCTTGAGTTTGCCTCAAGTGGGTATAGATTGCCTGCACACTGATTCTTACAGCTCCTTGGCAGAATGGATTTACTTTATGAGCACCATTAAAAATATTTGGCTGCCTTTTTTTCACAGTTTGGTTGTTTTCCAGAGCTGCTTATGCAGAAATTGCTGTTTCTGTCAGATGAAATATGCAGACACGTTTACCACGTCTGACAGAAACATTAAGCATCAAGGATTTCCTGAGAAGAAACATCAATGTGCGGTATGTGAAGTTTCACATTTCCCAACACTACTAATTACATTATCACCTTAACATTAGCTTCTAATAACAGCTATTACTAAAATGTGTACTGCTGTTTATCTTCTTTAAAGAGAATTCATCTGACACACTGCATAGATCTTTTATCTCAGCCATTGCCTTAAAGTGACTCAGAGTCTGTTCCAGGTGAATCAATGGCCATAATCCAATTTACTTCAACAGTGGGAAGTTAAAACCACAGTGACAGAAAAAAATGCCCTTGCCATACATAAAGTATGATGGGAGTTGATATTCATGGTTTTAATTTATGCCTTTCTTTTTTTCATTTACTTTTTATTTTACTTCATTTTCAGTTTGAAATCAGGTATGACATGTAACCTGACTACAAAGATAAGAAGGGCAGCTGTCAGGAAAAGCAAAATTTATTGCATTGAAAGGATTTTATGTTATACCTAATCTTAGTTATTTATTCACTTTTTTAAAGTTGTAACTGATATATATCTTGTTTGTTTCTGAGAGGGAAAGGATGTAATACCTACTAAGAGGACAGCAATATATGGTAAGTGAAAAAAGAGAAACCATTCTGTGGATGAATATGTAGGAAAGAAATCTTGATCTGCTTATATATACATACAAGGTATGCTTATATATATATATATATATATATATATATATATATGAATGTTATATGTACATTCAGCAAAACAGGTAGCTAATTCAGGAAGGGACTAAAGGAAGAAATGTGATCAAGTACAGCACAGTGTTTCAAGGATACTTTGAAGATACCAAAGGATCGTGAAATAAATACACACAGTGGTCATAGCAAATGGCACAACCGTTCAACAAACAGCCTGAATGAAATAATTTGTGCTGAAGAGTCTACATAAGATACCAAAATACTATCGGTAGGAATAAACAGAAAATGATGGATGCTGATTGAGGAAGAACATCAACATCTAAGACTAACTTGCACATAAGCATCATTTGCAAAAGTGTCCATTTCACATTTTAATTAACTGGAAAAGCAGAGAAATAATGTTATAGCAAATAGGAAGTTTTATTTAAATCTACTGTTACAATACCCAAAAGAAGCCAGAAACAACTACAAATTTAACAGTAAAAGAAACTGGATATGCCAAGGGTGAGTGTTAATCTGACCTAAGGCATCTAAGGCATGGCAGTACATAAAGCTCTGGATGAGTGGGATGGAGAGAAGAAAATGTAAATGAAATTTTGGGGTTTTGCTGGAAGAATATGGCAAAAGCTACTGAAGTACAACGGAAGTAACAGGAAAATCACTGGAGCACAAGACCATGAAAGCCCAAGGAAGCAATAGATAAGCAATAAATAATTTACAGTGTTTGAAAACACTTCAGTGATCAAAGGGGGAGGAGAGCAGAGGAATATTTTTGGATATAGCCAGCCCCAGTTTATTAGTGAACTCTAAGAAAGTCATTCAGAAGAATTGGAGAGGTGAAAAAAACAGACTACTTATTTTCCCTGACATTATAGAAGATTAGAGTGAAGAATGTGAATTGAGAACTTGGATGACAACTGTCAAGTATACACAAACCAGGACTGTAATGAAGATTCTGAATTCAGTTAGCAGTCAATCACATTTGGAAAGCCCTTGAACACTGAAAATCTGCATGAGATGCAGAATAAAATAATATCATTTTGCATGCAGTTGTTCACCTTCTGCTCCTTTCCTTAAGTACCAACCGATACCAAACTGCTCAATGCTTCTGAAAGAACACTTCATATCACAGATTTTCTTCACCCTGTAGAAATCTTGCTAAATAACAAGTTGTGTCCTGGTAGCTTTGTGTTTAGCAAACACTAGTTATTGTTTTAATGCTTTACAGTGTGGTTTGCAAACTACGGAAGGCTGTTACACACAAATTAAAAAAAAAAATCAAAGCTTTGCCATACCCATGTTTCCTAACTCTACCTAAACAACTATCTGTCATTTCGTATAGATCAATGTCTTTCAGCATAACAATAATTTTAAAGCTCTGCTGCCCCCCGTTACTTCCATATTTGCAATAATTGCTCAAGAACAGGGTTTTCACATCCTGTGGTACATAATGTGGATTTTTTAAAAATTCGTATAGAATTTACTGATGCAGGCATGTTAGCTATAATACACAAAAACATGGGAAGGATTAGAAACATAGTAACATTTCAGATGTACTCTTGAGAAGGAAAAAAACTGAAGCTACCACAGTGTGATACAGAAGCCTATTGCCATAGTAATTTCTGTAGCTTCTCCATAAAAAGGTCAGAGTTCAAGTCTGCTAGTTATGCCACAGATTAGGAAGTATGTCCACACTGCGTAATACTGCTCTTCATAACCATCTTACAGTACATACAACTACTTAAACTGCACAGAGGTTTAAGAGGCGTTATTAAAACTTACTAGTCCTGCTGGAAAATAAAAAAAATGAAACAATGTCTTAAAAGTACTGAAGTATTTCTGTTAACTTTCTTTCCAGAGCCTGTTTGTTAGTACTGTAGTTTTAACTGCCCTTGTGTAATAGTTAAGAGTAGCATAAATATACAAAACATTTTCATGAGTGGCTCAATAGGATAGAACATACATACTCCATTATTTAAATGCTGTTCAACAACTTCACTGATCAAATATAGTTGACAGGATTGACATTTAGGGGAAGCAAGGTCCAGTTTCTCAAAACACCCAATAAAACCGTATTTTAATTTATCAAACTATTTGAAAAGAAGCAGGAGTTTCTTTAGTGGTAGTGGGTTTGGTTTTAGAGTCTTTTGCCATTTTTAATCTCTCGCTCTCTCTCTCTCACACACCCCCCCCCCACACACACACACAGAAAAGTACATTTTATAGTGAATGGTTCTGGTTTAGAAAGGAATGAAAGAGGTTAGACTGATCAGAAACTCTCATACTAATCACAAGGAATTACTATTTTAGGTGTATGGACGGAAGAATGAAGATAAACCTCTTGAAATATCTTGTAAGTACAGAATAGGAAAAATAATCTTGACCTATTATAATAAAATTTTCCATTGAGGAGGAGGGAATTTAGATGACTTGGGTTTTCATGGGAACGCAATGCAAGCTTGGTGTCCTTTGGTTTGGTTGAACATGAAGCTGTTTAAAGTACCAAACGAGATAAACTTGAGTATATGAATTTTTTGTATTACCCTTAAGACTTATTTCTATATAACTGTTCTTAATGATTAATATTTCTTTTGGTTCAAGTTGTCTGTTACATTCCAACTATTTTCATGATGACTGCCTAGATTTACTAAGGCTTGCAGTTTTGGGCACTAAAGATTAGTAGTTGTGCGAGGTGGCAAATGGAGGATAGGAACAGATTCTGGAGATAGTTTATTTGTATCTTCAGTTTTGTGCTCCATTACCAGCTACCTTTTTTTTTTTTTTGATGTATCATA
>JAVJGJ010000037.1:83375843-83392258 GCA_035590215.1 Microhierax caerulescens | reverse complement strand
GGGACATGGCTTAGTGGCAGTACTAGGATAACTGTTGGACTCAATGATCTTAAGTCTTTTCCAACCTAAATGATTCTACGATTCCATGTGCAATGCTATAAATGAACCTGACTTATTAAAGAAAGATGGTATTACACATCTTAATGATGTCCCTGTTTTCTTTTGAAGTTTATAGAAAACCATCATTATCTGGAAATACATAAAAGGTAAAAGAGCCTTCAGATATATTTTTTAATGTTTTAAAGCAAGGTATTGCAAGAATATATAATTGTGGAACATTTATTTTTATGGCATTATATGCAAAAATATTTCTTGTTCTGTAAGAAACAATCTTGCAAAATGGACCTGGTAATCTTGACATGCAGTATCTACATCTATATATAAAATCCATTGAAAATTCAGTAAACATACTGAAAGCACAAGATAAAAGTTTAAAGTTTTGGAATAAATGGAAATTATACACACTACTGAGCACAATAAATCAACAATATGTAAATTGTCCAGTATAAAAATAAACTATTTTTCAAATACTATGAATGCAAGTACGTTATATAACAGAGATATAATTGGATTGCACTGCAATCCATCTTAAAGAAATAAATCTTCTAAATTCTTAAAAATGATGTTATCCATTCCACATAAGTCTTGGAAACGATGACACACCTGGATTTCCAAGTATTAGCTGAAAGAAACAACAGCAATCTAAACAACATAGCATAAAAGAAAGCTCCCTTCTGTTTTTACTTTTTACCTACCTTTCTTCTTGAAGGAAGTCAAGGGACATTCACAGCCTGTATAGGTGAGAGAAAGTAAGAGCATAAGGACAGCTATACTTTGTAAAAGCAAGAAGTCTGCTTAACCCACTGTTTTGTGGCCAAAAATAGAAGCATAGAGAAGATGATGAAATAGTGTAAACCTACAGTGATGCATTCACAGGATTTTCCGGGCTGAAAAGATTGAAAATTTGGAGATTCCATGCATTATAAATGCTATCTTTGTTTTTACTCATATAAATATTAGTGTTTTTTACAGTAGACTCTTGTTCCATGAATTTATCCAATTGATTAATGAAATCACAGAAATTTGCAGTAAAGAATTCTTCAGTTTAATTACAATGTTCCAGGAAAACCACCTTCATGTAATTGTTTTGAACTTGTCACCTCCTCGCTTTAATTGATGTTGTTGTCATCTGTAGTGGAGGAGAATGAAACGTATTTCTTAATTACCTTTTCCATGCTGCTCATGACTTTATGAATCTCTATCCTCTTCCTCTTTCTGCTCTTATTTTTCTCTTTCAAGGTTTAGAAACAAACAATACAAACACATACCTATGTATAGAAGTTTTTGATAAGAAATTCATTTGAGACCTTTGATCATCCTTGACCCTTCTCTGAATAATTTCCAGTATTATCTGTTTTCTGAGGATAAAAGACAAGAATGCTACAAGGTCCTCCAGATGGGAGAGAGCCATGGACATACACATGGCAAAATAACGACCTTTCTCTCCTAATAAAGTGCTTGGATTGATGTCATGACAAGGAAATTGCATAAACTGCTCTGAAGCTCATTATGTCTTCCAAGGAACTTCTTGTGCCTGGTGTCAAATAAGCCTATCACATTGAATTGCTAATTATAACATTTTTGTAGGAGTTGCAACTTGTTCAGTTCTTCTCTCTCTATAGTGACATACCACGTTGTTCATATTAAAAACTTGGTTCTTACTTTTTTCAAATACAAAATGTCTTGCCTAAATTGTAGCTCTGCAATTCTAGCAGTTTGTTCTCAGACCAATTTTTATCTGCAATTTCAAGTGATGCAGATATTTCACACTCTCAAAGTGTAGCTGGCAGCAGCAGGGCCAGTTGGATCTAGTTGTTGCAAAATGGTTTCAAAAGAGGCAGGCTAAGGACCACTAAACGTTTAAGGTTTCAAGAATAGCTGAATACACTAAGGTAATTTCTTTGGTAATTGCCCATGATACCCTGCAAAATGTCAGTCCATCTCCTCTGAGAGATAAAATAGGACAAGATTTGTGTTAACAGCTGTGCTTTATTAAAAATGGCAAGTGTGTGAGCTTTGAAGCTGGGCTACGTTTTGCTCAGTTACACCAGAACAACAAAAGGTAGCCTTACCCTTAGAGAAGGTGCACAGTCATCTCGCAGTTGTGCAGCGGTACAAGGTAAGCAAAATGCTGTCTGTGACTATGGCCGTGTTTCATGGGGAGGGATAGCTCTGTTTGCGTGACACATTATACAGTATTAGACAAAAATTACTGTCATATCATCCAAGTATGTAAAACATGCACAAGGGGCAGAAAACATATGGCAAAATTTTCTGTGTTGCCTAAACGCCTGAGTTCTTAGCTGTGCCAGATTTGACGTAGCTTAGAATAACTCAGTAATTAACCTTCTTATACACAAATTTACACACACACTCAAACTAGTAACATCCCATAGTACTGTCATTTTCTCTTACCGGACACACTCAGGCTCAAGAAGCCTTTTTCTAGAAACACAGCATTGCTACTCCTCTACTATATTTGTAAAGTTGTTGGGTTTTTTTTCTTCTAGTGACATAAAATAGACTGGCTTTTCATTTAACATTTATCAAATTATATATTCTTTTAGTTGGTACATGATTTTTTTCTGATGTTTAGATTGCCAGATTTATTTCTTTTTAATCATATTTAAATCCTTTATGCCTGCTGCATCAATTAGGATTAATCTCCTTGCTCTGCCTTATAAAACCATGTCCAAAGATGAACTATTCATAGAAGAATCTGTCAGAGTGGTTCCAGGGACTATTATTTACTACATCCATCATTTATGTCTGACTCACTGTACGTATCTCAAGGGGCAATGACTGATGCACTGAAGACTGAAGTTAGCAGCTTCACAGTTTTGCTATCTGTACATGTCCTTAAATCATAACCAAGTGTGTCATTCCCTTGCTGCTCATGACTTTCTATGGCACAGACCTCTCTTGTTCTCGTTTGCATCTCAGTAAGGCTGTTTTCTGATTGTACTTTAACTTGTAAAAGTAATTCTTTTTTCCTGCTTTTTCTGTAGGCCTCCTAACCTAATAATCCAAAGGCAGCCATATCTTCTGTGCCGATACATTATGTATAATCTAATAATATTGTTGTTTGAACATAGTAGCAGATGGTGTGCCTTTTCTCGCCTGAAATTTAACATTTATTTAGGCTTGTTTTCAACAGTGTTTTATTACTTTGTTTCTGCAAGACAGAGGACATTTTTGAATTTTTGTTGTAAAGCTGCAAAAGGAATCTTTTTAAGCTGGAACACTTTCTACAACACTCTTTTTGGATCAGCCATCATGCCTTCCCCAACTTTCCTCTGTCCTTCCTTTTCTGTCCTTTACCACCTCAGAAGACGGGCCCTCTCCCAAAGTTCAGGTTTGCAGTTTCACACACATCCCATTCCATTCACCAGATCAGATGTTTCAGAAGGTGGTAGAAAACCCCAAATCTTTGCTGCTGTAACCAATGCTTATTCCCCACCCCCAACCCCAGTTTAAAGAAATTCACCTTTCATATTGGTTTACCTTTTTGCAGCCACAACTACAACATGAATACAAGCTATTAAAGGAGCCAGCATGAGAGACTGAGAAATGAACTTAGGCAGAGGGAGGGGTCATGCTGTAAGAGCACATGTCTCTCCCCTGTTTTTATTAATAGACTAATGTGATTGTTCACATTATTACATCACACTAGAAGTAAGACTTCAACACTAATACCAAATGTTGACTTCAGATAAAATTGAAAAATTTAGCAATGCCTTATGGACAAATTAGAAAGATTTTTGTTGCTTTTTATTTTTTTATGGCCAAGAAAGTAATGGATTTTTTTTTTTTTTTTTTTTCCTCATGAGCTTTCTATTGGCTACTACTGCAGGTCATAATAAATCAACTTGTTCCATTAGTCACAGATTAAGCATGTTTTAAGGCATCATTTTGAGACTGTTAAGAGCAAGACCTTGTTTTTATAGGCAGTGATGCCTCGCTAAAAACAACACTAGAAAAGGATATCAGTTTAATTCATATCTGATACATTAATTTACAAAATTATTTCACAAAGGATTATCATTAACACTTGGAAAGCTTTTATTTTTGGAGTTCTGTCATAGCTGTTTCTCTTTCCCATCCTAGTAAGTAATGTATGCCAATTTTTTTTTTTACCACTGAGTTTTCTACTTGTAACATACTTGCTTTTTGCTTAGACTTAGCTGTGGTGCAAATGGTAAGAATAAGAAAAGATCTAAGAACAAAGATTGCAGTTTTCTTCCTCCCACAGACTAGTGCTTTGCCCTGTGAGCTCTTTGTACTTAGTACTGTCTAGACTGCAAAAGAATAATACTAGTCTTTATAAAGAGACACTTTTTTTTCCAGTTCTTTGTCCTGTGCTTTCTTTTTCTATTTGTTTGGGTATGAAGTGCAGGCATCAAGCTGGCAGACTACAGCTAACATTTTGGCTATTGAATGCAAGTTTCGTGTTTTTCAGTTTAAATTGAAAATGTATGAAGAAATTCATTCATTACTCCCAAAAGGTTCAGCTGGTAGCAACTTGTATCCAAAAGTAGATAATGATAACAACCAAAGTTTGTACCTCTCAAATCTGTCATTCCTGTTTGTTCACATAAAGTCTTTGATTAGTCAATGTGGTTCCCTTAATGTGACTTTTACTCATTTACAGGAAAAACAAGGTTCATGAAAGTAATAAAATGCATTTTATCTTTCATTGTATTACTGAGACTATGGTTTAATCCTCTTATATTTCTAAATTGAGGCAAGAAAATTTTAAACATGCCAAATATAACATCTTGTGTTTGCTACTCATTCAGCCTTCATTTTATAATAGTTTATTTGCCCACCCATACAATTAAGATGAGGGGGAAAAAAAAGAGTGAACATTTTTTAGTTTCTATAAACTATTACACGGGGGAAGATACTGGTTTTGTAATGTCAGTTCTGATACTGTAATGATTACTTTGTGAATTATGCTTTCCTGCAAATTTTACTTTTGCATTTATCTCAATATTTAGATTCTGCTGAAGATTTTAAAAAAAAATAAATATTCTAGATGCCATGTATGCTGTCTACAAATCTGGTAAGTCATAAATGCACTAAGAAGGTTTTGAATAGCAGTTATCTTTTGAAACTGAATTCTTATTTTGCATCCTTTCCTCTCAAAAATGTATTTTAAGTGCTATTTTATAGCTCTTCCTGTCCTTCTAATTAATGTAGTTGAATCTGGTAACTCAGAGCTGACACAAAATTCGTAGCGGACTAGTTGAAACAATAATAGCACTTTTTCTAGATCAGTAATAGTCTAAAATAACAATTTGTATGCAAAATAAAGCCAGCTAAGAAATCTCGGATCATAAACAATCAATGGGAAGGATTTAACTAAATATTTGCAAAGAAGTCATAGCTATCAACTGGAAGGTCCTCAGAGACAGAACAAATATTTACTTCTAGAATCTGTCATTCCTGATTTCCTAATACATTATCTTTTTTTTTGCATAATTTATTTAAATTATGGCCATATTAAGACATAAATATATTCTGCCTTCATTACATCATTGGTAAAATTGACTTAATATTTGTGTTTCCTTCTCCTAGGTGTTAAAAAGATGATCCTGGAGTATGTTTGTACAGACAATGAATGACAAACTTAAATTTCTCTCTGTCACCATAAGTTAACAGATCTTCACTTCTATTAAGTAAAAAAAAATAAATAAAATAATATAGTAACTAAGATGAAGAAGGTAGAAACAGGTATTGGCAGCCTACTTTAATTTTCAACACATTCCTGGAGCTATCTGGATAGTGAATGCCTCAGTAAGGCTCATGTATTTATGGAACAAAATAGTAAAAATGAAAATAAAATGTAGAGTTAGTGGATATATACAGCATATTAGACAGATGAAGTCTAAAATTAAAAGAAAGGAAGTTGAAAATCTTCATGTTGAAAGCAGTTTGCAGTGAGGTCATGCTAGAGGGTCAGTACAGACAGCTGTAAGATGATGAGAGGCTGTAGGAATCTGAATAGGGAAAAACTGTTCACTTTCTGTTCCAGCACAAGAAATAGATAATGTCAACTGAATGTAGCTAATGTAGGTCCTAAACAGAATAAGAAATCATATTTTTTTACAGAACATGGAGTTAAACTGTAGAAGACTTTGCCACAGCTCACTGGGGATACCAAAAGCATGCATGGCAGATAGAAGTCCAGTAAGGGTTTCTGTTTGTCTAAAAGTGATTTAATGAAAAGCAGTTAAGAAAAAGAATGTATGCACAAGGAGTTGTAGGATTGTACCTCCCTGGAGTTTTTTCAGCTAGTAACAAGATAAACAAACATTTTTTATTTATGTCATTATTCATAGTTTGGACATTGTTTACACTGCTCATGAACAAATGTAATGCAATTTGGGTGAAACAGTACTATTTGGTAGTGGTAGTGTCTAAATAGCTCCCAGTGCATACAGGTTTTTAACCCCTGTACATTTTCAGTGTTGAATTTATATATTGGTAAGTCTGTAAGCTGATGTGGCACTGCACCTTTGGTGGCTTATTGACTGCTGCTTAGGGAAAATGAGCTGCTAAAGAATTTCTGGGGGATATTTCAGTTCTACTACACTGCAATAACTTTAATTTTTACAGAAGAGTAGTACTTGAAGTTTACTAAAATTTTCTTTTAGCCTTTTTGGGTACCTTCTGTATTTTCCTATCTCTTATACAGATACAGTTCAGAATTTGCTTGTTTAAGAACTTGAGAGATTTGTTTGTTTGTTACTCTTCTAGCTGTACTATTGCATCAGTGCTGATTGCTATAATACAACGTATCAGATAAACCATTGCTATAATTCTATTGTGTATTTGTTACGT
Source organism: Microhierax caerulescens (assembly GCA_035590215.1). NCBI lineage: Eukaryota > Metazoa > Chordata > Aves > Falconiformes > Falconidae > Microhierax > Microhierax caerulescens. Next base: position 83,385,352 of record JAVJGJ010000037.1, on the reverse strand, counting down.
TCTTCATGCAGGCAGATACAAACGTGTCTATATTTAAAATGATTGATCATTGTATACCAATAATTAATGTAGGTTCAGTTATGCTTTTAAGTCTGTAGCAGCCACAACAGAAATTCCTGTAGTCATAGAATATTAACTACTGATAGACAGAGCTTTGAAAAATAGTTTTATAGTTACTGAGTATGAAGTGTACAGTCATTATGAATATTACTTTCCTTAGCAAATAAAAGTTGAGGGACTTACATAATTGAGATACACCTGCAGTTATGGATCAGTAACTGTATAGCACCTTGTCAGTGTGATGGGATGACAATAATATGCTTAAGTATATATAACCTGCAACAAATTTGGGTCTATAAAAACTCATCATTGTCCTTTTCAATTTTCTAGTCAAAACTACTTGATAACATTTTTCGAGGAGGAGAAGGAAGGAAAAAAAAATTTCTGCTGTTGATCCAGGACATATCTTAGCTGTACTGTTTGATGTAACTAGCTTTTTTGATAGGCTTTGGACAGTCAGTTGACCTTTTTCTCCTAATACCTCCCAGTATTCATGTACTTCAGAAATGATGGCTTTTTGCTTGCTTTAGCTATACTTATTCTTATGAACACGGTGTTTATTATCCTTCTCACTGTAATGTCAAATTGAAAGGCAAACATTTGCTGTACTATTGCCATCTCCTTTCAATATATCAAAGGCTTGGACTATGAACTCTGTATATACTTAAGGCTTCTAAGCATATGAAGTGGAGTTAGATATTGCCATTCTTTGTCAAACTAATACCAGCTAGAAAGCAGACAATAAGGTCACCTCAGGTAAGATCAGTAAAATTGATCTTTCTTTATTGCTTTGGGTGGGCTCAGTGAGGTCGCTAAGGGAAAGAAACAGAGCTGACCAGTGGCTGTTATAACCTATTAAACAGGAAAAGTGTTGTGGATCAGGAGTAGAGCAATAACAGTTTTGCCTAGAAATGGAAATTCGATTCTCAGTTTACAGTTAATGAGACCATTACCGTGTTCTCCATAGTTCTGAACACTTAAAGGCTGTTGTGCGGAATTCTAACTGATTTGTATCATTATGTTCTGTAAATGATGGAAATTAGCATAAATTGCCTGAAATGTGCCATTTGAAATGCAGTGCAGAGTGATGCTGAAGATATTGTCTTTCCACTTTGCAAAGCATTAGTATATAATGACTTTGTATCCCTTGTGCTAATATTCTATGTATGTAAATGTTCAATGCTGCCAACAAAAATTATAAAGTAGAAAAGTTTGTTTGCTTTATGTTATATTCATCCTAGTAATGAAGGATGAACTGCGCTGGGCAGCAAACCCACTGCTGATTAAAGAGGCACAAAATGCATGAATAGAAAGTATAGTTCATACAGTTCCATATGCTGGCTAAACTCAGTGTAAGGAATTTAATGGTAGCATATTTTTCTAAGAAGTGATGTTTGTAATGAAAGGGAATCTAATGTCAACATTTTTCTCTTAGACTTTGGGAGTAAGACAAGGAACCATAAGCTGGCACTAAGTTCTTTATGGGTAACTGCTTGTTACTGAAGTTTCTCTTGGAGATGGCCTGAAAAAATCTTTGGGGGAAAAAAATTAATCCACATATTGTATGCCAAGGGATTCACCCACCTGTTTATTTTAACCAGATTAAGGAGAAAGAGAGTGTAGATAATTTTCACATATACTTAGGAAATTTCTAATGGTTTTAAAAAAAGAGTGAAGTTGGTTGAATGCTCTGAAGAACAGTGTGCAGTTATCATATAAAGTTGATTTAACTGACTACATTTGTGCTGGTGCTACATAAAGCAAAGATCAATCAGTGAATCTTTTCATATAATAATAAATTTGAACACTTCTCTGAAATTTTAATTCATCCTCTTTCATCAACCTGCTAAAATCCCTGTTAAAATATTTCATTCATCATCAAGACTCTTATTTTAAGCTCCTTTGCCTTACCCTCCCAACCTATGATAAGGAAAAGATAGAAAGAAAAAGACATTTTTGTCTCCATGCCTTAAAACTCTGAATATCTGCTCTATGCACACAAGTATGTATTAAACTGTACAGCCTTATCACAAGTTTCTATATACTCACCCACCTATAATTTCTAGCAGACTTACCAACCATCTTTCTCCAGAATTAGCTCTACCCTAAAAAAAATGTGAACATGAATCTCTGCACAAAATCTCTTCTGTTTTCTTAAAACTTCATGAAGCAAAGATTCTTGCCTTCAAGTTGCATATAAAACCAAACTGTCAATACTTGCAACTCGGGGGGGGGGGGGGGGGGAATTATAAAAATTTGTGCCACAAAACATGAGTCAAAATATTTTATTTTTAACCTAGCTCTACTGCTAACATTGAAGCAACGTACACAATACAAGTTATTGAATACTTATTTTGTAAAATTTTTTAGCTATGTGAAAAAAAATCTTTACAGATTAGCACTGCTGAAGAATCCCATATTTCCATAGCTTTCCATATTTCCCCTTTCATTTCAGAATGGTTTTAAAGTTGTATATTTTATAATATAAAATTCTTCAATACAAAGTCTGATTTACTTGATAGGTGTGGCTGTGCCTAAAATGGCAGTTCTCATTTACTAAAAAGTTAATATACTTTTTAATGTACTACTATATATTTTAAAAGAAACAGACAAAAAGTCATCTATGGAACATGTACTGAAAGGCTAGTGTCCTCGTATCCACTTGGAAAGCACAATATACCTAATACTCAGTCTATGAAATCATTTTAGTTATTACTAACAGAAAGATTGTGTTCTTGCTCCTCCTTGTCTCTATTACACAGATATCCGTTGTTCTTTTTACTCTGTTATACAGGCAACACTTGAAGATGTGAGGTAAATGTTCTTGGATAAAACACTGGAAAAATGCAGAAAATTTATCTATGAGATTTGAAGATTTGTACTTACAACAATATTACTCAGCAGTGTCTGATAAGATGTTCTTTCTTTGTCACTTAATGGAAATGTATATATGTTTCCAAGGGTCTTGAATACATGGTTCTTTTTACTGGTTCCTCTTCTGGGTTTATATTTTGATTGGATAGCTTTTCAGTTTCTTTCTATTTCAGAATGGTCTGGCAGTCTCAATAAGGTCTTGGGCCTTTAGAAAAAAAAACAAACAAAAATGAGATAATTTTTAAAAAAACCAACAAAATCAAGAAGTCACATGAAATGAAGCTTCTTCACTTTTTATCAGACCATAATTTATGTTTTAGCAGCTACAAGTAAAACATACTGCTGAAAATAGTGTATAATTCTCTATAAATTGTGATTTAATATAAAAGTGATACTCTTGATAGCATCCTTAAACTTTATTTATTTTTCCAAACTTTATTTTCATTAAAATCCTTTGGAGAAGTCAACAGGCATGCAGATAAAAAAAATCTCTTAAATGTAACCTAATTGAATTTACTAAATATTTTTTAATGAAGTGTCTCACCAAAGGCTTTCAAGAAAACTTGATAGCTGGAGCATGAGAAGGAAAGATTAAAAAATAGAATTAAATCAAATTAAAATTGGTTAAGTGATGAGAGATAGAAAGAAGAGGAAAAGGTCAATTCCCACCATGAACAAAGACCCACAGGGATCTGTAGGGACCTGTGCCATTAAACAGTAAAGCTCATAAAAGAGAACTGAACAGTAAGATAATTTTTTTTTTTTAACAATTCCAAGTTATTCATGATAGTAAAGAAAGTCTGACTGCCAAGAACTGCAGGAAGACTTTACAAGACTGAGCATTAAAGTGGCAGGTGAAATTTCCTGCACATAAGTGTAGAAGACCTTACACTGGGCAAAACCAGCCCAGCTTCACAAATAAAGTAGTGGGTACTAACTTACGAGTTTTTGTAAAGGACAGGTTATGACAGGCAGTTTCTTGAAAATTCAGCTCAGTGATGTCACTTGATGAGAATTAGTCATAGTCATAAAAACAAATCAGATTCTAAAATTTAGTAGGAAAAAATAGAGAATATAAGAACAATGCTGTATTATTGTACAAATCCATGATCCAGCTGCCTTTTAGAGTGCTATATGCAGTTTCTTAACTAGTCTGCCCATCTCAAAATAGATATATTAGAACTGGAGAAAGTTCAAGACCAGAGGTATGGCTGAAGGTGTGTGTGTAAAGAATTAAATAAAACCATTCAGCTTAACTGAGAAGGGTCTATAAATTTTCTGATAAAGGGGCCTAGAAATTCATAAGTGAGGAAGACAGCATGGATCAATTATCTGGTGTTACTTACCATAAAGGGGATATCAAAAAAGCTGGAAGAAAGAAAGTATAAACTGTCTACCCTCAAGCTCTTATAATTAGTAAGATAGATTATATAATAAGTGTTGTTGTTGTTATTATTATTATTATTATTATTATTGTTATTACTATTAATGTTATTATTATTATTATTATGTGTAAGAGTCCTAGCTGTGGATCAGTGTATGTCTAAGTGTATGAAAACAGAAAAATATCTTCCTCCTTTAATCTTTTGTCATCATTTCTAGATGGTGAATACTCCATGTTCTCACCATACTAAAGGTTACTAGTCTTCACTTTAAAATTGTTACGTTTAAATTGTTTTTAAAAGGTTTAGAAACAGTTCCTACAGCTTTGATTTTCTTTAATAACTGAGTTTATTTAAATAATATGTGAAAATTATAACCAAAATAGTAGGAATTCTTGATTTCAGTTGAAACTGTAGTCATACTTATCCAGTAAGTGTATGGTAATTTTACAGTATCATACTGGTTACTGATTTGAATGCAGACAATTTATGAATTTCAAAGCTAATTGTCTACACATGTTGCACTGCTACAAAACCAGTTAGTGAAACACCGATAATAAATTCTTCGATATGTCAGGGTGATAATACCTAGTGTTCAGAAATCTTTTTTGTCTTCATCCATGCTGTCGTAGGCTAGCAACTATCAGGACATTTTTTTAGGACTTGTCTGTCTCATCTAGCCTTAAAGGAGTAATATAAAAAACATGATAGCAGTTAAGCCACTGGCATATTACTGTCATTTACAAGGTCTGAGCTAGTTGCACTATACCATCCTTTTGTAAACACCAATGCATACTAGAATCTGTGGTTCCTTCTTCAGGATTTTAAATTGAACAGAATTTTTGTAAAAATATGTAGTTTAAGTACTTTACAACATCAGAACACATGGAATTCAAGTGGTCTCAAGCTTAAATATCCATCTAAGGGAATAGGAAGTGTGCAGACATCTTTTTATTCCTTTGTGTAGTAGTTTTCAAACCCACCGAATGTGAAATCTTTTCAAGTCCAAAATTATTCAGGTCACAGTCACATGCCACCATAACAGTTTGATACTTCAAGTGCTGGGTGAAGAGAGACATACTCCTTGAGATCATCTATGTTGTGTCCTTTCCATAGAATTTGTGAACTATTTTGAATAGCAAGGATAGGCTTAAACATTTTCCCTCAATAAAATATTTTCTAGCTTTTTAATGTGGTATTAAGTGGCAGGTATTGCTATTACTTCTAAGGTTTCATGCAGCTCAAAAGGAAGGGGCCTGAAAAAGGACAAAGCTGCATATTACTTCCCAACACACGTAGTACATCAGACTGCTCAAGAATGAGTGAAAATTTGCAGAGTAGGTGAGGTGATTTGCCAGTCATGGTTTACAACAAGGTGGAGGAGAAGATTTCTTTTTTATGCCAAAAAACCACACATAGAGAACAAGAAAACAGTCAAGAATGTTGTTATAAAAACTTAGATGTTTCTAGTTGTGAGTAAAGATGAGTGTCCTTGCTGACAGCTTCCTACAGTGTTCATGGAAACAGAACTTTGTACATCCTTAATCCATAAATAAGATTGCTTTGAAAGCACTTCCCATTTATCATTCCCTAATGCTTGCTTGCCCTCAAATTTGTAGTTTGCTCATAGGTTAATAACCTAACTTATTAATAACTCAATACTAATGTTCTGTGAAATAAACACACTTTATAACTTTATCAGATTCTTCTTTTTGACTGTCCTATTTTTAGGGTTCAGGTGGATTTAATTTTTTTTTCCTGTTTATTAGCAGTGATTTTGAACATCATTACTAACATAAGGAACGTGTAGTGTTTTTCTGATAGTGCTTACTAAACTGTGCCTTTAAAGTTTTAGGAACGGTTCCTGAATGCAACTAGGATGTGTAAGAGCTCAGATCTAATTTCACCTGGTATTTTATAGGATCATGTCATCTTTACAGTTCCCAAAATGTGGGTTTATATAACATGCTCTTAATATACTGTGAGACAAGGATTTAAAATTAATTACATATCTTACACAGCCAAGCTCAAAATTACAGACCTGCTTCTACAAAGTCTTCTCATCTTGCTATCCATTCATGTGCATTAAAGATGGGGACAGTCTGATTCACAGATCAGTACCGTACTTCAGAACCAGTGTTTTATACTTCTTGCATATTTGGATCCACTGTGCATCTTCCCAGAGAGCATTGACCTAAAATTATTACTTTTCTGTATTTTTGAAACCATTACCAAATACTCGGCCCATTTTTATGAGGAAGCCTAAAAACTAGGTTGCAAATGTATTTCCCCATTTTCAGAGAAGCATTTTTAAATTTATTTTATTTTATTTAGTGTACATATTGTATTTTCTTGTGACAGTCACTGATTATCTTCAGAAATATCCACTGGGCTCGCTGAGCTCTTCTCCCAGTACCCAACCATGACATCAAAATGGACTATTTACTTCAAAGGCCCAAAAATGTATGACCCAAGCAATCACCATTTTCTTCAAAAACTATTGAGATATATATTCTTATGAGATTTTAAAAAAATCTAAAGCCAGATGTGTACTTTTGTTATCTTAGCAGAGTAACAGTTACCTTAAAAAGTACTTCATTAATACTTTCAAAATTGTAAATTTAAATGTTCTGTTATCAAAGGTCTGTTTTCATTTATTTAACTGACATACAGAATAAAACCCAAACACTAAAGTGATAGTTGTGGATAGCTAAAGATAACTGGAATGTCTGCCTTAATTGTTCTTTTGGATTTTTCTTCAAAAAAAATTATATAGGGCATTATAAAATGCATGGAAAAGATTTGTTTGTTTGTTTAAGGGGAAAACGTCTCATTGTGATGTTTGCCTTTTTCACATCTCATATAAACCCCAAAAGCTTGAGATGATTTTGGAAGCTTAACTTGAAGGGTTGTACCAGGCCACCCAGGACGAAAGTATCTGGGGAATATGAGCTAAAACAAAGTACCAGCATTTCCACTGCCCATGTGTATGTCTATGTTTATATATATGGTAACATTTATAGTAACCGAGGTAAAAGTCAACTGTATTGGGAAAAAGGAGGAAAAATAAAAGCAAAGAAATCTCTTCTCCAAGATCTGGAAATCTTATTGAAACACCGAGAATTTTACCACACATTAAGGGGATTCATTAAATTACTCTGGAAGAAACCTGTTGTATACCATTTGAGTTAGCAATGAAAGGTCATACAGACATTTTGAATCATATATTGAAGCTGCAGTGCTTTTTTTCGGGTGGACTGAGGCCTCATCCACTTCAGCAGCATATCCATGCCAGCCCCAGTGACTGTGCTCAGGCACATTAGAAGATGGCCAGTTACCTTTCCTGGCTGATCATCTGTCTCATTTTCCAGAACACAAAACCTCTTGACTTTATTACTTGCAGCAAAGAAAAGGCTGAAAGCTGTGAAAGAGAATCGTATGTCTCCTTAAGAGACAAAACTATGACATAAACAGGAATATAGACGTTAGTGGTAGGACAGAGATATTAGGCAGTTCCTGTTCAGCTTTCAGCCACCAAGAAAGACTGGCTCTGGTGGCACCTCTCCAGCTGAGAATCATCATGAGGAGGGGACACTCCTTTGAACAGAGTGCGCGGGTCCACATCCCTTCTCCCCACTCACTGCAAAGGATTCGGCACAAGAAGAAGAAAGCGTTCCAGAGGGAGAACGGTTAAGCTTCAGCAATTGCCTGGACATGTTTGGGAAAGAAGCTCTACCTCCGTGAGGCTGTGCTGCCGCGCAACTGGAGACCTCTGTGCAGTCCCTCGACACACAGCCACTAACTTGGCTTTTTGTAACTTGAGCAGTTCAGAGTCACTGAGGAATTCATCTATTTCATTTGTTTTATGAGAAGAAGGTAAAATGTTTTAAAGACAGATGAAATAAGCACATTTGGACAATCAACTCTGTATGTAAGGTATTTTTTACTGTAAATTAATATTATATGCTTCTATCAGCCTGTGTCCAAATTCAGATATAAAATGATCTTTTAGTTTGAATATTTTTTAGAAATTCTGATCAATAATAAACGTTTTTGTAGTTTCCTATTTCTTACTTAGCTGTGTCCTTTTACTGTCAATTTTAGAAAGCCAAGTCAAAAAACCAATGCATTGAGAAAAAGTCCATTGGACCATAGATCAAGTTGTTGTCAAAAATGTTTAATTTATGTTCTGTAAGCAAAAGTTGTTTTCTTATGTTTACTATGAAATAAATTATATTCTTGTATGTTTGTTCTGTTTTCCCCTTTCAGTGTGTTCATTTCAAAAACAATATGATAAACAAAGCCACTGTTGCTTAGAAACTTTAAATATTTCCTTTTTAAACTCAATGCTTATAGTTTTAAATGTAGTGTAAGTTCAGTGTATGATAAGCTATTGGAAAATTATTAGTTTTCTCTTTCTTGTACTAATTTATCACAAATACATTTTATGGTTTATGATGTCTACTATTTGTCTCAGGGGAAGGAATTTGTCTAAACTATATTCATCCATAGAAATTTTGTTAAAATAACAATTTATTATCCTACATGCTGAACAATTAATTTTTCAGTAATTAACATTTAAGTAAGATTTATTTTCCTTTATGTGTATAAAACAATCTTACATCAGTTGACTTCTGTAGTTTAAATATACTCCATGTAGAATGATTCTAGCTTTTATCTCTCTAATGAGTACCCAATGATACAGCCTGTTCATGCTGAGTAGCTACACTTGGAATTTTTTTTATTTTTGTGTTGCAATAAAAGGCTAGACTCTCAGTTACTTATTAGTTCAGCTATATTGAAGTCAGCAGCCATTCATTTTATTCTAGCAGAAGAAGGTCTCCCAACAGCTTTTGCCTGCTAATAAAATCAACCTGTTGCTAGTGGCTAGTAGGGATATGTGACCATTAATACAAGTAGGGACATATGGTTATTATTTTGACTAGCTGTCTTATTTTAAATACTTGCATATATTCAGAAATTGTTTCTTGCAAAATAAAGACTATATACAGGTAAGTATATAGAATTATAGAATCACTGAGGTTGGAAAAGACCTTTAAGATCATCCAATCATTAACCTGACACTGCCAAACTCACCAGTAAGCCATGTTCCTCAGTGTCACATCCACAGCTTTTTAAATACCCCCAGGGGTGGTGACTCAGCCACTATGTCTGTTTTCAGGAATTAGAAAC
>JAVJGJ010000037.1:83320130-83365579 GCA_035590215.1 Microhierax caerulescens | reverse complement strand
CTGTGCTAATATTGGTCTACCCTCAAAAATCTTTCCTGATACTTTGTACACATATGCTTTGTGTTTCCAGTGTGGGTTTCGAGTAACCTTAATGCTGTCTGCAAAGACTTAAATGTCATTTACCTTCTTTTCAAGAAGTTTGTTGATTTTTATGTTGGTCACCTTTTCAAAATTGACTGCAGCTGTGGTGAATGTCGTCTTTTGTTGCTTCCGAAAGAATACTGAATTAGAAAGATCAGTCACTGTTGCTGAATTGGTCTCAGGCATCAGCATTTATAACCAAATTCTTTGTACTGGTGAAGACCAAATAGAAAACTAAACTACCTTTTCTTTTGTGGGTACCCTGTAATCTCTCCCTAGTTTAAATAAGGTAAGTGAAGCATGTCATTTCTGTTGTATGTCCTAATCTCGAAGCAGCTCTGATCTCTTTTGTATGTTACTGTCATTGTTTCTTTTGTGGTCAGGGAGACAGTAATATTATCTCAAAATTGTTCGGTGGGTGTTTTTTTTTTTACTTCACCTAGGTCTGGACTCCTAATCAACAAGGATTTCATGTCACTTGTGGAAAAATTTTGCTTTTGAACTTGATTTGTCTATGCATTTCAACATACAGCTGTATACCACCATCTTCATGGCCTGTTTTGTTTCCCGTGTATAGTTTATGTTGCAATCTAGCACGATCTTGTTTACTCCGTCTTCTACCAGATGTCAGATATGTCTATTAGGATAGCGAAGTTTTCCCAAACAATTTCTTCCTTTTAATAACCTTCTCATAGGTTTGTTTATATCAACAAATTCTTCTTTTGTTCTGCATTCTCTTTACATGGTATTTTGTTGGGCCTGTTTTTTCCTTTATCATTTGACTGTTGCCATGCTTTGGTCTTTCCTCAGCCTGTGTGGTTGCATCTTTCTACATGCATTGGTTTTCTCCTACTTTTCAGCTTGGAGACTTGTTTCCAATCTTCTTATTTTCAAACACCAGAAACTCGGGTTTCTTACAGTTCTGAGTTTGTTCCATCTTTGCAAATTATTTTGTTCCAAAAGTACCCTAATGAGATTAATCTCAATATATCTTCATACACCATTGTGATGGGTTGACAAAAAGATTTATTCTCTTATTTCCCATCAGCAGACAATGTACAGCCACTTCCTGGGAAGTAGGGCCTCAGTACCTGTAGTGGTTGCTTCAGAAGACAAACAACTTAATAAGGGGAATGGCCCCCTCCTCCTTCTTCCTCATAGCTTTCATTGCTGAGCATGACATCATATGGTACAGAACATCCGTCAGTTTGGGTCAGCTGTCCTGGCTGTGCCCCCTCGCAGCTTCTTGCCCGCCACCAGCCTACTGGCCTTTGGTGAGAAGGGGGGAGCAGGTTAAAGAGATAACCTTGATGCTATGTAAGTGCTGCTCATCAGTAGCCAAAATCTTGGTGTGTTATCACTATTTTATCTACAAATACAAAGCACAGCATGATAAGGTCTGCTATGGGAAAAGTTAGCTCCGTTCCAGCCTGACCCATTACAACAATTTTCTCAATGAAAAACTTAAAACTTGCATTTCTGCCTCCCTACTGGCTATATGATTGGGTCTGGAACATTTTTTATGTGCCTGATATAGATTTTTTGGTCTCCAATTTTAAACCTAACACACTTGTTTTGTTGAGAACCTTTCTCCTTCCTATACTCTGGGCATCTATGCAGCCTGTAACCATCAGCTCATCCTAACATGACTTCTAAAGCCTGTTCAGATACCTTGGAAGGTCTGCCGCTTCTGTATTTTTTAGGGAAATCACTATGTAGTCTTTCTTCAAGTCTGTTTGCCTGATGAATGCTTTGTGTAACACAACAAGCTGCTTCTTCCATTTCACTGTAATCCTTTCTTTCTGGGCTACATCTTTGATACATAGTCTTGGGCTGGACACGACACTGGAATAATTTTGAAGACGTTAGTATCCTTCCTTAAAAGAATAATTGATCAGTGATGTGCACAAACATGTGGTTAATAAATATTTACATTTCCCTGAACTCCTTCAAGTCAGTAACCTTGGTCTCAAAGCACAGATGTTTATCTCAAAGGATCATAAGCAGCCTACACCATTTACAAATACATAGCAATCCCTTTCTTCCACCAATAATACAGGTGACAATTAATTCAGTTAACTTGAAAATCCATTCTCTTGAAGGATTTCTAAGTACTTGTTTTATCTATTTCAAATGAAAAATGATTACTTTAGCTAGCCTAAAGTATCCAGTTGAGCTATCTGACTTTTGTTGGTAAATTTGTATCTCAGGTTAGGGAAGGAGAGTCTTTGGGACTTTGTTTTCCTGCCATTGCTCCATTTGCTCCACATTAAAAATCCCTTTTCAGCCCATTAAGTTTCAGGTTTTGTTTATTGCTGATCACCTGACCAAGACAGTTTCAATCTGCTTCAATGCTATCTCTGTGGCAATATATGTGGCCGATGTGTGGTTGGGTCCACACATTGATCGGATTCTTTCTTGACTCTTTTTCACACCCTTACATCGTTGTGGATTTGTAAGACCTTGGATCTTTTTCAGTGTTCCTTAGTGACAGGTCAACTCCTATGGTACAATGGTGATCATTATTCTCAAGGTACTAAAGGTTTACAACCTGCTTCTTCAGCTTTTTTGTGCAAGGCAGGCTATTGTAGGCACAAACTCTCCTCAGCTAAGTTTATATTAAAAAAATTTGGTAGTGTTTTTGTCTGGTATCTTACATCTTTAATGAGTTGGTTTTGCTTGAAGTTAGAAAACTTAATTTGCTAGCTCAACATCTTTTAGACTAGATTAGATCCTTCTTTGACAAGGAAACTTTAAATAAATAAATGAGACTGTGAACTTTTTTGTTCCTAGCTTCACTTTGCAAGAAAAAAACTTTATAAAATGAACCAAAAGTTACCCTGAGAGAACACCAGGACATCCCTTGGGACAAGAAGTCCTACATTCCCATAGTTGCAGTTATGTTATGGAATGAGATGGATTACATTTATTTAGAACTACAATGTACTATGAACAATAAAGTAGTATCATCTATCTGATCTTTCTCCTCTCATCTGCCTCAGAAATATCATGACGATTTCTGCCCTGCTGTCAGCCCCAGGCTGCTGAACTGGAGCACTTACATAAGTATTCTGTGAAGTCAGTCTAGCCAGCTAGATGAACCGAATCATTTGTCTTGGGAATCTTCTGCTTTGACATCAGGTGAAAACTGAGTCAATAATCTACTTTGACGAGGTGATCGCAGGAGAATTACTTATTTCTCATATTCTAGATGCCTATAATATGCCATGTGTCTGTGTTCTGTTCAGTCAGCCACAGTGGTCAGAGATTAATTCACCTGAATATTTAAATATACAAGAAAATGTCATTAAAACCACATGATTAAAACAAATCTTCAAAACTCATTAAATATTTCCTCTAAGTGCACAATTCTGACATACATATATACTCAATTTGGCGCGTACATGGCCCCTGCCCCAGGACAGCAAGATCACATGGTGGCACTTTTGAGAATGTACTTTCTCTTCTTCCTCATCTGTGATTTTCTGTATTGCTTGCTTTTTTACACTTTTAATATTGTTACAATCCTGTTGTACAATATGGTATTGAGGCATTTTTAAGAACATTTATTCAAAGAGGAAATCATGTACATTTGATGTTCTCAAGACACACCATTGTCCTGGTTTTGGCTGGGATAGAGTTAATTTTCTCATAGTAGCTAGTAAAAGGCTATGTTCTGGATTTGTGCCAGAAACAGTGTTGATATTACAGAGATGTTTTCAGTATTGCTGAAGTGTGCTTGCACAGAGTTAAGGACTTTTTTGCTTCTCACACCACCACCAGTGAGTAGTCTGGGGGTGCACGAGAAGTTGGGAGAGGATAAAAGCTGGGACAGCTGACCCCAACTGATCAAAGGGATATTCCATGTGATGTGCCATCATGCTCAGCGATATAAAGCCGAGAGAAGAAGGAAGGGGTGAACATTTGGAGTTATGTTTTTTTTCTTCTCAAATAACTGTTAAGTGTGATAGAGCCCTGCTTTCCTGGAGGTTGCTGAACACCTGCCTGCTGATTGAAGTAGTGAATTAATTCCTTGGTTTATTTTGCTTGTATGCACAGCTTTAGCTTTACCTGTTAAATTGTCTTTATCTCAAACCACGAGTTTAATCATTTTTACCTTTACAGTTCTCTCATCCATCCCACCAGGGGGCTGTGAATGAGCTGCTGTGTGAGGCTTAGCTGAAAGCTGAGGTTAAACCATGACAACCACAAAGGGCAGAGCTGTTGTTTCTGTGGCACCTGGTGGGCAATAGAAAGGCACTAGGACTTCTACTTCGTGAACACTCACCAAAACTACCAGTATGGGCATTCTGCCCATCACTACAAATCTATTACTAGACAATTATTTAAGCAATGGTACTGGTACCTTTATTTGTGATAGGGTTCATTACAAATATGAGCATTTCCAAGGTAGAAGATGTTGTTTCACAGTACAAAAATCAGCTTCTGCTACTGTTTTTGATGAGTTGTTCTATTGTAATAGGATATGCTGATAATGATGTAAAATTGGGTCTAACAGTTAATCAGTAGTCAAATTTTGCTATAATACAGTATGTGTGAGGAAGCCAAAGGGGATTTCAATGAAATGCTCTGAATTTCTTCAGATTATTTTTTAAAGTTTTTTTTTAATTTTTTTTTAGATTTTAGATTCTTAAAAAAAAATATATTTTTAAAAGATTTAAAGCTTATTACATTGTGTCCTCCCATTTTGAGTGGGAATGAAAGCAAATAAAATGAAACAGCAATACAACAGTAACATCTGGTCTTTTCATTTTACTAGTGCAAACATGTCTCTCTGTATGTAGTTATTTTAGATATACACCACTGTACCAGAATGTATGAACTGAAACTTTCTGTGGAGACAAAGCTGAAGTAAGAAACTCCTTTTTTAGTAAGGTAGATTTTATGATAGTGGCTGCTTGTTGCTTCAGCAAGTTGTTTCAGCAGTTCAAACACAACAGCAACATGTGGACTGTTCCAGTAAATAAGAAAAATACAATGACAAAAGTCAGGATCTCTAACAAATTTTTGTGTTATCAGAAGCATGGCAGAATACATTAGGTCTAAAATTTCCTTTTTTAAAAAAGCTATGTTTTACAATTAAATGAAAGTGTACTTGTTTAAGGACCATATAGTTTCTTGTCCACAACCTGCAATAGTCATGTTTATCAGTTTTTGCTAGTGCCCTCAGCAGACAGCTGACTGACAACCTTTTGTACATGAATAAGCTTTAACGATCTACAAACCTTTCTTGAGCAAAACTACCAGAGAGAAAGCTAAGGCTGATCTCTCTTACCCAATGCATTAAAAAATACTGTAGAAGAGCAACAATATCTTGTCATCAAATTGTATGGTTCAATAAAAATATTACTTCAATGAAGAAGATTAGGTGACCTCTTCATGGGCCCTCCAACCTGAGTTATTTTGTGATTGTAAGATGGAGAAAATAGGTAGAGTCCAGAAAGTGTCTTAAACTGGAAGTTTTCTGTCCTCCTATCATTAAACCTAAAATAAGTATGTGCATGTCTCTGGATCTCTCCTAAGTGTGATTGCCATAAAACTGAAGGGCTCGAAGAAGTCTTTCTCTTCCAGAAGATGTAATCTTAATTCTCCTTTTTATGCTCCAGGACAAAAGTTCCTTAAAAAACCAGAATCTTTGTAATTCACCAATACATAGAAATAAAAATAGAATTAATAATACCTAAATAAAATTCAGTAATAAATATAGATAGCTATATATGTATTTTAATTTGGTTATGAACATAGATAGCCAAATATAAGTTTTTCACAAGTCTGTAACACCAACAGTTTGAAAAGAGCAGAAAGCCAGTCTCTAAAATGCATGGACTCTGCCTACAATAGACTTAATCTCTTGATTTTCATTAAAAGCTTCTGAGTTTTCTTGAATTTTACAGAATCACAGAATTGTTGAAGCTGGAAGGAACTAATGGGCTTGTGAAATCTTGGTCCTTTGACTACCAAAACCTAAACAAGACAAGGCCCTGAGCAACCTGAGCAACTTTAAAGTTAGCCCTGCTCAGAGCACGAGTTTCAACTCTATGATCTTCAGGGGTTCTTTCCAAACTTATTCATAGTATATTTCTATAAACTTTGTGTCAAGTCTGTTTTTATTGAAAAAATTAAGTGCATTGTTGATGACTTTTTCAGTTCCCTCTGTGCTTTGAGGGTACTTTACTTTTATTTAAAAAATACCTTTATTTGAAAAATAACCCACACTTAATGCTGCAAGTGGGAATTCAGAATGATTCTAGGAAAACTGCTACAAAGGCAGTTAATTTTTATATTTTTATTGCCAGTAATTTCTTGTGAGAAGAAATTCTTTACTTTATTGTTAACATTCAGAAATACATATTTCTAGTAATTTAGTGTTTGAAAGAATTTCAGATCTCAAGATAGATGTTAAAAGAAAAGAAATCAAAAATCTGCAATGATAGAGGGAGTCTCCAAATAAAGTGAACAAATCTAACTTTTAATCAAGTATTGTCGCAAATTTTCAAAGCCTGCAGAATAAATCTCTAATCAAATTAAGGGAACATACTTTGCCTATTTGCATGAGAAATTTTCCAAAGAGGTTAAAAATTCTATTGAACTGGAGGAGTGTATAACCTTAAATGTTATGTTTTTTGTAGGTTTTGTTTCTAAATCTTCTCTGTCTCTCCAAAGTGTTTGTTTTCATACCACGAATTCAATGCACTTGGAAGAGTACTGACCCCACAGTTGTTTCACTTGTTCACATTCCAGATTTAGATGCTATGATGGTGCTTAAGATTAATGTGTACATTTTACGAATACAAATGTTTTAAAATAAATTTTTCTCACACACTTTCATTTAGCAGTTTTAGTGACAGCTAATATATATTTCAACCACAGTATGTTTTTAAAATGTGGAGTTTGTGAAACTGATCTTTATTTTAAAATATGCATTAATTAAAAGTTATGCATTAATGCATAATTTGCATTATAGGTATAGTCTTGGTAACCATATACCATATCTAATGTCAAATTACTACTACTTTACTCCAAATACCAATGGCTCATTCACCTTCTAGATATCAGTTCAGGCTCTGTCTTAAATTTGCAGGCTCTTTCTGAACATTTCACTAATATTGTGGTTAAGGTTGTCCTGTGGGCTTTCGCTGTTATAGCAGCTATGCTTTTTTTTAATGAACCAGGAAATTACGCAATGACAAGAAGAGGAACAGAAGAAGCTGAGGAATGGAAATAGATGTCCTTCTGAGACTAATGCAGGAGCAGCTTCACTGTAAGAAAGTACTTTCAGACCTGGAGCTGGATCTCCTGACTTTTTCAGCTCAGTACTGAAAGATTCAAATGAACAGACGATGTGGTTCTCTTGATGGTAAAAACTCTGAATAGAGGAAAGAGTATAGGATAGTTCTGAGCTAAAAAAGTCTATTCATCTGTGCAGTGAAATGACAGGTATAACCTAACCTTGATCATTTAATATCTGACATAAAAAATGAAGCATAGAACCGTGAATAGCACGTGCATCAGGGTCAAGAAAGTTCTGGAGAAGAACTAATGGCATTCCTGAGTCATGAAAAAGAAGAAATCTAGCATCAATGAAACCTTTTTTCTTGGTGTCTGATAGAAATAAATGAAATAAAGTATCTCGAGTGCATTAAAGTATCTATTCATGCACACCTAACCTAGAGGAAAAACACCTGCAGAAATGTACCTTGTACTTGTAGGTGTGAAGCATTGGCCTTTAGAAGGTCACAAATTCTCGTGAAAAAATCCTTCCTTGTAATACTATAACAAGAATGTCTTTGCCTGAAGTAAGCTATGGTAATAGAGATTTCTAGAACAATGCAATTTACTTAATTGATCAGGAAATTAAGGATTTTCTTGTATGGGGATGATTAGAGAACTCCTCATGAACCTGATCACTGAAGAAACTTCATAGAACTTACTTTTATCTTCAAAATTAGAGGTAGAATTTGTCTTTTTGTCTTTCAGGCTAGATCATTAAAGAATTACTGAAATGTGCCAGAACAGTGGAAAACTTTCACAGCTGGAAATGGATACACTAAGGTATAACAGAGACAGTTCTGAGATGGAAAGATGATCTTGTCATAGGTGAAAGAAAGTAGCATCTAAGGAGGAAGAAGTATGAAGTATTGTCTGGCAGAAGAAAATAACGTAGAGAATGACAGCCTCAAAAGGCCTTCAGTTTAGCCAGTAGGAAATGTCTTTCACCAGGGGGATAATGCAGTACCAAAACAGGTTACCCAGAGACATTGCAAATTCTCTGTCCTTGGTGGGTTTTAATACTCAGCTAGACAAAGACATGTCTGACCTGATGCAGTGTTAGTGTAGACCCTTTTTGGCTTGGAGAATGGACTTAATGACCTCAAAATTCCCTTCAAACTACTACTTCTGTGACTTTATAAAAAAATAAGAATGTGGATTATTTGAAAAGATGGCAGGTAATAGGAGCTGGAGAGGGGTGAATGATAAAATAATAAGGGGGAAAATAAAAAATTATAAGATTGGAGGGTACACCAGAGCTTTAAGATTTGCTTTCTCATTCCTTAAGCCTTCACCTAAATTAAATTGTTTTGATTCTAGGCGCGCCTAAAATCCTTTAGCTCTTTCTCAATATTGATAAAAGCAGCTTGAGCTCCCATATGACTAGAACTAAACTTTCAGCCTCATCAGAAACTTCATTTAACAAACAGAATAATAATGGTGAAAACATTCAGGAAAAATATTGCCAAAGAACATAAAATATTCTTGGGTAGCTGAGCTTGCATCATATCAACCCTGTGACATGTTTATGTGTGCAATATTACAATAGTAATATGCTTAGCCAACATTTTCTATTTGCTATAGGGCTGGGGTTCTGTTTGGAAAGCCTTTAATTCTTACTTAACATCCTCTTCACATCAGGACTGGATCATTACCATGCTGTTTCTTGTGGAGGAGAATAAACACAGTAGGGTTCACTACTCTTGAGTGTGAGAGGACAGGCTGACATTTGCAAGTCACCCAGCCAGCCAGAGAACTCTTTGCAAGAACAGCATTGGAAAATACCCTGGTTCTGTCCATTGTAAAATAGATGGTACATTATATGGAGTTTGCCATTCAGCAGAACCTTAAACTAAATGAAAAATAGTACTAATCTGTTATTAATAGGTGGAAAATAAAAATTATTTGATGGTACTTTTGGAAGCACTAGAGTCAAAATATCTAAAATTAATCAACATTATAACTTTTTGTGTTTCTATATGGGTAGTAATAACACTGGAATGGCCTAATAAAATGCTACTTTAGAGAAATAAATAAAATTAACCAAAATTGTTTTGGAAGATTATTTCTACTCTAAATTTAATTGGAAAGATCATAATATTTTTTCAAATATTTGGGAAACCTTATTTTAGGGAATAAGTTGAAATCTTAAAGACTGTATTTAAGTATTCTTAAATTTACATTTTAATTAAATGTTTGAACACTTTGCAAACTAGGATTTAATGACTAAGTCACTAATCTAGACTGATTATGTCTTCATCCTTTTGTACAGATATTTGGATCAAAACTTTCAAGCTTAGGCTTGGAATATAGCAAAATTGTCATAGTAGCTCAGCATTATACAGTCTTCCTTATACAAAATATTACATATATTTATCCTTAAGTATTGCAGTATATTTGCCTGGGGCATGCAGAGTATAGGCTTTATCATCTGTTAGTGAAATTTAACACCTTCAAATCATGAACACTGTAAGTAATTGTTCCATTTGGGACATGAAGCATATAAAAAGAAGGAATAGAAACACAGAATACCACATTCTTTAATAGAGTATAATAAAGCATAGAAACAATTAAATGGATTGAAATGCAGTGAAATAGAAAATAAAAGCCACCAAAAGAAAAGAGTTGTCATAATTATCTATTGTGAAATTATGAAATGTTGTTAACTTGTCACTGATAACATTTCCTTGTGTTAAAGTAATAGAATTTACCAGCCTTTTATCTTCTTTTAAACACTCCTTAAAGATAAGTGAGTAAAAAAGTGTCCAAAGAAGAGGTATCAGATATTTAGCAAATATGATCTACATCGGGTTTAGCATGCCTATCAATATGTGAAAAATTATTTTAAGGAAAATGATAGTAGTTTTCTACAATTTGTGCATTTCCTTATATATGCAGAGATACTAAGATACTACAGAAAGCTCTGGGCAAGGAAAAACACCGCAGTGAGCTACCTCTGGAGCATTTTTCAGAAAAGATAAGACAAATATCTGTGTAGTGTAACCCAGCTGATTATAGGGTTTTGATAACCTTGAAGACTAAATAGGAAGTAGAATTT
This sequence comes from Microhierax caerulescens, assembly GCA_035590215.1. Taxonomy (NCBI): domain Eukaryota; kingdom Metazoa; phylum Chordata; class Aves; order Falconiformes; family Falconidae; genus Microhierax; species Microhierax caerulescens. Next base: position 83,355,150 of record JAVJGJ010000037.1, on the reverse strand, counting down.
GTTTTTATGAACTAAATATGAGCTATTTCTAAGCACTGTTACTACTATTTAGATTTGTAGTAGTCTAAAAAAGCCTATTAGTTACTCTGTCTGTGTCTTCAATATAGTGAAGCATTAAAGGCTACTACTCTAAAGATATTTGCATTAATGCTTTTGAACAAAGTTCATGAAACAGTAACTAAAACTATAATAATGCTAAATAACTGGTCACAATATTAAAGTTCTTCAACCCTTCTTGAAAGCTAAGGAGGGGAGTGTGTGTGTGTGTGTGTGTGAGAGAGAGAGAGAGAGGGGGAGATTTCATCACCATGAGTTTGTACTTTCAAACAGAAAACTGAACAAACCAGTATTATGCAACCTATCTTCATGCTCGGCCTTTTCTGTGCTACAGACTTTTTCTTAAATGTTCTAAAAAGGGCACATGTCAGCATGACTGCTCACATTTTTCTTGTCATTTTATGCAACCAAAGAACGTTAGTCATTAAGCTCAGTTCTCAAGTGTCATACTTCACATTGTGGCTTCCACAAATTGGATGGGGATGTTGGATGTGAAATGAATAAAGTGAGAGTGTGAAGCTATTCATTTTAATGAAGAATAAAATTTCTTCATTAAAGTCCCATAGTTGACTTCCCTTATTAACATCCAACTCAGACTTGGACTTGGACTAAAATACAATTTTTTTTTATATTGACACTAGTAGGAGACAACATCAAATTGGAAAACACTTTTTCCTCACTATACCATTAATTTAGCAAGTGTGTGAGTTTTGTTCTACCAATCACATCTCCATATTTTAAATAGCAATGTGACTTCAAATTACTAAACCAATGTAAAACAATACTACTCACCTATGATATTTGGCTCTTCTGTCACTGAATCTCTATGGGAGAAGTAAGTTTCCGTATGCATATGAATTATGCTTTTATAGAGAATTAAGTCTAAAAGCTGGATATAAAAAAGTATTTACACATTCAGTCATCAATGCAGTATGCATGCACAAACACAATTTTTAAAAAATACATATGATTTATGTATTTGTAGACTTAGTCTAGTTATGCTAAAACAAGTTCCCATTTCTTAATGACATATTTAAGTCTGAGAACATTATTAAATGGCATCAGAATACGGCAAAAGGAATTCAAACTGTCATATACTTATAAATTCTATAAAACATGTATATATCACACATGTAACTATGATTTGCATTTCTCTTTGATGTATGGAACATCACTTAGGAAATTAATACTGTCCTGAGTAGATTTTCCAATTAACTATTGAGAACATCAACTTTGGTCGGAAATCGGGTTCCTTCAAAATACTTACAATAAAACACAAATAAATGAAATAATTCTTGTCACATCACTAAGGTGTGATATTTTAAATTCAAATTAGAAATATATGTCAGGATTAGTGGCCATGACAGTAATGCCTGGCATAAAGGAGAAAAAAAAAAAAAGCCACCTGGAGAGCTTATTGTGGTTTGTTTGTAACATGTAAAGAGAAGCACCTGGCTTTTCAGAAAAACAATGTCCCAGACAGACTTCTATATAAACCAGATTTCATGCTAAGTTTAGAAAAGAAAGAATCTGCAGATTTTTAAAATATTAAACCATTAGCTTATTAAAGTGATTTATAATTTTAATAGATATTCACTTCAAAATTAATTATATGATAATGCACATATGTAAGTATGCAGAATCTGTCTGTTTAGTCAGTAGGGACAAGTTAGCTAGGCAAATGCTACGTAACCCAGAGCAGTCATGAATGAATTTTAACCTGAGGTACACAATTGTCTGAACTCTTTCTTGTAATATGCTGCTTACTTAGAAACAGCTAATGCAGCACATTCCAGGAAAAAGAATGTTATTAGAAGAAACAAAATCTTTCTCAATCACTATGAAGTTTAACATTATGTCAGATTACTGCAACTTTGCAAATAACCTCAGTAATTTTCAGCCCTGCTTTTTTTCACTTCAGAAACAGAACAAGGCATAAATCCATCATGACAAGAAAATAGCCTAAACCGTGTTGTTTACACAGAATTGTAAGAAAACAAGGAACCAGGATATGTATTTTTCATAGTCTTGTAAAATGCACAACTAGAAACTACTTCTAGTATCAGGCACATAGAAACCTCATGTAAGAAATCTGAAAGGAGTGAAAAAGCATCTGCTGAAAGTCTGTTTTTAAAAGATTTATATAAAGTTCAGGTACTACCCCATCATAATCTTTATGTTGTTACTGCCTGGTCTATTTTTTTCTAAAACAAAGAAGAAGAACTTAGATGCTTGACAATGCTATTGCTGTAGGATAGAGAAAGAAGTAAATACAGTGTAAGAAAGAAATGGCAAACATTTCACATGAAACTATCTCTTCCATGTAATTGTATCTCCACTAAGTATATATTGTCTTTGGATACTCATTGGATTCCAGTGTGCCAGCACATCTGTAACTATTCAGCTACATTCCTTTCTATTGCTGATGTACATAGATTTCATACAGAATCAATGAAGAATCAGATTTGTGTGGAACAGAACTGTAAATTAGTATAAAATTAATGACATTTTTCAAAAATATTTGAATTAACTTTCTTACTCTACAAAGCATTTTTAATTACCAAAGAAATATTTATTTTTAGATTGCTTAGGCAACTAGCTTTAGTTTGAACCCCTTTGGCTTTTTTCTTATGCGTTGTGTGAAGTAATACTTGGTGATTATACAGCAAATTAAACTAAGGTGGAAGTTACATTCCTGATTTTAATATGGACTGCTATCCATTAACTGTATCAGCCTTTACTGTTGTTGATTCCTGTGATCAGAAATGTTTGGATAATTGTAAGCTACAATTTTATTTCCACAAATGAGACTTTCCAAAACCAGATTCAGTTACCTAAATAAACAAACAAACAAAAAATATACCATATACTACTATAAAACTATGTTCACAATTTGACAGGAGGCATATCTTGAATAGCTGATAGGTACAGTCTATAAATAGCAAGACAATAGCAATATCCTAGGGAACAGAACAACTGGTTAGAGGTGCATGCAACCCAGCTGGTTTGAGAGCAACTCTCATAGCGATGCTACACAACCAGTAGTATAACTGTGTTTGTCTCAGAATTACGGGGTAAATTAGTATGACTGAGTCAACCTGGAAAGCAGTTGTACCCCTGGAGTAGTGTGATATCATCCACACATAGCGTTACCTCAGTTTTTCATGCATGGTAGCTATGCCCAGTGTCCTCTTTGCTCAGCTCCTTGAGGTATATGCTTCACAATTTACAGCTACATGAACATTTTGGTGACTTCTAAGTTGAGGACGCTGGACACCATGATTTCCATGTTCATTTAGAAAAAAAGTGTTTAAAAGATGATAGCAAATTGGGGCAGAACTGAAAATTGGAGTTCAGTGATGAGGAAAAGTAAAACTGGACAAATCTCGATACCCCTGCAAGTGAATGAGGTCAAGCTATTTAATAGCAGGGAACAATTGAAATACTCCTGTTTTGATGCATGCAAGTCAGTGTGCTGCGTAAGTAAGCGTAGCAAAAGCTAGATTTGAAACAAAAAAAATAGGCGCATCACTCACTCAAAACCTCTGGAATTGGGCCCAGCCAGGGAGACAACACTTCCTGCAGGTAGAAGAACATGATAGTTCTAGCATTCAAAAAACTTTTGTTTGTCAAAAAATTTTTGTATGTAATTACATCAAGATGACAGAGGAAGACCACTAGTACTGGCATAAAGTAGGTGAAGTAAAGCAGACCTTTTTCCTACATTGAGTATAAGTTGCATTCTAATAAGGGGTAATATTTTTCCTCATATCAAAACAGACATTGGGTATATAATAAGTGTTTCATAGCACCTGTACACATTGCAGAAATAGAAAATACCTACCTGAACTATATGTTCATAGACATTTATTTTCTTTAATTAATGTATTGATTTACCCATTCAAATATTTAATTTAATTGTATTTCTGATACTGTCAGAAGTAATTCTACTGTAAATATTGTGACACTGTCCTGCACAGACAGAAAAAGTAAATCATTAACAGTAACTTTTTTCTGTGGTGGATATCAGTGTCTATATTACATGAAATGCTTCATAAGAGCCAGAACCTAAAGATTTACCTAAAGATGTGAAATGGAAAGTAGGGAAAAGCTGTTGAAAATGCATGTTTTGTCAGTACAGCGGGATGAATACTGGACTGGCATCCTCACCTGGGAAGTAAAGAAAAGGGGCAGAGCAAAGGGCTGTCCCACACTTTAAGTCAAATTCTCCTGTTAGCTAAACGAAAGCATGAAAGGAAGTATGTTTGTGATGCCTCCGTCCAGATAACACTTTTATTTTCCTCCTTACTACAGTACTGATTCTAACAAAACGTGAGAGCTTCTGCATGAAGTTGTCACAGACATAGTTATTCTTCAGTAACATAACAGGCCTCCTAAAAACCTCAGCTTTTCAAAGAGCTGTATATGACTTTCTGGACCTGTAATACTCTAATGGTAGAAGGACATGCAGCAATATGCTATGCCACCATCAAAGCAGTAGTTGTTCAGTTAAAGCAGTTAAAGTTGTATTGAAAATATCAGCTGGTACATGCTGGGTGATTTGCATTTAAAAAGGTGAGTTTTACCACATGTATCAAACTAATATGAAACTGAATAGAGAAAAACATCCTTCAAATCACAATTTACAATACACAAATAGTGATTTGGGGATATTACCTTGGTCATCGGCAAAATGAACAGCAAGTTTTTGTAATTCAAGTCTTCAATCAATACATGAGATGTATAATTTTTATTTGCCAAACAAAAATACAAGCACTGCTGATGGAGGTCATGCCAACACAGACATCCAAAGCCAGATGATTATCTAAATGCTTACTTTAATCATCTATCACAAGTCTTAGTTGCATGTGGTAGAGTTCAGAAATGTTCTTTCTATTCTTGAAATTGTTCCACTTAGAATCTTACAGGGGTGTCTTGATATTCTTTCTGAAAAAAATATCAGGATTTCAAAGAAAATTATGAAAACTCCTTTCATGAGTCCATTGATGACTTCCCTCTACTGAGTACTGATTCTTTATTATTATTCAACATCTTACCATTCAGTCACTTCTTTTTTTAATCTGTGCAAGAAGTTTTCATAAAAGCCTTTGAATCCAAAGACTCTTGGATTTCTTTTTGGATTAGAAATACAAGAGCATAATAACCAGATCACCCATTCTCATGGACTTCCCATCCCCTTCAGAAAAGTTCCAAATGTTTGTGGAGCAGGACTTCTTTTTGCCAATGCCATGCTCACTCTTCCTCCTCTCCAGTAGGTTATTTTTATCTAGGTATCCATTATTTCTTTTTCTTATGTTTTCTACTTATTTGTCCAATACAGGAAAAAATTGCAAGCATGTAGTTGCTGAGATTTCCCTTGGAATACATTTAAAAGATTACATCATATTTCCTGCACTCCAAGGCAGTTTTAAGTAAGATGTTATGTTCTTCATTAATAATTTGGCTATTTCCCCTAAATTGTTCCTTTAAACTCTTGGGCAAAATACCACTCGGTACTGGCCAAATTTTTCTTCCTTTCTTATCTCTTTGCTTCCTGACTTCACCCAAGCAATCATTTCAAGTTTAGAAAGACGCTAAGAACTGATTTTGGCATTAGAATCTCCAACGCTTTTTCCACAGTGGATATCATTGCTAAGAATGGATGTAGCTTCTCTGCAATGCTTTTCTACATCCTGATTATCCATTCTTCCTGCAGATTCTCTGGCAGCCTTTCTGATCTTCAGTGTGTTTGAAGGAGGGTCTGTTGTATTTTATTCCTTTTGTTTAGACATTCCTCACACTTTTAACCTTCATTTATTTGTTTATTATGCCCTTTCTGCAAGACTTGAGCTTTGCTACTTCCTTCATTTGGAAACAATTCTAGGTTTTTCCAAGATGTCTTCTTGCTTCCAATAACTTACCTTACCCTATTACTTAGCCTTTTTGTGTTCCTTTCATCCTGTGTTAAGCCTTTCCGCCTGCAGATATTTAAGTGTCTTAGCTGGCCCTTGCAGCTCTTTGATAATTCCCTAATTTTTATGCAGTGTCCCTTTTAAAAGACACAGCTCATTTACATACATTACAATTGCTGTTACAGTTGAGGAGGCACTCTAACATATCAAAGTACATCCTGCACTCTGCTCAGGACTATCTGAAAGACTGCATGTTTTCCTGGGAAGCCTCCAGCCAGCTTCAGACATTGATAATGCATGAAAATGTAGTCTTTGCATTAGAGCCTGAGATGACATTTGTCTAGTCTAGATGGAGTCATGTGTCCCGTGACCACTGTGTTTCATGCCTCTAATCTCTGTATGCAGATCACGATCAGTGTCACCATCTTGTGGTATCATGAAAATAGATAAAAAAATATACTCTTCCTGTCTGAGATCTTCCCACCTGAGAATCCAATCTATTCAGATTTTGTTACTTTCTGAGGTAGTTTTTCATATATACTGAACTTCAGGATTAGTCCTGCATATTTTGTAAGCCAGTTTTAATCTCCAACTAATCAGATGAATTTTCAGCATCCTGTTATATATGTCTCTATTTAGTGCTAGACTAAACATATCATCCACACAATTTAAACTTCCAACTTTGATTCAGAAGCATAAGTACTGCTGGGTTTGCCTTCACATCCTGTATGAAAAGCACTCCATCATTCCTAATTCCTCTGCATGAGTAACACATCTTCTTCTATAACTCAACATTTTGTTATTTATTTCAGGCATAAGAAACCTGGTTCTCCTATCACTGAGCTAAAATCCATTTCTTCTGTAGAGGTGCTCTTTAATCCACAGTGTTCCTCATTTTTGATGAACCCAATTTCTTACTTCTTGCACCTTCTAAACCAGACACTAAGTTTCTTCTTCTCCTTTGGTCTTGTACTAGCTGTCATCTTTCTTCCAAAGTGTCTGAATTTGCCTTCAAATTCTTTTTCTTGCTGTTCTCTGTCAGTAGTATCCAGGTAAATTGTGATTGCTGGCTTCTCTCCAGAACTTTCTAGGGTGGATCCAGATTCCTTATGCAATCAGACACTTCTATAATCAACAGACAAATCACTACACAGTATTCTCTGGGATGAGAGACTGTCAGTTTGGTTGAAATAACATCTTCTACCACTAAAGTACTTATTTTTAGGTTGGGTTTCTGATTCCAAAGAGACGTCCCCCGTGCAAGAGGGTAAATGGTCATCTTTTAAGGAGGAAAGGAACACTGATGTCTCCCAAAGGGATTATTTGCCCTTTCTTCAGTTCAGTGCCCTCCTCCCAGAAGATGGGACTGCTATCTTGAATACGACTCTGCTGTGTGATGTTCCTGAAAAGGTCTGTGAAGCTTTGCTGTTTTTCTCAGCACAGGAGAATGTTTGCTTTGAGAATAATCTGCTCAAGGATGTTCTTAAACTTATTGTGAGTGAACCTCTCCAGTTCAGCTGCTCTGCTCTCAAGAGCTACGTCCTCTGAGGACTACAAATGGACTGTGTTATACATATATGTATGCCATCTTTTCAGAAGGAGGTGCTAGCAATAAAATGAATAATCCACACTTTTTTTGCTGTAGTTCTTTCTCCGTTTCTTCCTTCAGAGTAGGGAAGACATAGGGGTTGTTAAGTTGATTATGTATCTGGATAAGTTTGCATACTGGCATATAGTGAATCATAAGCTACCATCTGGTTATCTTTTAGTTGCAGCACCAAATAAAATGTAGACTAATTTACTGTATTATACATTTTCTAATTGAAATTAGAAATCTATTTACATCAATTGCTTGTGCACTTAGCATATTCATTCATCCTGATCAATATATGTAGGACGCATTGGGCAGATGGTCTGTTAATTGTTTATATCAAAATTAGCTTGCAAATAATGCTTCAATTAACCTTTTTTTTTTTTGCATTACAATATTACTTTTCAATTTTTTGTAATTGATACAATTCTTCATTTTATTTAGCATTAATTTGCTTTTATGTCAATAAGTTAGAACTAAGAATTGAAAAAATGCATGTTTTCAGTTTTAACTATGACATCTGCTATTATTTGTAACTCATAGTTTGGCAAATCTGCATGCATCTATTACCATAAGACATAAATGAATTCTTAAGATTTAGGAGCTCATGGGGCACATATAGTCCCCAGAAATGCAAAAGGGTTTTTCTTTTGCTACCCCATCTCTCCGTCCATGGTATTTTTTTAATTCCTTGAAGGTCCCAGATGCTACCTGTCATTTGTACATATATCCAATGGATATATTTAGTCCTAACCTGTTCATAGCATCCGGCAGAGCACTTATAATATTGTAGCATCTCACTCACCCTGGAGAGGAATGATGAGTTGCCTGGCAGCAATTCTCATTCAAGATGATATCAGGCCTATCCAAGCCTCTTTGTCAAGGTCGGTCCTCAATAAATAACAAAGGGTAGAATCAGTCTGCAAAAAATACTTTCCTGCACCAGATGTAAATAACCATTAACTTAAGTTTGCATTAAATTATATAAATATTAACTTAAACATGAAATTAAAATGTATTGGGAAGAATTTTCAGAAGGAAAACAACTGTCAAACTATGCCTGTTATGATCAGTTTGCTTTTTAATGTGATTTATTAACTCTCAAAGAAGGCTGTCTTGCAACTAGCGAAAGCAATTACTGTCAACAGCAGAAAGCTTCTAACAAGGTGAGCACATTAAAACACCAGACTTGTTATTGTTTCCCAGCAAAAATTATTTGGAGTGAAATAAAGGCATTTGTAGATTCTAGACTCCCTTAGAATTATTTAGTAAAGGATTACAGTGAGTAGTAAAAAGACAGAGAAGTCTGATACTCTATTCTACTGTGAACTTCTTGGTGAAAGAAAAAATAAAAGGAATTTAGAAAAGGTATGTTCTTTTCACATGAAAAGACTCTAAGGAAATAACCATTGAATATTTTCTCTTACTAGTAAAGTAGGCTTTATTAAAATATGATTTGACAGTACATATGAATGCAAGCATATGCCCAGATAATGCTTTAAACTCCAAAGCTGGAAATAACTTCACTAGGTGTTGTTCTTCCCAGCTTTGCATCACTCTGTTCCCAGAGCTGATTCTTCTTGCAACCACTGAACCTTAAATCAACAGTCAACCAAAGTGCCAGTTGTCCTGGCTGTATCTACACTATATCTTCTAAGTAAGTCTGGAATGTCTCCCAGAAGCCAAACTGCAATGTTTTTCTGAATGCCATATAGATTTCTGGATGATAATGGCCATGACCTAAACCAAGATATCAGCTATCAATCTCAATTTACTAGCTGAGAGGTGATGAGAAACAAATAGAATTCCGCTTGACCGTAACTAACCGTATCAGGCTACAGCTTCCCTTTCAGTACAAAATCAAACAGATTATTGACAAGGCATAGCATAGGTGAACTCATTTGAGTTTGTGATGAAAAAGAGTAGGAGTACTCATGCCCCTAGTCAGAGATAACAGAGATTGATGGAAACTGTATCCACTCTATTTCAATGCAAAGTTCGATAGACAGTAATTTTTGTTTTATTCATAATGTTAATAGAAAAGTATCTGCTTTCCTGTAGGACATGAATATTAAAGCTGCACAGGAATTTCTTTGTTTTGAGCTAAACCTGCAGCTGAACAAGATTAACTGTGGAAGGTACCGCTAGTTACCCAGAAATAAATACAGATTACTATAGCAAATGTATAAACACCAGCCCACAAGACATGAAGAAGTAACCTAAAAAAAAAAAAAGAAAAAAAAAAAGAAAATTTTTCATTAGGTTTCATTTTTCTTCTGTGTAATTTCAGTGTCACAGGTGGGAATATGTGGCTGGTTTGTACAATGTCAAAGCTCACTTTTAAATAAAGATGAAAGTGATTGATCATTTCATTTTTTGCCCTTTCAGGAGGAAAAAGACAGCTTGTCACAAAAAATAAAAACAGTTGCCATTCTTGCTTTGACAGTGAAAAAAACAAAATAATTTATTTTTCTTTTTTTTTTTTTTTTTTTTTTATAAAGCTAGCAGTCACTGTTTCAGTGAGATGAGAGGAAACTGACATTAAAAATAAACTACTGATCAAGACTAGTAGCATAAATTCTTAGCTATTTTACTTTCTGTAGCATAACTGTGGTTGTATTCTTTCAAAATTCCTTGCCATTACATCCATCAAAACCAAACTGAGTGCATCCAGGGTTGAGGTTTAGAGGTTTTGTTTTGTTTTGTTATCAATAGCCCTTACTCACAGTAGTTTTGTTTCCAATAGAGATAAGCATCTATACAAATTCCAAAGAGTCAGACCACTGTTCCTACTAGTACAATTAGCAATTTTCAGGTTAATTTTCACCAAAAACATGTTTGCCTGTGAAGAGAAATTTGAGTATCATTTGAGGTGTTTTTTCACATTTTAGCAGACAGCAGCTTGCTGTTCACCTGATAGCATTTCACATTTTTAGTATATTGCCCTACATACAGTGAGTTTTCCAAATTCTTCTAAAGAAGCAGAATCATCCTGATCATACCTGAACATCACATTGTTTACTTAAGCACCTGAAAAGAACTGTGGATTCCTATATGGTCTTTATAATCTGGTAATCTGTTGGTTTGATTCATGCCTGTTGCTCAAGTTCAGTCATTTAGCCTGAGGTAGAATACCAGGCAGATGATTCAATAGCTTAGTTGCTAATGATTGTACCCCACAATCTACCATCTTAGGCTACTTTCTATTCTTTGACACTGATGTTATCTGGTTATTACCAGAGCCTTTTTTACTGATATACAAAAAATATACAAAATCAATATTCTTATTATCTCAGTAACTTGGCTGCAAATGACAGAAACTGAAGGTAGGCTTTTAAGGTAAAGTAAGAATTTGAATGTTACTCCAGGAAAAGCACCAAGAATGCTTTCACAGAGCCTTTTTGAACATGCGTCCAGAGACTTCATTCTGCAGGTTAGGTTTCAAGGGTCAAAGGACCTCAATACCGCAGGTAAGTTTTCACCTAGATGCATGTTGAAACAAACACAAGGAACGTGAAAATCACAGCACAAGTGTCATGATCTGTTATGCAAGCAAATACAATGCAACACAATAAAAAAAGTGAAGTTTAAGTTCTGTGCAGGTACATTTACAATTATAAGAAAGAACACATTTTTTTGTCACACATGAAATATACAGAAAAATATTTCTTTGGCTTATGGAAAACAAGCAGCTGACTAGAAAGAAGGGATTCATTTTCTGTCTTCCCTGCCCACAGAGGAGGCTGGATTTGTTTTCTGTTTTATTTAAATAAAGGAAAAAGAAAGCTGGAAGCTTACCTTTATCTTAAGCAGCAGCATCAGGTTTTGGAATACAGACAAAATTGTTGAGAATTACAGAAATCATATTAAAATATATAACATTTTGAAAGAAAAATAATTTTGCATCCTCCTAACAAAGCCAGAAGTATCTTTTCATAATACACTCACACATACCCCTTGTTTTTACACATTGAATCAGTCTCTCAGGTTATTGTTCTTAAATATGTGAGTGGCAGCACTTTATGTTCACATACATAATATATTACAGCAACTGAAGGTTTTGTGGGGATTGTTTTAATACTCAAACCATTGGGTGTGGGGAATGCAGCACAGATTTTCTGCCTGAGTTTACTGCTGATATAGATGACTGAGTGATCCTCACAATAGAAAGACTAAACCTACACTGTGGAGGGTGATACATTTAGATGTCGCAGTACATGAAGATGTTATCTTTATAAAACTGTTATAAATACTCCTAGTTATGTCCAAAATACAATAAAGGCAGTAGATAGGCATTGATCCTGCTGTGAGTGCAGAAGAATAAAATCTAATCCATAATTAGATTTGTACAGAGATGGTATTTTCAAGCAGTTAATAGAAACTTTCAGTCTAGGGTGTTTTTTTCCTAACTACTTGACAGCAAATCAAGGGTGATTTAAAGTAATCCAGTACAATGAGGACAGATCAGATCCTGTATAGACTGATGCAGAACTGTTGTATGTATGGATTTTTAGAAATTGCTTTTAAACCTAGCGAAATTATTTATAAAACCAATGTTTTAGACACAGAATTATTTGACCTGTACTGCTCTGACTTAAAAGGAAGCTCAGACAAGAATATCAAATTATGTCTTCTTTTATTGTATCTTGAAATAGATTATATATTAAATATAACAGTAAAAATTTTACTTTCCCTCTTTTCTGAGAATTTCTTCACTCAGGTTATTTCGCTCCAGAAAAACCCCATCAGTCTATTTACAGAGTTAGTATAACTTACGGTACAAAAATCTTTATTTGTATGAAACAAACACACCAAAGACTAGAGGAATATATATATCAAAAAAATCTGTGTATATCTGTGCCATAGAGAAGGAATACTTTCTCCCCTGTCATTCACAATGCCCTTTCCTATTTACAGCACTTGTAATAACAACAACAAGGCATTTCACATCAGAGAGTAAGAGAGCACTTTGCTTTCCCCTCCTGTTTTGTGTGGTCATATTAATGAAGTTTTGGTCTGACCTTAAAAAATAAAATGAGAGTGGGAGATCTGAGCTGCCAAATATTTGATATTAATAAACTAGGGGATTATTTTATTAGCCTTGAAGTATTTCAGCAGGGTCATTTCAGATACACGTAAGAAGACATACATAAGCACAGTTTCTGCTGTGCTCTGACAGGGCTTAGGAATGCTTTATGTTCATGTAAAAAAATCTTATTTCTAGGGTATACTTCCTTGTGTTTTTAAAAATTAGCTCTGCTATCCTGTATAACAAAACCAATTCCTTGTTTTATGGAAATGTCTTCTGACATTAACTACACAGAAACTATTCCTCTGCTGAAGAAGAGTTCTTAAAGTCAGCAAGAGTTTATTATTATTGTTCCTTTTCCAATTTAATCTTCTTTGAAAGATTTTCAAAGAGATAGTGCTTTCTCATTTACAACCCTTAATTTTATATGAAAATATGCTGTAATTTTGCATTGGAGCTGATATTGGAAGAAGATGGCTTTTTCTGGAAATTTTTTTAACAAGGTTGAAATATTGTGACTATATTATGCATAGAAACTTCATAGATTGTGTGAGTTTACTGTCAAGCCATCTAATACCATACTAATATCATAAGAATGTTTCATTTTGCCTAGAGCTCCTGGTGGATTTGTAGAACACAGGATGAAATCAAGTTTTTTCTTTCATTTCTTCTCTGTTCAATCCTTCTGTGTTGTTTTTTGGGTTGTTGTTTTTTTTTAAAATATATATATTTAGCATTTGCAGATATTTGTGCCTCAGTTCCTTGTCAGTTTTCTCACTGTGGTGATTGAAGTCATAAATCTGTCAGGACTTACTTTAAAGTATAACAACATGATAATTACCTAAAACTTTTATCAGTATTGTGGTCTAATCCCAGTAGGCAGCTAAACCCCACACAGCTCTCAAAATCCAAAACACAGCACCATACAAGGTACTATAAAGAAAATTAACTACATCCCAACCAGATACAGTACAAGCTGTTTCTGATGTTCTCATAACTTTGAAGCAAAGCTGGCAGAGAAGGTAGTGCACCTGCTCCAGAGGTACACAGAATTACAGAAAGGATGTTGGGACGTGTTCAAATGCACAAAGATTTATTACTGTGGTGTGAAGCTGTCAGCAAGCAGCCATTCTAATGGTGAAAGTTGTTTTGGGGCAGAAGGAAAGAAAGAAGAGAGAAAGAGGAAAAGAGAAAGAAAGAGAGGAAGAAAAGGGAAAAGTCTTCCCAGTGGCCAGTCGTGAAAAGAAACAACAGGGATACTCAAACATCCTTCTCTGTGTGTCTTCTCTGATGCAGCGGTTCCTCCTGTAATACTTTTCCTATGGTGACTATAGCATTTCCATTAGGACCTGCTCAGCCTCCCAGCTGTTTCTTCCTGCTTACGAAGCTGTCAGAGCTGACTGATCAGCAGAGGTACTGCTCTCTGCTTGGCTGTTAACCTCTCTGGTTGCATATTTTTGTCCCCACTAATATCTGTAGTGCAAAATGATGGCATGGGCTTGTTGGGGTTTTTTCCTCCCTGCCTAGTAGAAAGATATGGAATTCTTTGGAACTACTGCATGCTTTAAACAGAAATAAATAAAATTTTAAAAGCCTACCAAACCAATTGATTAAAAGCTCAAGGTCATTTTGTGGAAAAAAGATTGAAAATACTCATTTTGAAACAGGGAGACATTATTTAATAGAGAGTTTGACATTGAATTGCAACTGCCCAGAGTACTGCAGGTAATTATGGTTCAATCAGCTAATATTATCTTTCTTCTTTGAGGATGGAATCTTCCATAATCTACCAAGCACAAGGTAAAACAATGTATTATAGAAATCTACATTGAAAAAAAGAGAAAATAAGGCATAAACTATACAAACTAATGACACCTGGAAAAAATCTTGTTTATATTTACTGTTTGTATTTAATTTTATAAATTAAATATTGTATTTTCATAAATCAAAATGTGGTTTTCTCATTGAAATATGCCTAATTTTCTCATGAAAAATCATAGCTTTTTTTTTTTTCTGTCACGAGAATAATCTCATAAAATATGAAGGTTCTAATATCTTTTGTTTACAAAAAATATTCTAAGCTTTACGAAGAGTGTCACACGGACATCAAGAGTTTTTATGAAATCAGGAATTCATAGTACATTTCTGTTTCTTGATAATAAACTATTATCTTCTCTTATTGGAGCCAACATGCTTTATATTACAGAGAAGTCATGATTTGCTGTTACTTAAGATCTCAAGCTGCAAGATCTTTAACCTGATTTGCAGCTCTTTTGTAGACATGTGCATAGCGTCCTGTGATTCAGGTCACTGCCTGAATCACCAAAGGTGGAATTTTATATGACTAAGTAAAAGAAGATTGCTTACTTCACAATATTGTGTATCTGAGATATGTTGTCCATATACATGACATAGGGGAATCTTTGATTTTATATTGTTAGCCAAAACCAACATCCAAACATTAGAGATGACCCTGTTCTTTTTTCTTTTGAAAGGCAGCTATGATAACACTCAGAAGGTTGTTGCAGTGTGAATTGGAACAGTGATCTAAGTAAGGTAAGTAAGCACTCACTTATATACCTTTTCCAATCCACACTTAAGTGAGGTTCCTTAAAATATGTGGGATCAAAGTTCAAATAGGAAGTTACACTGGGTATAGATTTTTTGAAGCATGTACCTTCATAAGGGAAGAGGGGAAAAAAGGTTGGACTGCGGTGAGTGCTCTCAGCTTCAGCAGTCGGTGCCTGGGGACACTACTGCTTCACTCATAGTGGTTTTCTATTTAACTCCTAGCTCTAACATGTGATGACGTCTTCTATGCCCTTCATAATGATTACATAAAGTGCTTACTACCTTGTCTTCTGTAATCCTGCACTAAGCAGAAATAGTCTGGATATGAGAAGGATAGAGACATTCCTTTTACAACTGCTTTATGTAGTAAATAAGAATTAGAATTGTCAGCTGCCACAGATAACTTGTCATGGTAGAGACTGCAGATGCATACCACGATTTGTACAATCACAGGGTACTTCAAGTTTGGAAGGTATCTCAGGAGGTCATCCAGTCTGACCTCTTATTCAAAGCAGAGTCAACTATGAGGTCAGGGAAAGTCGCTTATGGATTTACCCAATCAGGTCTTAAAAACCCCTTGAAGAATGCACAGCCTTGCTGGGGAACTGGTTTGAGTGCTTACCTGTACAGCATTATGGGAATGATGAACAAGTTTCTCCCTCTTACAGATATGACACCAATTTGAAAATAAAGCCATGAGTTTATGCCAAGAACACTAACTTGGACTATATTTTTCAACTGAACCATGAAACAAATCTAATTTTTTCCAAGAAAAAACTCTACTTTTCAGATCATTTCACTTTCTCATATTCCTGATTCCTTGAAGCTTAAAAAAATAAAAAAAAAAACAACTGTAAAAAGTATTTTCTCCATATTCTTGGCTCCGTTATTGCACAAAAGTGTTCTTAACGTATGCTTCTTACCTGAGATTTAATGTCTGAATTCTTGTGCTTGAGGGCTTGCTTTGTTTGTTTGTCTCATGCTCGATGTACCTCTGTCGTTACATTTCTGCATACAACAGCACTGAGAAGTATACCCACTTTTCTTATTTTTCATTTTGAAAAGTCAACAAGTTGTTATGGCTTTCTAATTTTCAGAAAGTGAGCAATTACAAAGAACCACAACCACTCCATTTTAATTTCTTGTCATGTGTTATGTCTTTCTAGCTCTATTCCTAGCTGTACTCACAAATACTCAGCTAGTAATGGGGTTTGGCTACTAGAATAATGTGGCTAGAAAACAAAACCACTACTGTCTCAAAAATATGTATTTTAATCATCATTTGCAGCATGTTTTAAAGGTAATACAGGCTTGAAGCTGTATCATCGGAAGGTATCATAAACTTTCATGGATAAATGAAGGAAATAGTCCTATTGGCTTCTGTCATTTAAGGAAACGAGGGCAAAAGTGAGATTTTTATCTAAAAACTTTGTCTGCATTTCCTTTTTTCCCAAGTAACTGCAGCATTTGTTACATCAGGTGATACTTTTAATTCTTAATTAATGTTAATAAAAAGTACTTCAATGTACTGCAGATTTTGAAAGGTTCTATAGGCTAGAAGATACATGATCGAACTGGAGTAATCCCCAGTAATCACCTTCAGATGGATACAAGGAGTCAGTGATACAGCACAGATTTAATATCCTATTAGTGCTAATTAGGTTTGCTTCACTTGCTTCACTTTCTTTTGCATCCTTGTCCTATAACTTGTCTTGTCCTTGATAGATGTAGGTATCTAGAGACTAAATATGGTCATTACCAGCTATACTCCTGCTTTCATCAAGTGAAAGTTCTTTAAATGTTTTATAGCTCATTCTTTGCCTCCTCTGCTGTACAGACTGCTGTATTAAAATGATACAGTAATGGCAGTATCTGTTTAGGTATAGCATGTAATACATCAGCTTAGTAACTCCTTTGCCATCAAATAATGCTTATCTAGGACCATAAAGATAGAGGTTTTATTTTCCTCTGCAAGTCTGTGACCTCTCTACCAATTATTCCAGGCTCAAGATCAGCCAGGCAGCAAGAGAAACAGCATGAGACAATGTGTCAGTGTTATAGAGAAGCCTAAACATTTCCCAAAAAAACAACGGGCTTCATCTTTACCAGGCAGGGGGTCAGTATCATCAGCAAAGGATGAATGGTTACCTACTGCGGGATAACCAGGGTTTCAGAAGCATCCAAAGCTATTCTACTGCTCCAAAAGCTTACTACTGCTTAACAGCTGTCACGAGAAGGCTGATGACCACAGGGAATGCATCACATTTCCCATCTATGAGACAGTAATGTACGTATCTATAATGCTATATATGGATTGAAAGATACACATACTCTTTTGTGGTATTTTTTTCACTACTGTTATTCACTGATGGCAGTATCAAAAATGGAGAAAAAGAGACATAGTTCCAATGAATATGATTTGAAAGAGAAGAGATGCACAAGGTTAATGAATTAAAGGCAATGTAAACCTGAATAACACTTCTAGTTGTAAAACAGATGTATAGAATGTACCCATGAAGAAGTCAAAATGCAGATACTAGGGTTCACTTAAGTCACTGAAAATCAGAATATAAATATTCTAATGTACTACTGCAAATTATAAAACAAATTTCTGTTATAATATTTGATACTGATGCCCACACAGGCTTGTGTAGATCTTGTTGTGATGGTGAACAGAGACAGTAAATTAAGTGACAATGAGATTTAAGCTGAATGTATTCCACATTTAACTTTCTTACGCTTCTACTGCATACATATAGAAACCAGGAAAAATCACTCGTTTCTTATGGGATTTATTTTTCAGTTTGTTCTTGTAGTATGTAATCCAATTGTAAATTTTACCATTTTTATAAATAAATTAGAGAAAGCTAGAGGAGTTACTGGTGAACAAGAACCGGGTTTTTTTTTTATATTCGGTGGGGTTTGTTGGATTTTTTTGGTGTTGGGTTTTGGTTTTTAAGGCTCTTTGGGACATGGAACACTTGGGCTGTATCTTCTATATTTAGGTAAATGCGGAAATGTTTTCTTGCTTGCCCTTTGCCTGTAGTTGTGCATACAGGCTACACTATATATTTTTTCTGTATCAATTGCTCTTTAGCCGTTTTTTGTTTTGATTTTGTTTTCTTTTGTTTTTACAAAGTGCATATGTATCCTTACTGGTAAGGAAATAGGGACTTATTTACTAGATGACTTGTCCAAACTTCCATAGTAAATTTACTGACTGCAACTCTAGAATTTCAGTTTCCTCACTTCTGCTTTCATACTGTCCCGAAGAAAAACTCTTCCATGATGCTTGGAGTCCCAAGTATTAATCCCATATACATCTCAAATGCAGAGATATGATTCTACATGCAGCATTTCACAGGTCTCCAGCATCTAGAAGCTGCACTGGTAGAGACCTATTTTACACCTTGGAAGAGAGAAACAGGGATTCACTTGTGCGTGAATAACTATTGGCATTGGTGCTTATCAGGTAGTTCCCTAAACAGGTGCAAAAAACCCCATGACATCTTTAAAAAAACATATTATCTTTAAAGTTGTTTTCTGCACTGTGATTTTCAAGTCATTAATTAATATCACTTCAGACTATTGCTCTTCCAGGGTGAATGGAATTGGATTTTCTAGTTAACAAGTGCTAAAACGCCAGGTCTTGTCTTCCCCATTGGAAAGTACAAGACACATTTCCAAAACTCAACTCCTCCAGCCTGAAAGTTGTACGCTCCTCCTTCAACCTGTGAAACTGAAATAAGGCTTTTTCACTGTGAAGAAGCATTGTGAAAATGAACTTTATAATGCTTATAAAGCACAGGCACCATGAAAATGACCAACACATATTCAAACAATAGATGTGTGATTCTTCTGTCATCATGAGTCAAAATATTTTCCAATTAGAATTTATAAACATTTCACAAATCAGAAGAAATTCAGGTTTCAAATTTTGGCAAAAATTATTGCCTACTCTCCTGTCTCTTGTAATTTGCTGGGTAACAATAGCTTAGCTGTATGGTCAGGACAGATTATTTCAAATCATGCAATCATAGAATCACAGAATCACAGAATCACAGAATCACAGAATCACAGAATCACAGAATCACAGTTTTGGGTCAGAAGGGACCTTAAAGATCACCTTGTTCCAATCCCCCTGCCATGGGCAGGGACACTTCCCACTAGACCAGGTTGCTCAAAGCCCCATCCAGCCTGGCCTGAACACTTCCAGGGATGGGGCATCTGCAGCTTCTCTGGGCAACCTGGTCCAGTGCCTCATGCTCTTCAAAAATGTCTTAATAACATCTATCATTATATTCTTTTCCTCTTTTATGAAAAGTTGTGACATCAAAATTTTCACATTATAGACCCCTGTACGCCTTGTAATTTCCTACTGCTTTGACCTTCCCTTTTAGTCTACTATTATTGTGTGTTGTTGGTAGTTGTTTCTCTAAACTCAAACTAAATATTTTGAAACATTTGTCTTATTTTATTGTATTTTCATGATAAACTGGGTAGATAAGTTAACAATTGATGTGGAAAAAAAAGCAAAAATGAAAAAAATATTAGCTTATTTAGGAAACATTAAAGGAAATGGTCTTGTTACTGTCACAATTAAATAAGGACAAATTTGGACAAAGGAACTGTATTTCTGCTTGTGTGGTGGGGATGCAAGGAAAGTGTTGGACCTTTAAGCAGGGCACAGCAAAATCTGACCTTAAATGATTATTTGCAGAAGTAATTTGACTGCTTTCTGACCACCATGGGGCAGACTGTGCCCATTTCAGGGAAGCTATGAGATTTAAAGTAGCTCCTTACTTTCTTATGGCGAAGTAATCTGTGTACAGACAAACAGGTTAAGGATTAAAGTCACGATCTGATCCCTTTACCAGAGTAGTCACTGGCTTAAGTGTAAGGTTTATGGATAGGCACAAATGAGTTTATTACTTTACTTACTTTATTACAAAAGTAAGATTACCACCTACCAAGGACTTGAGCCACCTGTTTGATGTCTTCCCACTTCCTCAAATGAGCTTTGGATTATAGTCAAAATGCTGAAGTTGGAATTTTCAAGTGAGTTAAAAAAATAGATAATCCATCTGATACTGCAAGGATTCAGGAGATAAATTCAGCTGGGAAAACCTTCCTCAGTTTCCCTTCTTATCTTGTGCATAGACAAAACCGTTGAATATTGGAATTTTAAAATACTTCATCCATAAATGAGGGAGAATATGTTTGGATCAGTAATGGAAGGTGGAAGTAAATGGAGGAATGCAAGGAGGAATCCTGCATACTACTAATCATGTTTGCATGGCTTATGATGATTAGTCACATGACAATTAATAGAATTACATCTCTACAAAACAGCAACAAAAGTTATCCTAAGATGACTATATGAGATTTTTATATAAAACATTCGAGGTGGGTAACATCCAATATTTGACTTAAAGGTAACAAAAGAACTTAGCCAAGAATATGGTAATTTTTTGCCATACAAACAGAGAAGTAGAGTGGAATTTCATCCTAGACAGAAAGGTATTTTGCAACTGAAAAGAAAACAGGTAAAGAGTGGATGATTTACTGCTACTGGAGGAACAGTTGGCGCCAAAGGCAACTTCTGGGAGAAAATACTGTTGCTGTATTTGTTGTGTGTTTGGAGCAAAGCAATGTGAAAGGGCAGTATTTATTTTTCCAGTTAACCCTTATCTTTGGCATCTTCTGACTACATTATACAATCAAATCAGGGAACAGAGTGTAAAGGCAATGGAAACTCTTGTTTCTGCTCCCTAAGCCTTGATCTATGTTTCTGAAATATAGAATAAGCTTACAAAATTAATTTTGGTTTATACAATGGCTGAAAAGCTTTCGTCACCTTTTGTCATGTGGTGAAATAGGGGTATTTACCTATTTGGGTGTAAGAGAAACTCTAACTAAGGACTATCTTAAATCATTGAGTTGTACAAGCCTCTGTTTAGGGAAAAAGAGATGTTGGCATTTAGATCAAAATGTAACTGCAGCTTCAGTATTTCAAAGAGGGCCAAATGCTCATTTTACTGTGTAGCTGGAGCTACTAAACAACTGTAGATAGGACTGCATGTATCCATTAGTATAAAACAACCTCTGCTATATAAAAATCAGAAAGGCTTGATCCTGGGTTGTAGATCAAACAAATTAGCTATATTAAAGATGTTTAATCTGGTAATTTTGAGTTTGAACAGAACATTATTACTTGTTTAATTCGCTTTCATGTTTAAAGTGAAAACAACTGCAAGAAATGAAATATTGCTTAAAATATTCAGGGCAGCAGCATATGCCTCAAGAGATAAGACTTTCACTGTTAGTTTAATTAAGAGAACAAAAAGCAAGCTTCAAGTGTTATTTACAGGTTCTTGACATATTCACTAATGAATCATAGGATGCTGTAAAGGTTATTCTGCCTATTACAAAAGAAGTGCACAATAATTGTTTTTTAAACAACTTCTTTTCTGCACAAAGTTTTATTCCATTCATGAGAGATCAATGTGCTTGAAATGGGAAACAAAGATTCTTTTTTCACTGTTTCAGCCAGCTAGCTAGCCAAATTCATATATCACATAGAGCACAGTGGCACATTATGTTCATTGCTGTACATTAAGGAGTTAAGCATACTACCAGCACAATTGTTACTACTCTGTATTTTCCAGACCACTTAATTTACTTTTAGGAATATCAGGAATGTATGCCGCTGCCAGCACAGATAACGAAGGATTTCCAAAATCCAATACATTCTTTGCTTTAGTACAATCAATCTTTATTCTTTCTGCATGCATATTTATCAACCTGATTGGTAATTTTTTTTCTGTTTCTTTTTCTTTCTCATGCATGCACATCCACTCTTCTATATTTATCTGTTGCATTAGACAAACTCTCAGCTAAAACAAAACAAGAAACAACTCTTCTTTTCCAAGTTAATGATATTAGGATTGATTGAGATGACAATGCATCCTACCTCTGATATAAGGGGTGCTAGACAGTGTATAACAGCCTCTATATTAACATTATGCTCAATTTTTAAGTAATAGCTCTAAATACAACATGCCTTACATAATAATGTATTATCTTCTTCTGTCTTCTAAAGAACAGGCAGTAGTTTACTTCAGCTGTGGCTTGCTACAGAACGACAGATTTTGAGATACAGTATTTATAGTTCCTGTTTTTATTTATAGTGCTGTCTAGATTAGATAGCCAACATTTGAGAACGATGGACTTGCCCCTATGAGCAAAGAATCTAAATGCAGAAAAGATCAAAGATTCTGCATTTTTCTGTTTGAAACACCTTGATTGTTTCTCCCTTGTTAAAGGTAGAGGTAATAGCTAATTTTATAGTAAATCATTATTAAAATAACATTTTTATTATTCATCTTAAAAAAAAACAAAACCAAAATCTTGTCTCTCTTCACATCACCAGGAATTAAAGGTTAAGATTTTATTTGAAAAGATGACTGACCATACTGGGCATTGCAGGGAACAGAAGCAACATCTGAGCTAATCTGAGCTATACACACTCAGAGGAAAGGAAGAAAAGCTAACATTCAAAACCTACTTCAAGGGTGACTGTGAATAGCAAATTAGATACAGCTTGTGGTAAAATGGGGCTGGAAAAAGGCCATACCTCTCCCTGCTGAGGTCCTTAGACACATTTCCATGTCTGCTTCAGTTTCCCTGCATTTTGTGCATGGATCCAGATTTGTCAGTCTCCAGCAGCCAGCAAGGGTACAGAAAAAAAACTTGAGGGAATTACATTTCCCTCAGCAGCAGGTGCCTTCCCTCTGGCAAGAGATTTTTCTGAGGACCTTAAATGGGCCCATTTAATTTCCAGCCATGTTCTAAGAGCTGTGTTTGGTTTTGAAGGAGACTGTCTTCAATTCGAACACTTATTCTGATGTATTCGTGTCAGGTTATGCCCTGAAAGACTCAGTTACAGTCCAAATGAGTGGCTTGTGTCCTCTCCACCTGCCCCATAGCCTTTTCCACAAGCTGTAGGCTTGTCCACATTAGGAGCTTTACCACTTCTGCAGGCCCCTCTGTTTGCTTCAAATGAGACAAGGCGGTGAAAAGCTCCTTCCACAGCCAAAGAGAGTCAATTAGGATTGAAAATTAACTGACTTTAAAGCCAAGAGACACTTCTTGTAAGGCTATGTGCTTCTGACAACAAGGACCAGAAATACTCCTATTATTTCTCTGTGTGTGGGGGATGAAAATTCTTTATAAAGAAGTTGAGAAATGAGCTAAACCAGCACAGATTCAGTAACTTGGAGCCTGCAGGTCTCTCAAAACATTCTGTGTAAATTAAGCTGTTGGGTTTTACCCATACACTCCCCTGCTACATGCACTCATCAGTCTGGACCAAATTACTTCTGCTTATGAACAAAAAATTGAATGTGCAGATTTTGTCCAAAGCCTCCAATCAGACATGCTTGAATGCTTTAGGAGCAGTGAAAGAGTTTGAGGACCTACTTTGTGTAGACCCCTGAGAAACAAGAGAGAAAAAAAACGCAAAACAACACATCTTTTTATTTCTCTGTTATTCAGATCCCACTGTTCATTGTTTACAAATTGTGATCACATTTGAGATACTTGACTTCATTACTAAATTTTGCTTCTAACTGAAATAAACCACAGGACTCAAGATTTTGGTTAAAGTTTAAGATCAAACCCAATTACTAAGTGAAAAATAAGTTTTATTTAAAGCAAAAAAACAAACCCCAAATTATTCTTATAGATCATACTCTTTCACACAAGAGTTACTTTCAACACCTTTCAGGTAGTCCGGCCTATGGCTCCTGCATCTTTCCTCTCTTCTTTTGACAAAGAATTAGAAATAAATGCATTCTTGACTTCCACAGTGAAATGAGAGAAAAGCAGAATAAACAAAATGGAGGATGTGTGACTTATTTTCCATAAAACATGGTTTAACATCTTTTGGTGCTTTTCATGATCACTGAAAAAGTAGATGTGAAACAGCAGTTTGGATACTGTGTAGGACTTTCTGAATAGAAAGCTGAAATGGTAGACTTGGATATTTCTCTAATCATTCACATTAAAAAAACAACTCTACCTGGATTTAAAATTAATACCTAAATGAAGAAATTATTGTTTTCTGAGCCCAAATAGAGCAAATAAGCTTACTTTGTAAGCTAGTATAAAGTCTGCAATTTAAATACCTTGTCAAATGGATGAAACATGCTTTTAATTCTTCCACAGTATGCTTATTACAGGTATGTGAATTACTGTTGGGGGGGGGGGGATAAATCTTAATAATAGAGTTCTCAGAGTGGTAAAGGAGAGATGTAGTAAACTAGAAGTTTTCTTATGATACCAGAAGTTAAAACAGGCCTTGGAAATGTAGATTTAATCAGGTGAATATTCACTTGAAGGAAAGTGAATTTATTATTCTTATATTATTTCACTTTATTATTATTTCACTTTATTATTATTATTACATTATTTTATTATTATTACATTAATATATTATTATTAATCTTAATTATTCCACTTATTTGCTGTTTTGTACTTCTAATATTAGCACATTCTCACAACTATGTGAAAGTTAAGAAAAAATTCCTTTATCAAAGAACAGAAAAATAAGAATGCTGACAGTATGTCTATGGTGGTCACATGGAAATCTACTATGCAATCCTTTGCTTTTTAATTTAAATTTTCATCAATTAATTTTAAAAAGTGACATTGCTTTTCTTCTGGCAGAAATTTTCTCCATACTTCAGAATCCAAATAAAGATGGAGGAAATAATATACAGAAAATAATAAACAAGATGACCAAAATAATGTAAGTAATCAACATTGTTATAGAGATTCATGAATAAAGGAGGATTTTATTTTTACTCTCAGTGCTAAAAATTCTACTAACAGGGTGCTACTAAAAAATGTACTGTCCAAAAATCAGGAAAATACAGCAGTGTCTAGCTGTGAATATTCTTCTACTGAATAGTGGAATCTACAGATCTCACCTATCCAGAAGGAAAATCAGATTACCCAGAAGCAGCAGAAATAGAAACGAAAAGTCTCATGGTTTCTTGTCATTAAATCACACTTGCTCTCTGTAGTGGTAGCAAGCAGCAGTTCTTCTTTGCCTCAGAGTTAAGGTAACACATTCCTTATTTTGTAAAAGATCATTTCATAGTAGAAGTTACCTCAGATGGAGGGAACCTTTGTGAAAATATTCCCAGGAAACCAAAGGCTACCAGCTATTGTTCTTACCTCAAGATGAAACAGGCCCAGATACCCAGATATGCCGCAGAATGGGAATTATGGAGCTTGCTATTCAAAAACCATTTTATTTAATTTTGTGTAGCATGGATACATTTTTCATAAGAATTTTTAATTGTGTGTAAGATGGATCATTGAAAGAACATCCTTTAAAAAGAAATGTTAATACAATATTATATACTCTTGTGGACAGCTAGTGCTGGGTAATTTCAAGAATTTTAGAGAAACAAAGAGGAATGTCTTTAAGTAGAAGTGTTACCATAGAGGAAACTGTTGTTTGCTGCAAACTTTTATGTTTCCTTAGGAAATTTCAGTGCCAACCATACTGACATGCTCATAATAACTTGTCTGTTTGGATTTGGTGAGGGCAAAATGTCTTGCTTTTCTTCTGGAATCTTCAAAACTGAATTTTTTTTAAAAGTTACTGCCTATTACGTTCTTCAGTTCCCTAGCAGGGAAAACACACTTTGTTTCATATTCTTATGCACAGTCTAGGGATGCTTCTTTACTGCAGCAGTATTATTTACTAGAATTCAGACTTCTCTTAACATCTCATAACTTCATGGCTTCATAAAATTCACTCTAGTTTGAATCTTTTTTCCTTTCATACTGGCATGCTGTGCTCTTGGTGTGCAAAGTGGAGGAACAACTTATTAACAGCTTTGTTCCCAATGACCATAGTACTGGTTTGGCCATTCCTATGTATTGGATCTGGCTGGGATGGAGATAACTTCCCATCGCAGCCCTCACAGTGCTGTGCTTTCTATTTGTAGCTAAAATGGTGGTGATAACACACCAATGTGTTGGCTACCACTGAGCAGTGCTTACACAGCATCAAGGCTATCTATCTCTCCAGCACCACCCAGCACCAAGGCTGGTGGTGGGCAAGAGGCTGGGAGAGTACATAGCCAGGAGAGCTGACCCAAACTGGCCAAGGGGATGTTTCCTACTATATGATGTCATGGTCAGCAATAAAAGGTAAGGGAAAGGAGGAAGAGGGAAGACATTTGCTATTAAGGCATTTGTCTTCCAAAACAACCACTACAGGTACTGAGGCCCTACATCCCAGGAAGTGGCTGGACATTGTCTGCTGACATGAAGTAGAGAATAAATCTTTTTACTTTTCTTTTCTTCTGCAATTGGCCTTGCTTTTCTTTATTAACTGACTTTATCTTGGTCCACGAGTTTTTCATCTTATTTTTCCCCCTGTCCTGCTGAGGAGGGGGAAGTGAGAGAGCTGCTTAGTGGACACCTGGAAGCCAGCCAAGGTCAACCCACCACATCCTCCCATGTCAGTGTATTTTTTCTCTGTTTCAGGAGCTGGAGTAGGCTAGTGACATAGCTATGTTTTAAGTGAGTGTGGAGTACAGCAGAAAGGCCTTTCATTCTGAAGACTTCCAATGCTTTTTGAAAAATGTTCAGTGCATCATCAGGCAAAGGTACCTGCCAGATCCACCAGTGGAAGCCATTTAAGCATATCAGTCTGGGGCTTCACACAAGCCATCTAGGTTCTCATAATTTTGGAGGCAATGCAGCACATTCTTAAAAAGAGTGGTGGCATTCATTCTGGACTCTTGGTAGGCCACAAAGAAAAAAAAAATAATCCTTTTGTAACTATTTCAGGAGCTTGGCCATGTCATAGATGACATTCCTACTGATCTATCTTGGTCTACAGTTCTGCAAAAACTTGAAGTCTGAAAGCATCTTTTACAAAAGCTTGTGATACATGCCTTTCGAGTTTCAACTACTATCTTCTGTTTCCATGACACAACAGAGACCTATCTCTTTGACTTTGGAAATAGAACAAATATATGGAACTAATATTCCTATTACATTTGACTGAAGCTCTGCCACTCAGTGACATGGAAGTAGAATTAGGCCTATTGTATGTTAACAGTTCTTGTACTTTGTGGTATTTACTCTAAAGTAACTAAGACCTTGTTTATTAGAGGCACACTGAATCCAAGTTGACTCAAGGTTCAGCTTCAGAGCAAACTAACTAAATTTGTATGTTTGCATAACTTCAATCAGTGGTATGATTCAGTTTCCTTTAGACTGGAAATAAGAATAAGTTAGACAAAATTACTGGCATTTCAGTCCTAAATTACTGTTTCTATGCAAAGGTTTGTCATTGTTTAAGTCATATAAAAGTTAAACCAGGTCATTTTTCTTCAGTTTCTCTACCTAGACAAGACTTAAATGATTGGGTTTGGCAAGCATGTCATCACGTGATAAAATTCATGTTGTGATTAGGGTGGATGTAGGCATTTATCTTCTTCTGACAGCTTCAGACAAAAGGAAGATAAGTGAAGCTATTGTAATTGCAAAGTGACCTTTCCGCTTTAGGGATATTGACAGCTATCCTTACTTCATCCAGTATGTTTGTCATCATGGTAATTAGGTTTTTGTTGATCTATTGTTGGTTTTTGTACTTACACTGCTCTCTCTTGAAATGTTTGTAGGTTTATCTGGGTTTCCTCAAGATAACATTTATGTACCTGACAAAATGTCAGCAAATAGTAGTACACGTTTCCTTAAAAGAACTCTTGCTTTTTTCATGTTCATATCAAAACATAATCTTGCTGACCAGAAAAAAAGTATGCTCTTTATTTTTGAGTTTTAAGTAACATTTTCTTCATGTATATCCTTTTGGGATTCATCTGGTTAGAATGCAGAAGAGTAGATCAAATGCAAAGATTCATGTATGAAATAAGAATGCATAAATTATCTTTTGAATACAAGAAAATGAAGCAGTATTTGCAACTCAGTTTTCACAAACTGCTTTAAAACTCAGGCAGCTATAGGATGGAATCATTTGTTTAGAGATTTTTAAAATAAAGCTGATTATATTGCAAGCTCGTGGTGGGGACTGCTATTCATTTTGCCAATGACAAAGTGCCAAAAAGGGCTAGATGGTGAGGAGTAGACTTGAATTTCATTTGGCAACCAGTCAGTTCACTAAACAAGCCCTATCACATTTT
This sequence comes from Microhierax caerulescens, assembly GCA_035590215.1. Classification (NCBI taxonomy): domain Eukaryota; kingdom Metazoa; phylum Chordata; class Aves; order Falconiformes; family Falconidae; genus Microhierax; species Microhierax caerulescens. The sequence continues at coordinate 83,326,758 of JAVJGJ010000037.1, read as the reverse complement.
TGTTGTTCAAGTACACATGAATAAGTCTGTCTTTCTGCCTGCCACTCACACTTTAGCTGGAATCTCTGGCAAGGTGCTGGCACTAGGCATAGTTATGGCCTGACTTTCCATCTTCTTGGTCAGTACCACTGAATAAATTCAAGGATTATTCTGATTTACTGCAGCTGTAAACTACCAGAAATTTACCATCCTTCTTTTCTCAGGGAAAGGAGGAATTTTGACTTAACAGTTTGGCTTAAGTCATAAACTAGACGTTAATGTAACTCCTCTTTGATAATGCCACCCTGTGGTAGTCAAGTTGATTCACTGCTGCCCAGAAATAGAGCTCAGCAAATAATTCACAGGGCTTCTCCCTCAGCTTCTGCAATAACCTATGACTAACTAGCCTGCTGCTTCCCGGCATCCATACATTATTTGTGTATTTGCCAACTATCTTTTAAGTGACTGCTCTTTGGATTGTTCATGTACATATGCATGATGATGAGTTGTGAATAAACAGACAAATCCCATGCCTGAGAAGAAATGTTGTAGCTGATGAGGTGACATTAGCTGATGAGGTGACATTTTGCCCATAAATTTTGTCTTCTTTGTATTGTTAAACCACTACTTCAACACTAGCATTATAATTTATCAATGGATGTTTATGATTTTATGTTAGGCCATTTTAATCTCTTTATAGAAAGATTCCTTCCTATTGTGTTGTAAGTTTAAGTGAATTTAACAGCAAAAGACTTTCAGAGGCACAAAGAACTTCAGATAAGGAACTTAGAGGTAAGGTAAACTCTTCTACACTTGTACTTCAACTTTTATCTTTACATACTCTGTATATGGCAGGATTCATGTTAGAATTAAAAAAAAAAAGCTTTAAGAAAACACCCTAAAATACGTCTTAAGATAAATATTCCTGAAGCTATTCCAACAGTTGTTAGCTTTCCAAGTCAGCTACAGATGTGGAAATATAACTGCCTCTTTAGAACAATATATTATATAAAATATCTTACATTCTACTGTTTATGATGGAGATAACATCCTATATGCTGTAACAGCACTAACAGTAAAATTCAATGAAAAAATTCTTTCCTTATTTCCTTCATAAAATATTCTTATTTATGTCTGTTATGCCATGGAACTGTTGTTTATAAAAATTTCCTTTTTATAAATCTCATATTTTTGGTAATCTCATAATAATTGGTAATCTTTTATTCTTTGCATCAAGTGCATCTTATCTTCCTTCTATATGTGTAGACTTCAGAGTTTTTCATTCCTTCAATAATTTTATTACTTTTCATATACTTTTTATGTGTTTGATGCATTCTGTTCTTAAAGGACCATCAGTAATATTTGCCAGTAGGCTACTGTCAGGCTACTGAGGGGATAGAAAGGGGAAGGTTCCTGGATTTATTAATATGAGAATATTATGTGCCAACCATGATGAGCTTAATGTGTGATGAAGACCATTCGCCAATACACCCTCTACCCAAAAGCATCACTCTGTTCATGTACAGAGCCTCTCAGAACCACTGAAAGACCCCAGGTTGCATGAATCGTGCATTGTCAGCTGCTGTTATTTAATTTGCCTTAAGAAGGAGCTGTCTTCTGTCAGTGAGAATGCTTGCCAAGGAAAGAAAGAAGCAGATATAAAGAAAAATTCATTTACTTTCAGATCCCTAAAGGGCTCTCTGCAGTTGGAATTATGACTGAAATTCTGCAACTGTGGAAAGCCACATAGGTCCTTACAGATCATTTTGTATAGCAGTGTTCAGGCTTTTGATCCACAGTACTCATTTTTTGTTATTTGAATCATCCTCATAGGCTCTTCTTTTACTGGAGGCAGACAGATAGAAAAATACACAAAATCTTTATAGACAACAGACCAGATAGAGTAAACTGCATGAAGTAATCTATGTCTTACCTGGAAATATTATCAGTCAAAATAGTTTTATTTTTTGTTCTTTCCTGTGTAGCAAAGGAAAACACAAAATATGCCCATTTGTTTTTATAAAAAGTCCTTATTAAGGAAAGATTAGTCAGAGAGAAGAGGACAAAAGACAGATCATATTATTTACAGAAAATCATGATATTTTAAAGTTTATTTTTCCACTCAGAAAAAAAGCCAAACCAGCCAGTGTGATATTTTTTTCTTTAATACTGTAATCTGGAGACCTATGCCAGGACACAGGAAAACTCATGAAACTTAGGTGCACGCTTCTTCAAAGACTGTAGGGATCTAATATTGGAAGTCAGGTTTAACTGTTGCTTCAATTTTGTTTGCATATTCCAACTACCTGCCTTTTATGGAGAGCAGACAGGATTAATTTTTCCTTACACTGTCAATATATCATTGCCTGCAGTCAAAATTAAAGTAGTTTATGCATAATATTATAAAAGAATACGATGTGTTGTGATGTTTATGCTTTTTACATGCATTTGTTCAAAGAGCTTGCCATTACTTAGGGTAATTTCTCTATTCTTATGGTAGCAAGAAGTGAATGAGGAATGAAAAGAGAAGTATAGAAGTTGCCTAAAGGTCTCATCCAACTTCTCTTAAAATCTATACTTTGGAGCTGTCAGTGCCAAAAGCCATGATATAATGTATAACAGGAACACAGAATTATCCATGCAGAAAACATAAAGAAGGTGAGCTTTAGAGTTGTTACTTATTCTAGATAGCAGACTCTATAAAATGATTTTTTTCCTGATGCCAGTAATTTTAACAATAAAAGTGAAAGTAACAAATTGGTCTTTAAAGGTGACAATGTGGTGATTGAACTGACTGATGTTCCTACGCACATAAGGCAGCAAAAGCCTTTCTTCTATCTTAAGTGATACATAAATCAGTGTTGCAGAGCTAGATCCAGACTTTTTTGCTCATGATTAGAAGATCCTTTATATATAAACAGATTCCCTTGAAAAGAAAATACATTTGGCTGACTACCATCTTAGCACAGCCATAAACAATATCTCTGTCTCATCTGTTGTGATATATTTAAAAAATAAAAGTGAAAATGGTCATTCCCAGTTAATAAAAAATTATTCCTTCAAGAATGTAAAATTGAAAACAAACTCAATACATTAACTTTTAAATTACTATCTGAGACTATGATTGTGGGAGGAGTTCAACAAAACACTGTCTCAGATTTTTTTTTTCTTGGAGAGGAATCAGATTTGGTGATATCCAAGCACTCTGCAAGATCACTGAGGATTTGCCTGATGCAGTCGAATAGCTGCTAATAGCATTCAATGTTAATAACTTTAATATAGGTTAATAACCTATAAGGAAATAGTCTAGATTTTTCTCAGAGGTTATCTTTGCTAAATGATATTCCTAAAATGGAAACTCTGTTTTACTGAAGAAAAATCTTCTGATGTATTTTTTTTTTAATTGCATTGAAAGGAAAAGTCCCAGGTTTTTTTGGTCCCAGCGGCAGAATGGGATTTTATGGTCCATTCACCGTGAGAACTATTTCCCTGAAGCTTTTAATTCCAGGAACAGTCACTCAGTTTTGATAGGCACGTTGATAAGAACAAGAGGGAAAACATTTCAATGATCTATCAGGAAAGGTGAGTAACCTGTCATTTTAAAAAATAAATTTCAGAAATGTAACCAAATAACTATGCCCCACAAAGAACACAGCAAGCCATGCCCAGTAAGACTTATGAGAAAAATATCTGCCAGAACTAGAAGCATCTATATTCATAATCATAAAGACAATTTATTACAAACAGAAGAAAGAAGAGGAAACTTCAGGGATGTACTCTGAAAAGTAAACCATTTTTTGGTAATAAAAATAGAGGTTAGCTCAAACCAATTTTCAGGCAGAAGCAGGTTTTGAATTTTTCACATAGTTGGCTCTGGAGTTCCATCCTCTTTTTCAGATGCAAAATGGCAAGATAACAAGCATTTCGGCTTTTATGTTCGTGTACTATGACACAGCAACAGATTCTTCTGCTTATCTTGCATGTCTTTTCTTGCAGCCTGATTGCACTGACCTTCCAAAGCATTGCTTGGTGTTCTAAAGCAAGTATTAAATAATCACCTACAGTTTTCTCCTTATTACTTTCCACTTCACTTTGGCTTCTCAGTCTTCTTTACACTCTTTACTTTCCAGTGATGCTGTCCAGAGACTGCCCAGCGGTCTCAGTGGGTTAAAGATGTGGAGTAGTTTGGCTTTCTATATTTACTTTTTATTTCCACAGTATCTGGTGCAAGACTGATCTTTTCTTTTAATGCATATATTTTCTTAAATACTAGATCTAATCAGATTATCTTCTTTACTGTTGAGCTAGTTGATAAAGTATAGCAGTCATACTAAAATAATACTCACATTTCTGCATCAGCCAATCTTTTTCATTGCCTTCTTAGAGACTTTTACATCTCCTCTATGGGAATTAGCTTTGACTTTGAGCATTTATTTATATGGTGCTGTAAGAGAACAGAAAGTCAAACAGAACAAAATGGAAGAATGCAGAAGAAAGAAAAGTAGAGAAACTACCTATAAGGGCTTGTGGAGATCCTGACTGTGTAAAGATGAGCTCCCACTATAACATACAGGGTAATTTCTTTCCTAAATGATTCTTTCATTTTACTTTTGTACATTTGCCCTGACCCAGACTTTCATCTCTTTTTTCCAAAGAGTCCATTTCTTAATCTTCTCATTTCTCCATTAATCATCTGGCTCCAGCAACATCCAATACTGCCAGGAATTTAAACCTTTTCCTGTGTTGGCTATGATTCTTAGCCCTGTTGACAGGTCTAAAATATAGCCTCTGGCAGACTGTATAAAGGTGAGAAGTCTAATGATGTTTGAACAACAGCATGATCTGCAGTTTGCACTTTGTGAATTCAGATTTTAACACAACTCTTTTTCCCATGTAAAGACAAATGAGCTTAGCAGCCTTTACGCAAGATTAAATATCTTCAGTTACAGCAGTATCTGCTGTTACACCCAAAAGATATTCAGATGCTTATGAGGGGATAAGAATATAATCTCAGTTTGACTGTATGCTAAGGGCTATATTGTGTCTTGGAAAACAGGAAGGAGGAACAACAGAAGATTCCTTAAGAAAAAAATGGTAGGCTTGTTCCTAAGAATTTTTAGGGCAGATCACAATGCTGTGAAGTTACAATTCCACCTTTGTTTCCTTCTGCCTTTTCAGTTATCCCAAAACAGTTACAAAATTACACAGTTCCAGCGTCTAAGAAAAGTGGGTTAAATATTCAGAAAGGTTTAATAGGTTAGATTGTTCCACATATTGGATGTTTGCAGATGAGTTGTGTTCAAAAAAAATCAATGCATGAGTACTGCACTTTCAATGGGTACAGGACTCAGCTCTGGAAAATCTGGTCCCCTTGAAACTTGGATGTTAGTATTTTGGCATGATGCTGGGTGCATGGAGCAGGAGATCAGCTACTTCTGTACTGGTGTATTCAAGCACTCACAGAAATGTCTGTAGGCATGAATATGGCCTGTGCTATCTGCTGCCCTCCCAGAGAATTCCCTTGACAATTCAAGTATTTTCACAAGACAAAACCATGGAATCATTCATGTTAGAAAGTGTCACAGAGAAAAACTATTAATTTTGCTCAGTTTAAACCAAGAGCAGGTTTGAAATGGTTTATTAATTTGCTAATGACATGTAATTAACTAGCAATCAGTGAACTATACATGCAGGATGAGTATTGTTAATATAAAGCAGAACACACAAATTGTTAATAAATCCATATAATTTTTTTAATATGTCTTTATAACTAATCCCAAGGAGTTCTAATCACAAACACACACAGTGTTACACACACAACCCCTCCCTAGCAGCACATGTGGGTTACAAGTATCCCCAGCACTGTCTGGGAGTGCAGGTTCCCCTACTTGTACCTACATCCTGCGGGAGTTGTGGGTGTTATCACCTTGTGGGGCCCTATGTTTCTCCCTGCAGCTGTTGGGGATGCACCCATGAGCTCGTGTGCACCCCAGGAGGTGTGGGGTCCCTGCTTGTGGTAGCCTGTATTGTTGCTTCCTGGCTAGAGAGCAGGCAGCTTATGGCATCTGACCAGGCTGCTCTGTCTGGCCCAGGCAGAGATGTGATGCCAATGGGATGACTTCTAGCAGTATCAAACCAGGTTTTTACTGCTTCTGTGTCTACTCCAAGACCTCTATCTACATATTGCAACTTCTCATGCTTCTTTTATATGTCTCAGAGTGACTCTTGCTTCATCTCAAAAGGCTTTCTAACTGGGGACAAGAATAACATTGGTTATTCTTTCTCCAGCTGGTGTCTGTCTTCCCCTTTTACACAATCAGCTGGAGGTGATAGTTGTCTTTCTTTTTAGTACAATGAGCTGTGGGCAAATGCTCTCTAGTTTTGCATATTCAACCCAGCACACACATTAAATAGCCTCATGTTTTTACCCTAAGAGATGCTGTTATCCAGGCCATTTTCCAAAGATAAACTGTGAAAACACCCTACAGAAGAGATCTTGTGAAGCCATCTAGTCCAACTTCACTCTCACAAGTTCCACATGCAACTCAGATCAGATTGCTTAGGGTTTTGTCTGCTTGGGTCTTGGAAACCTCCGAAGCTGGAGTTCATATAATCTCTTGGGGCAACCAGCTCCAGTTCTTTATTGTAC
>JAVJGJ010000037.1:83288285-83320030 GCA_035590215.1 Microhierax caerulescens | reverse complement strand
TTAGTATAAGAGCATTCTTTTATGTAAACTTAACTACCTGGAACCTGCCATGTCATAATTTAAAACCATTGCCTCTTGTCCTTCAGCCATGCACCTCAGTAAAGAGCTTGGGTAGATCTAATCAATAACTTCCTTGTAGGAGTTGGAATGCTATTGGCAGGTCCCCTCAAAACTCTCTCTTCTCTAGGTTGTACAAGCCCAGTTGCCTCACCTTTTCCTCACAGGGCACATGTTCCAGCCCTCGACCATCTTGAGGGCCCTCCAATACACAAGTTTATCACTGTTTTTCTTGTATTGAACAGCTCAAAACTAGGTACAGTGGTTTAGGACGTGGTCTTGTAAAAGTTAAATAAAGGGGAATAATCACTTCCAAGTAACATTTTTTCCCAGTATTACATCAGATACTGTTGCTTTTTGCTGCCAGAGCACACTGCTGACTCATGTTTTCGCTGCTGTCCACTAGGACAGCCAGGACCTTTTCAGTGGGTCTGAGCCCCAGTCAGTCCGTCACTACACTGTACCAATGCAGAGGGTATGTCTGTTCCTAGCATAGAACTCCACATTTTTCCATCAATTTCAAAAGATTCTTGTCAGCTCATTCTTTTATCCTATGTAGGCCCATCTGAGTGGCAGGTGTGCCCTTGAGTGTATTAACTGTACATCCAGTTTGTTGCCCACATTCTGGGGCGCATTCTTGTTTGCCCCTATAGATGGTACTATGACACTTCAATGTCCTTATTCTCTCACTGCCCTCCAATACTGTCACATTAGGCATAACAACTTCACATGTCCAGCTAATGTGATGAGAAGGCACGAGGAAGCAGTAATGTCTGAGCCATACACCAAGAATGGGTTTGGTTCCTACAAAGCCTAAAGGAGATAGAAAAAGTCATCTAGCCTGAACATGAGCAGCAAAAGGGAAGGAACGGGACCTTCAGGAGCTGGACTGTCTCAAGGCACACTGGCAGCAGTTGTGGTCTGTGTGCTGGAGTACGGAAAGCTCATCAGGGACTGCAGACCTAGGGAGGGTGGGGGCAGGCTGTTTCTTAAAAAGGGGAAGGTGTGATATCAGTAGACAATGGAAGGATGTGGCAAACATTGTACTAGACAATTACGCTTCTGAACAGTCACAAAAGCCTATGAAATATGCTCTGTGTCAGCTAGTTTTGTCTGATCAAGGCTGACTTGTTTTGGGAAACGAGAAGTTAAAGTCACATAGAATCATAGAATAATTTACTTTGGAAAAGAGCTTTGAGATCAAGTCCAACCAATAACCCAGGACTTCCATCACTAACCCATGCATCAAAGCATCACATCTACACATTTTTTAAATACCTCCAGCAATGGTGATTCCATCACCTCCCTAGGCAGCCCGTTCCAATGCTTGACCACCCTTTCTGTGAAGAATTTTTTCCTTATATCTAATCTAAACCTTCCCTGCTACAACCTGAGGCTCTTTCCTCTTGTCCTGTTGCTTTTTATCTGGGAGAAGAGACTTACCCCCACCTGCTTGCAACCTCCTGTCAGGGAGCTGTAGAGAGCAATAAGGTCCCCCCTGAGCCTCCTTTTCTCCAGGCTGAACAGCCCCAGTTCCCTTAGTCGCTCCTCACAAGACTCATGCTCCAGACCCTTCATCAGCTTTGTTGCCCTTCTCTGGACACACTCCAGCATCTCAATGTCCCCTGTGTAGTGAAGGACTCAAAACTGAACACAGTATTTGAGTTTCAGCCTCACCAGTGCCAAGTAGAAAGGAGCAATCCCTTCCCTTGTCCTGCTGGCCACACCATTTCTGATACAAGCCAGGGTGCTGCTGGCCTTCTTGGCTTCTACTCATGTACAACTGGCAAGTAACCAGCACCTCCAGGGCCTTTTCCTCCAGGCAGATTTCCAGCCACCTTTCCCCAAGCCTGTAGTATTGCATGGGGTTGTTGTGACCTAAGGGCAGGACCCAGCACTTCTTGATGAACATCATACAAATGGCCTCAGCCCATAGGTCCAGCCTGTCCAGATCCCTCTGCAACAGTCTATTCCATGTCAGTGGCATCAGTGACAGAGGACGTTCCTGAATTTAACTTATCAGTGTAAATGTGGACTGTATGTCTTCTTTTTCCTGCTTCCCTTTCCTGCAACCATACTGTGAAATAGCTCAAGACATGTGCTTTCTCAAATACTTTCTTAAATAGATTGTCAATGGAAACTAAGTTCTGACATGCATGCGTGGTGAACCATTGGAACCCAGTGGGAAATTACAATTGAAAGATAAAATTGTAAACTGAATTTTTGTTTGGAAAGAAGTACAATATATTATAATTCCTTTTACAGTATAAATAATACAGCAGTGAGACTGCTTATTTCCTCAGAATACTTTGTTTATGTATTATCAGTAACTCAGTTCAGTAAACAGAAAATACAGTTTTCTTTCAAGGACTGACAGTTCCATGCAAGTCCAGTGATCAAAAATTCCTGAGGGGAAAGTGTTTCTATTCCCTTTGTGTGGAAAAATGAGAAAAAGCGTAAGACATACATCACCCACTCACACCTCCTCTAGGGATATTTAGAGAGGTAGTCTAGCAATCAGAGCTGATGAGCAGCAGACTTCCCACTCCACAGGAGAAGCCAAAGTTTTGCATTTTATCCCTTTCTGAAATGAAAACTAGAAGTGCAACCATGTTTTCCATTTGAAAATTTCCAGGAAATTCTAATACCTGCATATAAACTTAGACACTAGGAGGGTAATGGATGCCCAGAAAGACTCAGTGAAGGAAAATGTCTCTTACTCAAGAGCTCGTCTGTTGGCAGCCAGCTTTCTATTCAAAAGGACTAGCTGCTCATTACTGCTCTCCCATGGCATACGTGTTGTTGTACATTGCACAGATGATAAGAAATTGTGCTTGACTGAGACAACTTTTCTTAGAGACATGACACAGGGGACACGCTGTAAGAAATGACACAACTAATCAATTTACTGTGAATGTCACAGAGGTGGCCTTACAGTAGAAATGAGGAACTTCAACACAGGAGGAGAGGTGAGCAAACTCTGGTTAACCCTTCTTTCGTTCCTCCGCAAACCAAACAAAAGGTGCAACTTTAAAGTGGATTTTGTGGTTATTCTTCCCAGAAGAACGAGAGTGTGGAAGGCTCCTATCCACACTGCATCTCATTAGATACTGCTAAGACTGTTGAGCAACATTGCTGGTTATAAATTTTGAGGCTTGATTGCTTAATTGTCATTATTTTGTACAGTATTTCCTGTACTAAGTAGCATCACTGATACTGTGAAGAGCTGGGCAAAAGAAGAAAATATGATTTGCAGTAACCATGTCTGCTAGTCAGTGAAGATTTTGCAACTGCTCAGAAGGCTTGACTATATTAAGGTGAAATATGCTAGTACACGTGCCTTTGTGTAGAGGGAATAGTCTAGATGCATGTAATGTCTTGTTATTTTATGTTAGTGGAAACTTAGTAAGAATGGGACATTAATAAGGCACAGACATAGCTGACGTGATATAAAAGATCACCAAGAAATTGTGAGGTATTGTAGTCATTTCCAGAGAGGACCTGTTCATGCCTGATATCTTCTTTTCAGGACTTCCTTCCTACCAAGTATTAAAATCCTTTACCTACTCCAGCTGTAGCCTGTGACCTTTTCTGTCAAGCTTTTTTTATATAAACATAAGGCTAAACTTTTAGAGACAGTTTGGGTCATAAATTAGATAATGCAATGGAGGGACTTTTTTGGGGGGTAAATGTACCCTCCTTCCTTTGAGGACTCATAGTAGGAACCAATAACTATAAAATAAAAAAAAAAGACGATGTCAAAAACAAATGTGAATTTTATGCCTTCCTCCACATTATGATTTTGAGTGTCATTGTGCAGATGTTAATCCAGAGCAATGCCTGTCTCGGACCAGTGAGCCTTGTCATCAGAGGTCAGATAAGAGCTTGCAGCTGGGGAGGGTCAAGCTGGTGAATGAGAAGGAAAAGCTTGCTGAGACCATAATCCCTTCACTCATGTCAAAACAGTTTTGAGCTATTGTTCAGCCTGTGGAACCTCTATTACTTTTAGCAGTCATTCTCTCTGAAAGTGTTCAGAAGTCTATGGATGGGAAACTTGAAATGAGCACAGTTTAAAGGAATTCACCTGTGTCACTTCAAGGAGAGAACAGCCTGTGCCCTACAGTTATGAACATAAAAACACAGGCACAGCGGAAATCCACTGGTTTATGAGTTTTGGTGTTAGAATAATTACAATCATATGGTTTTGATTGATTTTTCTAATTGTTATCATTTAATACATAAACAAAGGTAATTACATGCCTTAATCTTAGTCTGATGGGTAAAGTTCCTTGAGTTATTGATGGCAGCAGTGCCTGTAAATGAGATACAGGCTGCCAAGCATAACCATAATGAAGACCTGAAAAGCTCTGCTAAGACAAGAAACCCAGAAGAAAATTAGAGTCCTTTGCAGGCTGAGTAAAGCCTACACAAGGGTTTCAGAAAAGACAAAAAGTCAGAAAGTATTACTGTAGTCTGAAGAGAGCTCAAAACTTATGTAAAAGTAAGAAGGCATGCAACATTGGAAATAGCTACTAAGGCTGGCCATGCATGAGCTCATGACTTCTAGGAAGATAAATATTAACTTCATAAACAGAAATAAACAAGGGGAGTAAAGGATATAGGAGTTTGGGGACCAGTCCATCTTCTTTAGACTGAAGGCCTGTAAGGCCTAAGCAGTTTTTTTCATATTCTCTAAAATCACTTATGTTGAGCCAATTACCAGCATTTAGTCAATACAAATTATTATTAAGTACATGAGCATCAGCCAACATAGCGTAAGTAAAAACTGATGACATGATTTGATAGAAATCACAAAATATCTAGATGTATTGGTCATAAAATAAAGGGTTATATGGGCCTTTTCAAAGAAGCCAATGGAATGGTTTGTCTGAGTTTACAAAAACTAGTCACATATGCTGGGTCTCAGACCAGGGCCATAATTCTCAGCTGTCTGACTTAAACAAGCTGCTAGGCAGAAGGAGAAGAGAGGGTGAGAGGTTTTATTCTTTGGTGGGAATGATCCTAGGAGACTCAATCTCATAGAAGTTGATGGAGAAATAGGAAAGAACAGGGCAAAGTCTGGTTATTGCTTTTGTTCTTAAGTGTAATCAATTGTCTCTGTTTTCAGATTGTTTGGGGAAGAAAAGAAAAAAAAAAAAGATTTATCAAGAGATTTTAACTGTGACACTGCCTGCTTGTCAGGAAAGGCTTTTTCTTCTACTCTCTTTTCCTCTACTCTCTTCTTCTACACTCTTTTTCCTTACACTCCCCCTCCAGGACAACCTATATCACCTCACAGGAAGAACAAGGCTAAATCTAATTCCAATCACAAAATTATTTTATAAGACATTTACTAGCTCTGGGCAACCACAGAAACTCCTGGAATCTATGAGGGCTGCAAGTAGGGTTTCCAGGTTTCAAAAAGGAGTGTAGAAAATAATACAAAACTAAACAAACAGACAAAAAATAGGGGGAGAATCCACCATCAAAAAAAGAAAAAAGCAAAAATGTAGTAGGCTTAAACACTGAATTTCCTTAAGAGTCAAATGTGGTTTTTTTCAATATTGGTAAGAATAAATGGTCCATCTGAAAACTTGATGTGTCCCACTGCTGTATTTAATGCAGGAGAGCAGATGCAACAAAACCAGATTCAGACTTCATCCATCTTGAAAAAAAGAAGATAGCCTGTTATTTTTATACTTTATAGTTCAGTGTATATCTACAGAATGGTGCTGTTTATTAAAGAATAAATCTACAATCTTGTTTTCTTACAGTGTGCTACTCCTCATTCAAAGACATTTGCTTTTAAGGTCTATGGTACTTTTTGTTAAGGGCACTGAGTTAACACATGGTTATATCGCCTTAAGACAGTATTTTTTTGTCATTTTATCTTATTGTTGCCAACTCTAAAACCCATTTGCTTTCATAAGAAACATCACAAAAGAATGTTCAGCAAATCAACGCTGTCCAGACTCCAGCCATTTAATTATATATACTTCTCTCTGTACCTCATGATGATAGACTGTCATCCATAAAATGAAGTATAGAGAAAACTGAGACACTTATCTGTCAAAGATACATTTCTCTGATAGCATCACTTTTATTCTAGAAGCATGTTACCTCAGCCTGGAAGACTGACAGCATGATTCTCCTGGTTTCATTCTTCGGTCTGAAGCTTTTTCATGGCCCTGGACTCTGTCTTCTTGAGAAAGACATCTATAAGTCTAATAGGACAATAGAAGTGCAAATGTATTGTTTCAACGAACTCCCACAAGAGTAAGAAAGACTTAACATCAGTGTTTTAAGAACATTCAGTTTGAATGCGGAGGGGAGTGTTTTGTCTGTTAAGATTTGGAGGTCTCTGAAGTTCAATAATAACAAGTACATATCTGTTTCCAACACACAGCAACAAAAAATATGCAAGTTCAGAGAGAGCAAGGTAGGGTCCATAAGTATGTACTACCCTGAATTCTGTTACAAGAGTGGAGCCCAGAAAATTCTGTAGGGGAAAAAAAAAAAAAAAAGTACAGGGGCCCTTTCCTGGATATGGCTCCAGTTCTGTTATATTGGAAGACTTCTCAGAAAAGATGAGGGGAAATGTTGAAAACAGGGAAAAGCCTTGATTTCCAACTATCTATTCACTCCCACCTATCTGAAGAACCCACGTAGCAATAATGAAAATGTTACAAAGGACTGCAGTAAGTGCAACAGAAATGTGCTTCCCTGAGCTATTGGTAGCGTGTGGACTCTCAACAGCACATGAAGCCGATTTTTAACTACTTCCTCAGAGCTCTACTTTTTCAGGCCAATTCAGTGACAAGTCAGCTGCCACATATTTTGTTCTGTGATGGGGCTACAGCTGAAATACATTCACTTACTTCAAATAGGATCCTGGTTGTTGCAAGATTGCCTGATCTGAAAGCCAGGAGAATGAAATAAGCATAGAAAAGACAAGGTAGAAAAACAAGGTAAGAAAGAAAAATAGTTCTTCTGAAGCCTTTTAAAGTATCTCAAAGTGAAAACTTAGTGCAAATTTGTGAAGCTGCTGAGAGAAGATAATGGCCAATTCCCAGCTTCAGCTTGCTGGAAACCGTTTGAACAAGGAGCTCTGTGAGTCAGTCTCTGCCCAGTCTGCTGTGCCCAGCTGGCCACTTAGGGTGCCTAGAACAAATTTTAGACAGAATTCAGTTCTTGCCTTCATTTATGTAACTTTCTGCTCACTTCTTCCCACACAGCATTCTATTTAAACAGCAGTGTGAAATACAGCTGCATGAATCACATACAGACTATTCCCAATTAGTGGAGAAATGTGAAGGTCCCTGAAACAGACCTTATCAATACTAAGTGCTAGTATAAAGTAGATATTTTGAATTGGATTCTGCTGAACCATCGTGCATATTTCCCTATGGAAGCAGGAAAAATGACATACATAAAACACACAAACTAAAAAATAAAAAGAAAGCAGAGACCTAATTTGTGCCAGGCCAGTCATCACCTGAAGATCTGCATGTTAGACAGGCAATGACATGTGAGACATACACAACACAGCAGTGCTAGCACCATATATCCAGTAATCATCCTGGTTGCCCCACATATCAAGTCATAATATCAGCTAAAAAGAAGTAAAGAATTTTCAGTATAATAATGTTGGATTCAAAACCTCTCTTGGTTTTGAGCCTTCAGAATTCCTACTCTTGAGTAACTCTTCTGTGACTCTGAAACTTGCCTTGCTTTTAGTTAAGAGCAATTTGTCATTAAAAAATAAAATCATGTCATGGGTTGTAATATGCAAGTTCACAGCATAAATGTTGTTTTACAGATCACAAGAGAATCTCGGGGTGATGACACAAAGAGAGAATATAACATCAGCCTGTTCTGTATCTCCTTTGTGAATAACTGTCACTCAGTATTATTTACATTTTTCCAAGTTTGTTCCTTTTAAAGAGCAAAAACAGTATAAAAAGATTGATCTTACACTTCAGTCCTGATTGTATTAAAATGTTACAAATGTTAACTGCTACACAAAATCCAGCTGCTTTTGTCATGTTTTCTCTGAGGACTTGAGAAGCAACTGCTCTTGTAGCTCTTTTTTGCTCTGGTGCCTTCACAGGGCCAAGGGTTAAGATTGCGATCATACAGTAAGAACAACATAGATAGAAACACACTTTATTCTGTATATGCATGCAGAAAATCTCTGGGGAACACAAGCCACTGCTGCTATGTCAAGTGTGGACCTCCCTAAACTGCGTGACAACATACTTTCCTCAACTACACGAGAGCATAGCTCTCCTCCCTGACTTTGCACCTACAGACATATCAAGACTTTGCACCTACAAAGAAGTACCTTCCTCCTCCAGAGACAGTACAGGCTGAGGAGGAATAACACACAAAGTCAATTGTTAACATGATACGCTAAACTTTTTTTGTGTGTAAAAATTATTGGCCAAAGGAAACCATATTTACTTTTTATTCCGCCACACAGGTCTAAATCAATTAATTTCAGAGAAGTATATATCATATATCTATAAATAGACAAAGTAGTACCAGAAGGCATGCAAGATGATAACCTGTTTTCAAAGGAAAATTTAAATGGCTGCCTCTGTCAGGACTTTATACCTGGCTATAAGAACTGTGAGGCTGGTGTTATAAATCAATGCTCCTGAGTGATTTCTTTCTGATCGTAAATATACATTCCAAAGAGTTCTTTCATGAAATGCGTGAGAAAACTTCTTCATGCTTTAAAGGGTAATGAAAGCCATGGATACTGCCCGGAGACTATACCTATGAGCTTTAGGTCCAAATCCTATTACTGAAAGATGGTTCTAATCTTAGTGGTATTGTATGTGCAACCTATAAAGAAACACTCTATAGCTGTGAATCAAGTCTTTTTGGTTGGTTGGTTTGTTGGCCTTTTTTCCCCCACCTCTGTGCTTTCTACTACAGGTTATGTTCCTATTTTTTTAATCTTAGGAGCTTGTATTTTCTTTTTTATTCTTATTTTATTTTGTTGCTTTTTTGTCTCCCCCTGCCTCAGACTTGTTATTTCTCTGTTCTTGATCTTTCTTTTCTTCAGTGTCTCCTGTATTGAACTTTATAATTAAATTTATTTATAATTACTTTAATGACATTTATAATAAATTATTTATATTATTTAGGTTTAGTTATGCTTTTTAATATTTGTTTTATTGTATGGTGATTTTTCTTGTCTCAGATGATCTCTGCCCTGAACAAAGGTAATGCAAACTCCTGTGACATCTCTCAATTTGTATCCAAAACTCAGAGAACAGTTTAAATTTTTCTCTGAAAACTTTTTTTTTTTTTTTTTTTTAATTAATCTTCTTTAAGCTTTACTGTGGCTTGGCAACATATTGTTTCCCTTTGTGGTTTTTTTCTTAAAAATCTGCCTTCACATTCTAGAACTGCAGCAAATAGGCAAGCAGGAAGGAACTGGAAAAAGATCTTATTAGAAATGTTACAGTGAACCAAAAAGGGGGGACATGACTGTTTACTTCTATTGTCATGAAATTTGTTCACTTTTAGAAGCAAGTAATTCTTCCATCATTTTTTATCATTGTCATATAGTAAACACCTACTTTTATATATATATATATATATTGTTTTAAACAAGTTTGCTGAGATGGAAAAAATAATCAGTAATGCTCAGATAACTCACAGTTCAATGATTAAGGTTGCCTCCTCTTGCCCTTTCTGTTTGCATTTGGATTTGTTTTCTCTGTTGGTTTTTCTTCACTTCTTCCTTTCTTTTTCTTTTTCACTGAAATTGTGAATGTCACGAAGGCATTTAAGTGAGCACAAAAGAAGAGTTCTTTTCCAGTCTTGAGTTTTCCATCGTTTGCCAGATTTCTTCCCCAGCTATCTCCTTTACAAATGGGAAATATAGAAAGAAAAACAATTACAAAAGGAAAAGAGGGACAATAAAGCACAAGTACCAAACCAATATTTTTTTCAGTTTTCATCTGAACCAATGTAAATGCAGCATGTCTGAATATGAAGCAAAATTTTTAACATTGAAAATATTGAATGGTGACATTTGAACCAAGAAGGATAATATTTTCATAAATAATTGGCTTCCTCACCAAGATATGCAACTCAACTTCAAGAGGTAATTTTTCTGCATAATAAAAGTTGTAACGTTTTAATACTTCACATTAAGTTTTATTTCTAACAAAGGCCAAAATGGGTGGGGTGTGGGGGGAGTTGTAAGTAGTATTATTTTCTATATTTTTTTAGGCATTTCACAGGAAACAGAAAGATGTTCTTATACAATCATCAAGTTTTGGCTGTTGTTTATTGTTACCACTGATCTTGCACACTACTCTGATGGACAATCATGGTATCTGATCTAGGAACAGCTAAAAATGCATTGACTATATTCTGACTTTTCCTGTGTTATAAATGTCAAATGCTGAACTACATAATCTAAAAATATTTACATTGTCTTAAAATATTAATAGATTTCAAACATTAGGAATTTTGCTTATGTAAAGGTTGGAGAGTAGTGACATCAGTTTTGAAGTATCAGGTTTCCACTTCATTTCAACTCTATTTGTTTGAGAAACTTGGCACTACGCACTGCAAATAGTTACTGACATCACGAAGATCCAATCAGGCTGTATTCGATGATTGCACTTAACATTGATTGACCAAAATATATTACATTTCATTTTAGGCAGGTAATTTGGTGAGAATGGCCAAATAGGATATTTTTTGCTCTAGATAAATGGTGGCGTGATATTAAAAATTAATTTTTCTTAGCCCTTAGTAAATCAATGGAAGATAAGACTACAATCTACTATTTCATGGTAGTTCATCCCATACCTTTGCCATTAACATGACTGCCATTATGTAGGGAACTTTTTTTTTTCCCAGGAGGCTGCTGAAGCTCTGAACATGTAGGAACTGACACATTAATCTTATAAAATTGTTTAATTTTACTAGCTTTTACGATTCAGATAACAACCTCTAAAGCAGCAAAAATCTAAGACAGAGTTTTTGAGAAAGTAAATTAAACAAATTCCTCTAGAAAGTCCAACAAATTATAAGATTATACTTATGTGTGTAGGAAAGCATTTTACGAAGGAAAGATTTTGCTCTTTTGTGCTCAACAACACTATTAGATTTCTTTCCTTTTTAACATGTAACCAGCTTTAAAAAGACACTGAATGATGTTACTGACTAGTTTTTCTAGCATTGCTGCTGGAGCATCATAGCAATGACTAAGTGACTATTAAAATACCTCCCCTGCTCAAATAACCAGAGTTCATATTGGAGTCCAAGAGTCAAAGAAGCAGACAAGAGACACATTTTGAAATGATCCAAGTAAGTCTGCAGTGACTATATAACTAAAAATCTGTGAATATTAATGGTATTAATATTAATGAATATTATTAGTTTTCAAGAGATGGTAATGTGACTAGTAATGTGCCATTTTTAGTTTGCATTGCAGTTTTCAGAGTACTTTTGGCTAACAACCTGGTGCTGAACTCACAGGTTTTTCTAGAAGTGGAGAAAAGATTTAAAGGACTTTTCAACATCTTTGTTTGCACCCCACCTAGGCTTACTCTTTTCCACCTCCCTTCTACTGCTTTCACTTCTAACTTTTCAGTCTTAGCCAACAAGAAAGTGAATTATAAGCTCAGTTGGCTTAAATCACTATAGTCATTACAACAGAAACATTCAACACCAGGGAACAAATAGTATTTCATTACAATTAGGATTTGTCAATACTACAAACATGAACTGGATAGAATTTGATTAAGGTGCTGCTGTGTCCTGGCCTGGTTGTGAGGTGATTTTAATTTGCAGTGTAGACAGCTGGCTTTCTTTTATCTTTTTCGCTTTTTAACCTTCTCCAGTCCATTAATGATAATGGGATCTGATTCTTTCCATTTTTTATTTTGGTGAGGTGGTTGGAAGTGTGCATCATGGAGAGATGCTGAATTACCATCACATGACCCCAAAATCAGCAAGAGCAGAGAACAGGAAATTTCATTTTTGACACTCAGTTTCAATCTGCAATGTTACACTACGTGGCCAGATAAAAAGCTAGTTTAATATTAATTTTATTTTCTTCTTATCAAGGTTTATTTCCCTGTTTGATCTACATGCTAGCAAATTCTGTTGTTTCAGTTGTTTCTCTGTGATTTCTGTGAAGTTCTTTACCAGATATGCTTATCTTTATATCTTCATTTTCCTGAAGGTACTTCATTTCCAAATAACATTTTGCCTTATTTACTTCCAGGAAAAAATAAACAGAACAACAGATTCTATGGAAACAAGAAAGTTATGTCTCGGAAATTATATGTCATCTATGGAATAAAAAAAAATAAATTAAAAACATTGAAAAGAGCATTTTGTTTCTACCCTAAATAACTTTACAGCAGGGTTAGTTTGTGGCCTGCTGTGGGTATGAATACCCACAAAGGTAGGAACTATTTAAAGTAAATCACTTTCTCTGGTTAACTCAATAATTACAGTGACTGTGTTTACAAACCTTGACATCATATGCTGTTGAATAAGTTTATGGTAACAGCACAACAAGCCCAGACCACCTAGAAAATGTGGGAATTTATGAAACATCTTGTTAAAAGTTTACTTTGAGTGTTCACTATCAAGAGTGAAAGTCCCTCATGAAAGGTGTCCCTCAATGGTCTGTACTGGGGCCAACACTATCTAATATCTTCATCAGTTACCCAGGCAGTGGATTGAGTACAACCTGAGGAAGTGTGCACATGACACCAAGCTGAGTGGTGCAGCCGGTAGGCTTCAAGGGAAGGATGCCACCCAGGGCCTTGACAGGCCTGAGGAATGGGCCCATGCGAACTTATGAAATTCAACAAGTCCAAGTGCAAAGTCCTGCATCTGAGTCAGGGGAATCCTCAAAATCAACACAATCTGCAGGTTGAACGGATTGAGAGCAGCCCTTTGGAGAAGGACTTGGGGATACTGGTGGATGAAAAACTGGACATGAGCTGGCAATGTGCACTTGCAACCCAGAAAGCAAATTGCATCCTGGGCTGCATCAAAACAGCCATGGCCAGCAGGTTGATCGAAGTCATTCCACCCCTCTGCTCTGCTCTGGTGAGACCCCATCTGGAGTACTGCATCCAGCTAAAAGAAAGATGTGTACCAGTTAGAGCTGGTCCAGAGAGGGCCACAAAAAATAATCAGGGGGCTGGAACATCTCGCCTGTGAGGAAAGGCTGAGAGAGTTGGAGCTGTTTGGCCTGGAAAAGAGAAGGCTCCAGGGAGATGCTATTGCAGCCTTTCAGTACGCAAAAGGGAGCTTATAAGATAAAGAGAAAGACTTTTTACCAAGGCTTGTAGTGACAGGACGAGGGATAATGTTTTTAAACTGAAAGAGGGTAATTTTAAATTAGATACAAGGAAGAAATTTTTTACTAAGGGTCATTAGACACTGGAAGAGGTTGGCCACAGAAGTTGTGCATGCCCCATCCCTGGAAGGGTTCAATGTCAGGTTGGATAGAGCTTTGAGCAACCTGATCTAGTGAAAGATGTCCCTGTCAACCCAAACCATTCTATGATTCTGTGAAAGAAATGGAAGTACACAAGAGGCAAATTCTAGAGAAATTGTGGGAATAAATGAGTAAACAGGAAATACAATCAAGAGTAAAGCTGTTGAGAAAAAAATAGGGAAAAAATGGCAAAAAGTCTTATGCTTTTGGAAAATAAATGCTTTGGACCTTAACTAAAATAAAACTAAAGCTAAAATGAGGGTTAGCTTAAGCAAAAGAGTATTTAGGTTTAGTCTTGTGAAACTGGAGTTTTAATAGGGTTATGTGATGTTTCTTGATCTTCATTTTGTTACATATTTTGACTTTTTTAAACTACAGAATTCAAGACAAACTTCAGTCTTATGCAAAAAAAAAAATCAGTACTTTATATGTGTGTGCATTTATATGCAGAAGGGTGTATGTATATATGAATATAAGGCAAGAGAGAAAGGCAAACAGTAAATGAAATCCAAAATGCATTTTTAGTAAAATCTTAAATTCTGTATCTTACCTGGTTTTACTGAGAAGGGAAGCGGTCCATAACCTACTTTTTCTGGAGATTTCAAACCTGCTTTCATATGTCTGTTACTGGAACAAATCCATATTTCAAAACAGAAGGAGAAAGAAGAAAGTAACATTGGGAGAATATATAAAATCAAACAAATATGTATTTAATAAAATACAAAGGTTTTGTAATTAGTCGCATGTTATAACATGATATTAATATATTGCATTCCTCTCTAATTAACAGCAAAAAATGGGACAGTGGCAAAGCATAGGAAAGTAAAAGAGTCATCATTTTTGTCAAGACTGCAGAAGTTGTGAAATCATTTGGTTTATGCTTTCATGGTTTAACCCCAGCCAGCAACCAAACACCACACAGCTGCTTGCTCACTCACTGTTGGTGGGATGGGGGACAGAATTGGAAGAGTAAAAATGATGAAACTGATGGGCTGATGTAAAGACAGTTTAATAGTTAAAGCTAAAGCTGTGTACACAAGCAAAGCAGCGCAAAGAATTCATTCGCTATTTGCCATCAGCAGGCAGGTATTCAGCCATTTCCAGGAAAGCAGGGCTCCATCACGCATAACAGTTACTTGGGAAGACAAATGTCATCACGCTGAACATCCCCCCTTATGTCTTCTTCCACTAGCTTTATATTGCTGAGCATGACACAATATGGTAAGGAATATCCCTTTGGTCATTTGGGGTTAGCTGTCCCAGCTGTGTCCCCTCCCAACTTCTTCTGCACCTCCAGCCTGCTTGCTGGTGGGGTGGGGTGAGAAGCAGAAAAGACCTAGATGCTGTCTAAGCACTGCTCAACAGTAACAAAAACATCTCTGTATTATCAGCATTGATTTCAGCACATCCAAACCATAGCCTGGTACTAGCTACTATGAAGGAAATTAACTATCCTAGCTAAAACCAGCAAATGCAGTACATACTACATTCTCAGGCTGCAGCCTAATCAAGTAAAGGAAGGTGAAAAACATTGTGTTATAAAGGATGCATTTTAGAAGCAAGTACAGTTTTAGAACTAAATTGTAAACCTCAGTTAAAGATGTAGTTTTCATCCTTGTTTTTGCTACAAATATAAAATAAGCTCTTAAAAAAAAAAAAAAAAAAAAAGAAGGTAATGCAAGCCTATTAACTGCCATGAGAACTCCTTTCATACAAAAAAAAGAGGGACTTGAAGCCCCTTTTGTTATCTTAAGAAACTCATTTGACTTCTGTGGATGAAATCCTGGCCTCACTCATTGAGGTGAAACTGCTGCTGAGTTTAGGATTTCTTTTGTAGTGTTCAACTTCTGCATGTGCATGCTGGAGATAAAACTAATTCTACACATTATTAATTTCTTCAGTTTATGAAAGCCAGTAGTAAATGTTCACACCAGGTGTAGCATGCACTTGCAAAACTTAACATTGATAATAATACATCAGAGCCCTGAGTTTTCCCTTGCTCCTTCACTGGGGTTTGTCTGCTTGTGCTCAAGGCCAGCTCTGACCTGGTGCAGCTGCATGACCCAGGGTCAGAGTGCTGGAAAAAGAGCTTGGAGAGAAAAAGGCTGGCAAGCCTTTTCAGCATCCTGCTCTTCCTTGCACAAGAAGCGCTTTTAACCCAAGATGTTTAGTCTTGTCTTTGCCAGAGCCATCTTAAAGCTTTGCCTGTGATCACCCATATGTCTTGCTGCTCCTGACCTGTGGATCATGATATGGACCGTCAGCTGAACCCAGTCTCTGGACTTGCTCTTTTTTTTTGAGGACTGTGGGACTCTGCCCTTTATCTTTGAGGATGCTGCCCCTCCTGCCTTGCTGTCACTCAGCTACTGGCTTGCCATCAGTTCTGGAGTAGCTGATTCCTGCTGTTCTCTGATGCTACCTGCAAAAGACCCAGCAGATACCATAGATTGCTCATCCTTCCCTCTGAAAATAGACATATAGTCATCATGTGTGGTAATCAAAGACAATCTATTGTGGGGAATCTAATAATCATACCTCAGTTTTTTTTCTAAAAAATATCCACCAAGTTGTTACAAAATCTGGAGCAAGGAGGGAAAAAGATGTCTCCTTTCTTCTGCTTGAGAAATAGAATTTTATGACATATCCAGAAAGAAAAAGATTGTGGCTCCATAGCAACTCTATCTGTATTGTCCAAGTTGTTGACTAGAAGATGGAATGCTAATACCTTAGTGTGTTTTGGTTTGGATGCTTTGGAAGACAAAAGATTGCACCAACCCTTGATCCAAGGAGGCATGTACTTAGTGAAAGCTTGTGACTCCACTCTGCTCTTTTTCTTAAAAAAAGTGTTAGTAGTTTCATAACTACAGTGCGCAAAGGTACTTCCACTGAATTTCAGTAAGTTAAACTGTTGTTTTTTTAAAAAAGAAGTGATCATCCAAACTGTCTTGCTGCACTGCTATGACCAATTAATGTTGTGGCTGAAAGGAAGCTTTTTTTGTGTAATTTGCTTAGTCAATGAAATGGAAAGAAAGACTCTATGAGTTAAGGGTATTTAGGACTTTGAAATATTAGCCAAATTATCTATGAAGATGTTGCTTTATATGGGTGGAGATGGAAACATGAGGAATTGACCAGATGACCAGAACTGGTGAAGGACAAAAAGAACCAACTTTACTAATATTTTCCGTGAATTTTCAGAAACTTCATATGGACTTCACCCTCTGGGAGTTCTGCAGCTTTGCGGATCATGCAAGAGTTGCCAATGTCAGTGTAATATAAGATACATCCATGATGTTTTATCCATTGTAACATACATACATAAAAGATTTTCTGGTGTATTATTTTCTTTGGGGACCATATAGCTAGAAGTCTATTTTCCAGAAACACCCAGTAGAGTTACAATTCTGTAGTGACTGATTTGTAAAGAGACAGACTTTTAGAAGTAGTGAAATTCAAGAGCTATATAGCATACAGGTGCAACCCAGACTGTTACCGCAAGAAAGTAAGGTAGTTGAAAAGAAATTTGCACATTCATCATGTAACCCATATGAGCAGATCATACTTTTCTTCCTCATAATAGCCAAGTGCTTTGTATATGAACTGAACCTTAGACATCTTCCTGTGAAATTCATCAGGACAGCAGAAGACCGAGACATCAAAGTTTTTCATTAAAGATTGAACACCAACTCATAGCTCTGCTTCACTTCAGGTGTTTGAATGTACTGCAGCCTGAAGAAGGAAGGCTTTGAAGATCCTCCTGTTGGCAATAGCAGCAAGGTAACATTAAAGTGTATTAACTTATTCCTTTCTCTGGTGATAAGAATCTCACCAGATCAAAACAGATTATAATACTAATGAAATCAAAACTCTGCATAGTCTTTGAAGTAGTGACTACAAGCAGGAAACTACAGCCAGCATTCATGCTTGCTATATCTTATGCGAATGTGCTAGCTGTGACATAACTTGACCTCAGTGATCATCCATTATTCCTACTACATATTTCCTAGAAAGTGCATAACACCATGTAGTTCAACCACTAAAACATAACAGATATTAAGATACTATTTTTTTACCAGAATCCTCACCAGTGAAACTGCATGGAAAATAATGCTGTTTATGGTTTAAGGTATAGCCTTTATATTGCCCCCTTATTCTGGCACTGCCTTGAAGACACAGCAGCAGCTGCCGACTTCTGCAAGCTTCCTGCAGAATGTGGCAAAGATTCCTTTTAGTATACTGATTAAATCACTGCAAAGGCATAATAACTTAATGGCATAATTTAAAGGATTCTACGTGAATGCAAAGTACCTTGAAGTTGTAGCTCACTTGATAAATAGTCATAGCACAAAAACAAAAGGTGTTTAAAATGCATCAAAATGCTCTTCTTTATTGGAAAAAAATACAGTTTAGTGATCATTTAAAGAGAAAATATGAGTGAAATCCCATTTTTGGTTTGTTTGAGTTTAATTATCAAATTGTTTTACAGGTTTTGACAGTAATCAATGCAGGTGACAGTTGCCAGAATGTCAACATACACAAGAATTCAGCTGAGTTATTTGTACTCTAATACCACATATACCGCATATTTAAGGCATTTTGCATGCAGCCACCTTTGCTTTCTCTTCTGACCACACCAACCATAATCATTCTACGTACTGAGCACCCCCTGAAGGTCCAGACTTTCCTAGCTTATTTTGGCTTTTGATCTCAGACTTCTCTGGAATAATGTGGTACTTTAGAAGAATCAGACCTGTGTGTTTTCTTATGGCTGCGTGTACTAGCCCGCACTGTCTCTTACCTGAAATACAGAAGCAGGAAACATTTCTTCATTGCTTTGCAGCGAAAACTCTCAATTTTTGTAGTTTTCTTAGTCAGATTTTTACTTTGTAATGTGGAAATTACTTTTGTCTCTGTATACCTTAGGTGCACCACTTCCCCAGTATTAGAGCAAATCACATAAAATAGGAGCATTTCTGGAGAGAAACACTTTCCTTACTATGTTATATATATCCTTATTATGTTATATATATATTCCTTATACAATGCCTGAGCTGCTTACAGGAAGCAACTTTTCACAGCTTTGATTTCATGTTGTTTGAAGCAGGTCAGACTGGCAGCGATGAGCTGATCAACAAAGTGGTTTTTTTTTTTCTTTTTCTTCAACTTAATTTATCCAAGTCATGTTCCAACACCAATCCTGCAGTAGTTGGCTGTGCCAGCTTGAGGGCTTCTCTCTGCTGCACTGTTAGTCAGGTTTATTAACCCTCTGCACTGAAACAGTCATCTCATGGCTGAAACACGGGGGGGTGCCAGTCCTATATTATCAAGAAGAATGTGCTTTTTCCATTAATTTTAGTTTAAAAGGTAGGACTTTTTAGCTACTTAGTGTTTCATAGAGTTTACAGAACTATAACTTCCATGTCTCATATTCAATGCAGCTGATGATTTCTGTATTGACAATTAATGCAGAGCTACTGAGAGTATGGATGAATTTTTTTTTCTGAGCTGAAAAAGTAGCGAGGAAATATTCTGGAAAAAAATCAACTACTCCATAATCCATTAGGGAAGACAGAAAAATGTATCTGTCAGTTTCACATACTGTGCAATATATTTCATGCAGGTTTGAACATTATTATTTTTCATTCAGAAATCCAAACATGGAGGTACACAGGGTAGCCTTCCCACTCCTCAGTTATTCACAATTTAATTCAGTAAAATAATTTAAATGGCACATCATGTTGAGAAAAAAAAATTGTTGCAATTAAGTAATTGTCATAGTGTCAAGACGTTATCTCCACAGACAATTGTTTTTATTAGATAAATTTCCAGAATAATACCTGTAGTATTATCCAAAGTATTTGAACCTTAAAAAAGTGTTCAGTAATGAGGCTGACTGTAGGAAAGCTTTAATATAAATAGGACCGCTGGAGGACCGTAAGCCCCACAGAGGAATGCATGCACCATGAAAAAAGATAAATTCTTGTAATTATGTTTACCAGTCCATGTAAGAATTAGGTCAAAAGTTGCCATTCATCTCTTTCCACATGTACAGCAGTAAAGTTCATTCTTATAAGTAATATACAAAGGTTTTTCAAACCAGCTGTGTCATGCTAGTAAAAAGCACTGATACTTATATAAAAAACCCTATGTTGTTACTCATATTACATTACAACACAGTAACCCACTATGAGCAAAACATCCTTACCACAATTCCTTTCACAGGAGGGAGTAACTTCTCAAAATGCATCAATTACTACTGCTGAAGTCGTAGATGACTCCTATGGCAGCAGTTAAATCTTAGCAAACAGTTAGGTTTTTTTCTGTGCAGTAGCAGGTGGATCTTAACCCCCGCCACTGGGTTTTGTGGTTTCTAACCTGGAAATGTGACTTAGATCTCAATCAGGGAGCACATCTGTAATGTACTTTTAAAAGATAAGCTTGCATAATAGATTTAATAGAAAATACATGCCAGCCTCGTTTTAACCACTGAACCAAAATAATTTTTCATGGGAAGTATAACTTACTAAAAGCTACCAACAAACATTAAACTCTACTAAATCACACAAATGTGTATATAACGTTGGTAACCAATCACGAAAAGAGCCATTAGGCAATGGAACACATTTGTGTCATAAATGCTATGCCAGTTTAAAAAAATATTCTCTTTATAAGGATGTATGCTCTGTTGTTTGCCCAGATACTTCTGTAAACATAGCCTGTGCAGTATTGATGGGATATACAGTACGCTCACTGTACTTCAGAAGGAAGTCGTTTTACTGGAAATGAAATAACATTAATTTAAGAGTTTTACAAATAGTGTAAAATTTCATACACTTTAAATCGGTCGCAACAAATTTCTAGAACAGGTTGTATTTTTTGATGTGCATTGGAATTTTTATTATAAATTGAGTGATAGTTACATGAACAGTCTACAGTTCTTTCTAATATCTGACAAAAAATTTAAAGTAAATTGAAATGCAGAGCTAGCATACACTGATAATGAAGAAAATAAATCTTTGAAGAATGACAGTGCTGTAGCTGATTTTTAACTAGCAACTTTTGCAAATTATTTTTTTTTAAACTAACATTTCTGCTGTTATAAGGAGGTCTATGGACAATAGAGGATACCATCATTCATTGTCTCTAAACTGTAGTCCAGGAACAGTATTGCATAAATGGTTTTCCCATTAGCCTTTGTAAAAATCACGTACCATGTCTCATGATCTGGGACTGCATGAAAACTGACTATTCATGCTTCCAGTGAACACACAGTTCAGTGGAGACACATGTCATCAGTGGCCATCATTTTCTGCACTGGTGGCAGTTTGAAATTAGAATCTTTCTCAACCAGAGCAGGTAATTCTTTGTTCAAGCAAGAAAATATTGTCTAAACAATGGAATAACCAAGCTCATAGGAACAGTGGCTGCCTCTCCTGCCTTGCTCACTGCATGGAAAGTAGGCATTACATGTGCATACTTTCCCAAAAGATCAGTATTTACTAGCAAGTGAATCCTTTGCTAGCAGGGAAAAATGCTACTATCTAACTCTAATGGTGGTATATTTTTGAAATTGTTTTCATGGACCTTTTTGCTTCTACCCTGCTTTATAGAATATAAGAGGACCTCATTGACCTCCAGTCAAGGCACTTCTCAGTTAAATGAACAACAGTGAAGATTATCTGCTATTTTCTTCATTTAGATATAGAGAAAAGCAGGGATTTATTTAGTCTGGTGTGAGAAGCAGCAGAGGAGGAGGTGTTATTCAGATACCAGCCCAACACCCATGTCAAACTAGTACTTAATCTCTGCAGCTGGTCAGATGAGATGAACTATCCGGGCAAATGAAGTGGGTGTATGTGGTCTGCCTGCTATAGAGTGAGAACCATGTACCTTAATACTTCAGTATGATAGCAGAAACTGGAAAAAGACAGTACAGTTATGGAGTGCTAAGGTCAGACCACACTGAGACTGTTCAGAGATCTCCTCACATGTAACACAGACCTGACTTATGCCCACTTACTGCTCTTACCAATGAAACAAATGATGGTAGCAAGTATGTGGCTGATTCTAGCTGAATATATAATGGAATTAAATAAGCAAAATATTTGGGAGTGGGCAAGGAAAGAAGTCAATGTCCAAATAACAGAAATCATAGCACCTTAGCTACAGTTGTAAAGCAAATTTTTAAAAGTTGCTAATTCTCTGGAAAAGTAAAACCCTGGAGGGCTTTAAAACACATAATTGCAAATGTTTCTGCAGAAAGAACTGAACAGAGTAGCAAGGCTACTGGATCTCTCAGTAGATTCTTCCCGACTGCATGAGTTCTGTTGAATTTAGGTAAAATGCTTTTGTTTTGGTGCTCAGGGTTTTTTTGGTTTGTAGTGCTTCCTGCTACATGGTGTTGACCACTTTCCCTGAGATTCCTTTAATCTGTAGTGAATGCATTTGAAAACTGTGAGAAAGACACGTCGTCCCACCACTTGTAAAATTAAGAGTGGAATCATATCTGTCTGTCCCGATATCACCATTTTAATGTTGCAATGCTTTATCCTTTTCAAGATCAGTGGACGGACTGGAAAGAAAGAGGAGGTAGCTGCTGATGTGGGAAGATGAACTGAAGAAGAAAGGAGGGATCACTCCAAATCAAACAGTCCAAAAAAAGCAACTGGTTGAGGTAGAAGAATTGTGTTGGTGATAACTTTTCAGATATGAAGAGTTAGGAAGGGAAAAAGAGGAGTAGTCAAAGTCATTGTTAGGGAAGAAGGGGAATTAAACTGTGTGCAAAAGACACCAATTTGAAGAAAGCGTGGGAAAGGCAGAGAGGTAGGAATGGTTTTGATAAGCCAGGTTGAAAAAGAAAACCATAGAAGAGGAAAACACAGAAGGAATATTGGGAGAAGTAAATGATACATTAGAAGGAGCAAAGAAAACATTGCTATTATCACTTCTGTGATCAACTCTATGTTTTGTGCTGTTTGTTCCCAGCTGTGAGTTGATGGAAGACTGGGTCAGAGGGAGAGTCCTGAAAGACAGGAATAGTTCCTGGGGATCAGTTGAGTTTGTTCATTGGGAGCAAAAGTTTTAGGACCAGCAGTATGCAGCAGGGTAAGAAGAGAAGGAGGACCCTCCTCAGAGAAGCAGCAAGTAGCCTGATAGCCCTTAGAGATTGTCACAGTTTGAGCCTCACACAGGGCACCAATTGTCGCAGCACATGCAACACTAGCAAGCTGCAACAAGGCTTTACCATGGGTCATATTCTACTGTCCATGCTGGTTTTCCATCCTTCAGAGACCAGACCACACTGCTTCTTCTCTCTGCTACATCCAGGTTCTTCCTTCTCTGGGCTGCTCCTCCTCCATCCATCCTCCCTTCCCACGCTCCTCAAGGCTATTCAACCACTTAGCAGGAATGAGCTACAGCTGCACATCATCCATGTCAGCCAACCCACTGCCTTCTAGGCAAGTCCACAGCTGCATTTATCAATGTCAATCAACCCACTGCCTTCATTCTCCTACAAGAGATGACTGAAAGACCCATCTGGAATATGCTAATTTGCTACAGTTTGGAAAATTACTAAGTTGCCTAAAATCACACCTGGAAGCAAAACCATCATGGACAGGGTTAGCTATAAACTCTTCTTTATTTCTGTTCAGTCTGATCTGATTTGAACTTTCTCTTTCTAAAAAATTAATTACTTTTCTATAGTAAAAGCACATTTTTCTATTATTCACATTTTCATTTTTAACCTTTCTAGTCTTCACTGGGGACTCACTACAGGGTATCTAAGACAAAGGTCTAATGACTCATGTTACAGTATTGTTTTGAAAGACATTGAATTTACAGGAATCAAGGGCAAATGTCTGTGGGGACAGGGGAGATAGGGTGGAAAAGCAAAGGTATGTTTTTTTTGACAGCTATGATCTCATCTGGAAATTCTGCTTCAGATTGTACATTGAAATCAAATAGTCTGGATCCTTATGTACAGTGATTTTGATTAAGTCCTCGGCTGGATTATTCTGGATTTACATTATTTTAACCCATGCTCACCTGTTACTATGTTGAACTGATGTGAACACAGTTTTCTTTCAGTAGGATCTATCAAATGTTGTTGCCCAAGACAAAGCTGTTCACTGTATACACCAGGGTTTGATCCCCTGGGTCATCTGTCAGCAGTGTCCATTACTGACACAGCAGCAGATAGTTACATATCACAGTGCCATCTCAGCTTCTGGCCTCTCCTTTGTCTCAGGGTTACTGTTGTAACATTTCAGATAATTCTCTATGTGGTGGTTTGCTTTTAAAAAATTATGGCTATTACAATCCAGAAACATTTATCCTAACACGTTTCCTCTGTTCACGTATTTGTTATATCTAATGTAGCACAGAGTAAAATAATGTTTTTCTAACTATGGATATATAAACAAAAATCCTTACAGTATTAATGGAAAGGATGTGCATAAATTCCCTTGTGCACTGATGTCATTCTGTTTCCCAAAATGTATGTGCATTGCATGTCACTTGGTGCTTTGCTTGGCTAGAATCCTCCCAGCCATTTCTTCAGTCCTCTAAAATCCAAGCCATTAAGGTACCACCACATGCACAGGGAGACATTTCTGAAAAACTTTCACATAGTTACTGTTGCTAGGTAAATCACTCCCTTGACATCCATGTATTTAGATATGCTTCTCACTTTCTTTGTCTCAGATCTGACACAGTGACGTAAATTTGGGGGTGGGGGTAAGGAGAGTTGCATGCAGCCAAAGCAACTGCTGAACTGTGGGAATAAAAGAAGTAAAGCAAATTTCTTTAAGGTATTTTAAATATGTTTGAGTTATATCTGGACTGAACTTATTCATACACTGACTGTATATTTAACAAGTGCAAGAGTATAGAACAGCATAGGTCAGTTCTGGCACTACCTAATTGTTGAGAAATTACACTCTCCAGACTGAACTTGTCTTTTAAGTTTTTCACTCTTAATGTACTTCTAATCAATACTTGCATGTGGTTTATGCACTTAAGTTTTTGCACGTCTGCATTTAGGCATTTCAGGTGATGTAAACAATGCAACAAATTATTTGTCCGTGTCCTGAACGTGAAAGCTCCAGTTTCAAAACTGAGACATGAGCATTGATTTCTGTCTGTTAGGATTTATGGGATGAATACCTAAGGTAGGCTAAGGAATAAGAAAGACAAAGCATTGTCTGAAAAATCCATGTGTGGTGAAAGAGAGAGGAAAACCTTTTTTTCATAAAGGGAATACTAGATTGAGTTGACCTTTAATATTCTACAACAGTCACCTAGACATCATCCTTAGAGCCTTGGAATTAAACAGGCTTGCAATATAGTACATTGGTTCTAATACTGACTTTCTGTACAAGGATAAAATCCACCCTTTCTGAATGTTCAAGGCACTTTAACAGGATTGGTGATATTTCTAATGGATATGTTACCATTTACAGAAAGCAAAATGCGTCTCACAGGTTTTATAGAGTTTTCTTAGCCAATCCTTTCCAAAAAGTACATGAAAACCTTAGGATTTGGCTCTTAGTAACATGACTGCTATGTAAACAGTAGTGGGAAAAAAATCTTTTCTGGAATAGATAAAATAAAGGTAAAGTTCTAGACCAGCTTATCATTTAAATGAGGTTTTAATGCAAACATGACAAAGCAGGTCATGTGATGTCAATCTTCTTTCCTCAGAGTCTTCCTAATTTGTACCCTGAACCATTTGATCAACTGCTTCCTTTTCTGTAAGCCAAAAATATTTTGCTCAGAAGCAACAATATATATGGGAAACAGGTTGTTTGATTCGCAGAGTCATAAATAGTAAATAAGATTCTTTATGTCACGATGTCACTGACCAATAAACCCTTACAATGGAAGAAGTCTCAGAGGAGATGGGTTAAGAGGATGCACCCATGAAACTCAGGGAATAATGCAGGTTGTGACTGACCACAGCTGTTGGGCAGGTGACTGTGTCTCAACACAGGGGACAAAAAGGTGGCCTTCATTTTAGATAAAAGGCTATCAATAGTTCAGTGGATCAACTGGGGTGTAAATGTTTCTCTCGGACTTTATTAAAGGACTGTGAATGTCTCCTCGAGTTAGCCAGATCAGTATGAGGGAAGTGAATATACTTGGCTCAGCCCAACATAGAGTATAAAACCTAAAAAACTAACAGAAGTATTTAAAAGAGAGTGATGGACACAAGCTGACTTCAACCCGTGTTTTCTTTCTCAGCAACCCAGCATCATCATGGTGAGCACAGTATAGAGAACATTAATTTGGACCACATCGGTATCATTATTGAACCATATACTGCAATTGCTGTTTTATATAACTTACATTTGTATTATGTTTTCAGTATATTTTCTATCAGTCTGCTAAATCAGAAATACCATGTAACATCAACTGTCTTCAGACAAGTAAGTGTGAGACTAAACTTTACACCCTCCACTCGTGGAATATCTACATAAACTGATCAGAGAGTACTGGACTCTGACACACTGATTTCCTGCCTATTAACCATTTGATTTCTCTCTATTAATGTTCCATTTGTGAATGTTTAAATTTTAGTTACATCAGTAATACTGTAACTAGTAATAACACTATAACTGAGTATTTTTTATGCATGCACACACACACACACATATGCAGTATTTAGCTAGCTATGAATTAAAAATGTTAAACAAGTCACACACATTAGTATTTTTCTTTATGATCTCTCAAGATTACTTTTTTGAAGAATCAGAGCACTCCTGCAAGAAATAAATATATTTTTTACTTTTTTTTTTTTTCTTTCTCAGGATCCACATTTATCTTCACAAGCTGTCCATCTACAACGTAAACTTAAGTAACTTTTCAGTGTTGTCATCTGAATTTCCCTGATAGAAGTAGTATCTCAATTTTGGGATATTTTTTTTTTTAGCCTTACTGATCAAAGACAATGTAACCCTCCCAATCTGAATCTTTTAATTTTGGGGGTTTATTCACTGCCAAAAAAAAAGTTTAAATTACACTGGGTTAAAAAAAAAAAAAAAAAAAAAAAAAAAAAAGCTACTGGATAACTTAAATGCCTGTTAAATTAAAAGAGGTTTGAAAAATCTTACTAACTGATATGGGACATCAAATATGTATTGATATTTAAAAATAACTAGAAGAGAAGATTCCCTACAGTTAAACCTTCAGCATTTTCTGCCACACATGGTATCATATCACAAATAACAAAACATCCTTCTAATTAAAATAGAAAAGCAAAAAAATGTTTTTTCCTGAAGTACCATCTGAAGCTTGTAAATCTTTCCAAGATCTTCAAACATCCACAAATTTGTCAGCAAAGCATGTGTGGTCTCTTTCCTCCCCTCCTCATCTCCCTCCCCACCCTTTTCTAAAGCCTTTGGTTTGCTACTACTGAAGGGCAATCCATTCTGGGTTTGAATGGAACTAGGGATGCGATGCTGCCAACGCTGTACATGTGCAGGGTGGAAACGGCCCTGGAAAGCTCCCTTGTGCCCCTGACTGATGCCTCAGGGCTGCTGCTCAGCTCAGAGCAGGAGACAGCGGTGCCAGCTGCTTTCCTGCTGCGTGAGCAAACAAAGGGATGTTGGGCTCACAGCTGGGCAGCACCGGGCACCAGGCTGCTGGGGAGCAGCCAGGAGGAGTTAAGTCAGTGGCCGTTCGTCTCAAGCACCAGTTGCTTGGTGTCAGTGGTATGCCTGGGCTCATCAGGAACCACGTGCAAGATCCACCAGTTTGGATGTTTTCTCACTGTGTGTGTTCTTAATGCATTAGTAAAGCATGTCACGTCCAGATATATTCTTCCCTGATGAGTGCCAGTTGTGTTTTAAGGGGATTTGAGAACAATATATTTCTCTTGGGTGTGGCAACTCTGTAAACCTACAAATATTGCCACTTGTTCCAACAAGCAATAGAAAGGCAGTTTTCATTTTTGGCAAACAAGAACCACAAAGAGAGAGGCCTCCAGAGTCTGAAAATCCTGTCATTATTTATACAGGAGATTGATAACTTTTAAAACAAACCCTAATTTGAAGACAGGATCCCAGATTATTTAATTCCTTTGCTGAATGCTTTCAAGTACTCTTAATAGCAGCAAACAGGAGACAGAAATGTAGTGGTATCACACAAGTTGTCTTCTTAGTATTTGTGGCTACTTAACAGACTTCATTAGGAGCACAAACTGAAGTTTTATATTGCAGCAAGCACAGTTCAGTTTACAGAGTAGGAAATACCAGAGGAAATAGGATGGAATAGAAAATAAAGCCATGGATGCAGACACTGTGAATTCGCCATCATTCAAGACCTTTGGGAAGAGGTTGTACAGCAGTATTTGTCAGGAATTTTGAGGGTACATTTATGGTAAATGAATGAAATACGAGACCTCATTTACAGTTTTTCAACAAGCAGTCAGCTCTCAGAAACTGTAATAGAGATTTTCCAACAGCAGACAGAAGCAACATGAAAAGCTAGAAGCTGGGTTAATTTGAATGACATATGCCAATTGACAAAGGGTAACAGCATTTGGCTTTTAAAAAGTAGTGTAGCATTAATCCTTCATAATGCTTTTGAATTTATATAGCACCTTTCATCTCAGAGCACTTTGCACATTATTCAGTGCATCACTGGAAAGGAGTTTCTTCTGAATTGGCCTGTGGCAAGGAGAGCAAAAGCAACTGTATACAAGTGAAACCCTGTGCTGTTCAACATTTTTTAAAAAAATTTGCTATTATTTTAGAATCTTCCAACATGTGCTCTCAGTGGAACCGAAAGTATCTACCTTGCAGGCATGAAATAAACTCACTCGAGTTTATATTGATCAATATTTTATATTGATGTTTGGATTCAAGGATATCATTTAGTATTATTTGTTACTGCTGTAGGAGTCCTCATCACAAGTTGTTTGCAGCTATGCTAGATGTGAAAAATGGGGGGGGGTTCTTTACTTTAAACCATACATGTTTAAAAAAGAAAACCAGAAAACATAAAGCAACAAAGACATTCATGAATGCCCAAAGAATGAGCAATCATGAGACACCAGCTGTGTACTTCTGTGGAGTATCTCTGTAGCAAAACTGAGTTTTAAGAAGGATTTTCACTGTAGATGCCAAATTGGTTGTCCATTTATTTACAAGTTTACAAAGAGCTTTCCACAAACCCAGGAACATAATGTTAGCTAAAGCAAGGGTGCTTCTTAGAAAGAAAATTGTTAAATTGTCAGTAAAGGTTCTGCATTGCTGAAGTGGAAGAAAGAATCAGCATCCCAGTAGTGTGCAAGGAATGCCAGGTAAGAATACGCTGTGAGAAGAAAAGCAGTTAAATTTGTTTGACACATTTGACAATACCAGTCCGTATGATTTCTGCTTGAACAGGATAATTTTCTTGTATATAAAAGGGAATTTCTTGAGATAAGAAAAGGAAGATAACAGTAAGAAAACATAAACTGATGAAAATATTCTCCATAAAATCATTTGTTGAAATAAAGAATCAAGTTTGAATTTCCAATACATTTTAAGGGAAGAAACAGGTTCCATCAGAAATCTCATTCTGTGTGCATGGTTTCACAGTATTATTTTCTAAAATATGGACTTTAGATCCATTTCAGAAAGCTTTATTTCTCCCCCCCCCCAAGACATTATGCATCTGATTATTTTTTTAGTCTGTTCTTGCGTAAGACCTGCCCTACACTTCTTCTCTTTCTTCATAACTTTCAGTTGATGCCTCCTTAAGAAATTTCTTACTATTTTTTCAGTTTGTAAGATTTCAGTCTTGATTGTGTTCTGAACAATATGAAACTTGAATACAGGAAGAAATGTAGAACAGCTCTGCCATCAGCCACACAGAAAAACAAAAGGATAATATTTGTAAGAATATTTTCCCAGCTTCCCCAAATTCCTCAAATTCTTCTTCCTAATTCTCCACATTTACCCAGTAGATGCTGAATGCATGTGCAATTACTTAGTGAAAAGGACCCACTTTGGGCTTGTTTTTTTTTTTTTTTACATGGCAGGGATAATTTCCTAGGCAATGGCAAAAAATCACCTGTTTCTTTCACAGCTTAGTTCCCTATATTTACATTTTCAAAGCACTGTGAGTCAGTTGATAGTTATCCTCACTTTTGTGACAAGAGCTGTTGCTGTTATTCCAGCCATACAGAACCAAAGAGAAACGGTAACTAATCAGTAGGATTTACTCCACGGACAGATTTTGTGTCTTTCTGTGTTTTATACATATTTATATCACAGGAGCAGTGACTTTGATTCTCTTCTAAAGACCCATTTTAGTTAAAACAAACTTTTCCTAGGATGAATGAAAGAACTGAGGTCTTGTTGACCTCAGTTAAGTGTCATCAGACTGAGTGCATGAAATAAAATCTAACATACTTCCATGTAGGTGCTGTCCTGGTTTTGGCTGGGATAGAGTTAATTTTGTTTCCAGCAGCTGGTAAAATTATTGTTGTTATTGTTATTATATTTAATTTAATTTCAGTTACTAAATTGCTCTTATCTGAGCCCATGAGTTCGACCTTTTTCCTGATTTTCCTCCCCATGACACCAGGGGAGGGGGAGAGTGAGCAAGCAGCTGCGTGGTTCTTAGTTGCCAGCTGAGGTTAAACCACAAAAGTCCTTTTTGGTGCCCAATGTGGAGCATGAAGGGTTGAGATAACAAGACATCTGACTAAAGTGTGTTAAAACCGATTTGTTGTAAGTATCCATTATATTGTTTTAATAATCACTGGCCACAGTGTTGATTCCTTTGCTCTCAGAGTTGCTGCCCATGATCTCAGGTTGCATTATGCACTTTACTGTCAGGTTGTGTTCCCTGAGGTGCTGTTTATTGTCCTTGGGGCCTGGGCCAAAGTAATCCTTGTGTTGTACTATAAAGTGCTGGCTTCTGATATGATAGACTCTCTGGTCATGAATTAATCTGTTCTGTGTACTCAGCATTCCTGTCACCTCTGTACTTTGGGGGTCATCTAATGGGAACTATTAATAATTACCTCTTTTGCCTCTTCTCCTCGGAGAGCCAATCTATGGAGGAGACATCCATCCACATCTTGCCCTTCCCCACCATGTTCATTACAGTAGCATTTGAGAAATTTGAAAATTCCAAATGTCCTTGGGATGTTCAAACCAGCATGATCCTATTGATAGGAATGCTGAGGGTGTTTCATGTCCTGCTTAAGGTTGAAAAAAATATTTAAGAATACCACCCAGAGATCTAACTTGACATTGGATAGTTATGAGTGGCAGGGTGTGTGGGATACTATGGGAAAGTACCTAGGACAGCTGGCACCTCCAGTGGTTTGGAACCCCTGAACAAGTGCAGAATCTGGAAACTAGTAAAATATTTAGAAGAATCATTCTGTCACCCTGGAAAATCCAGAGAGGCACAAATTACTGCAAAGTGCTGGGGTCTAGCCCATGCCTACTGAGCCCTGTTCAACACTATTCAGTATCCTCAAGGGGAAGGGAAGGTCTCTGTATCTGATGGCAAAGGGACAGACACTGCAGCTACTCCAACCCCAGTGACACATGGTGCAGCTACTCCAGCCTCCACAACAGGCACTGCAGCTGAACCAGAGGACCAGCCTGTGTCAGTATCAGTTACCTGTACACACAAGAAGAAATGGACATGGAAGACAGCTTGTTCAGTAAAAGATGAAGCAGGGCCATCACAGGAACAAGAGTAAGAGGCAGAATAACAAGTAACTACTTAATCCCTATCCCTGAGGTGTGGGATATGCAAAAAGATTTTAGCTGCCATCTAAGTGAGCACATTATCAGCTGGCCGCTTCGATGCTGGTATAATGGGGCTAATAGTTTGGAATTACAGGGTCAGGAAGCCAAGCAGCTGGGGTCACTTTCTAGGGAAGGGGGCACTGACAAGGCAATCGGAAGAGCGACACAAGCCTTCAGCCTCTAGATGTAACTCACAAGCATGAAGGAAAAGTATCCCTTCAAGGAGGATATTACATGTTGCCCAAGCAAGTGGACTGTAATAGAGAGAGATATCCAGTATGTGAGGGAATTAGCCATGGAAGAGATGATTTATCACGACCCAAACAACATGCGGTTACCCACAGATCCAGATAAAGACCTATGCATGCAACCCATGTGGCAGAAATTTGTACAGAGCCCATCATCTTCGTATGCCAACTCATTGGCAATAATGA
>JAVJGJ010000037.1:83250218-83287931 GCA_035590215.1 Microhierax caerulescens | reverse complement strand
GAGGATGGGGAAGTCTGATGTGTACCTCAAGGGGCTTTTATTTTGGGTGGAAAAAGCCAATGAATCAGATTGTATGATGTCAATTACTATACAACACTGTATCTTGTCACTTCTATATGCTTGCAGCACCAATCTCTGCCATTCTGGATTTGAAGGTCTGAACCTGACTTGCCCCCAGCTGCCATATTAATGAAGAATGAACTCTGATGAAAGCAGACCAGCACAACAGTAACAGAATCAGAAGTGGTTTCAATATGCAACAATCCAACACCTCACACCATCTTTCATGCCCTGAAACACTGTTATGGAAGGTGGAGCCCAAAGTCATGGACTACATGAACTCAGTGGACTTTTAGATGGATGATCCATAGACTAACAGAATGATATCTGTGTGCTTATTTCAAAAGACAGGGATGATGATGGTGTATTAGAAAGT
The DNA here is from genome assembly GCA_035590215.1 of Microhierax caerulescens. Taxonomy (NCBI): domain Eukaryota; kingdom Metazoa; phylum Chordata; class Aves; order Falconiformes; family Falconidae; genus Microhierax; species Microhierax caerulescens. Next base: position 83,287,495 of record JAVJGJ010000037.1, on the reverse strand, counting down.
GTGGACTGATGTAACTGGTTTCAGCTGGAATAGAGTCAATTTTCTTCCTGGTAGCTGGAACAGTGCTGTGTTTCAGATTTAGAATGAGAATAATGGTGATAACTGACAATTTTGGTTGTTCCTATGTAATTTTTATACTAAGTCAAGGACTTTCTAGTTTCTTAGGCCTTGCCAGCAGGAAAGATGGAGTGGCACAAGAAATTAGGAGGGAGCAGATCCAGGACAGCTGACCTGAACTAGATAAAGGGATATTCCATACCACAGCACATCATGCTCAGTATATAAACTGGGGGAAGTTGACCAGGAGCTGCTGCTTGCTGCTTGGGGACTGGCTGGATATCAGTCAGCAGGTGGTGAGCAATTACACTGTGCATCACTTGTGGGTTTTTTCCTTTTAGATTTTATTCCTTTCTCCCTCTCTCTTCTTTTCATTACAATTGATGTTGTTGTTATTATTATTATATTACATTTTATTTCAATTATTGAATTGTCCTCTCAACCCACGAGTTTTACCTTTTTCCCAATTCTCCTCCCCGTCCCACCAAGGGAGAGGGAGAGTGTGCAAGCAGCTGCATGGTTCTTAGTTGGGTGAGGTTAAACCACGACACATGCTCTTAACTCTCTGCCTGTAATGACAATATAGGTAGCTGATGATGTATATCTGGAAATAATGACATACTAATTTACACTCTCTTGGAAAGTTTGATTTGGAATTAGGAATCTGGCTGTATAATCCTTTTTCATAAAAGGAAATGAAAATAGCAGCAGTTTCCTTCAGCATTCTATTTCAGGTGTTTGTCAACTTGTTTCAGGCTAATCTGTTTCTTCTATATGTCACAAGTTGGGTTTTTTCATTTTTCCCACAAAGATTATAACCATCCTTTAATCTGAAACCATAATTTTCATTTTAATAATTCCTTTTTTAAAAAGTCATATTAATAACTAGCAAGATTTTTTTTCCCCAGTTGTGCCTCAGCTAAATTTCAACATAATATATTTTTTCTTGTAAATTAAGCTAATTTCCTTGGGAGGTTTTGTGGGGTTTTTTCATTAGTCAACTTTTTTTAGTATTCTTTCTTGGTATTTTTCTGATAAAAGCTGTCTCAAAATCACTTAGAAAGCACTTAGAAACCTTAATAAATTCCTCTTCAGTGTCATGTGGTGCTCTAAAATAAAAACTGCCAATAAGTGATTATTCTTTGAATATTTAGTAGTAATAATCACGGTAAATGTTACCATTCCGATGATTGATTGTGTCTGTATCTGTTTGTCTTGCCATGTATAAAATGTATATTCCAGGTGCCTCTTGGAAAAGCTGAGGATTTCCTAAGGCAAAGTGTTAAAACAGTACTTGACGTATTGAATGACTGTCTTTACCTTGGGCAAAAAAGTAGACCATAGTGAGGTCCTTGACATTTACCAGATGCTGCTTTTTCACATGCCATGTTCAAGTGAGCTGGGTATTCTTCAAGGGCATCTAAAAATGGCAGATCTGTGAACAGATTTTACTACTATACAGCCCCATCTTCTAGCCACTAGTGCCTTTGATTAAAGCTTGTGGGAGTTTTGAGTGAGCAAGGGTTGTAGGGTCAAGCCTGCAGTGTTAACAAAACACTGAAGAGAGAAGAATGAAAGTACTTAATGACACAAACACTTCTGAGAAAACTGCCATCATTGCGTTCTTGAATGAAAAATATTCTCAATCAGCTGTCAGGCTTTTTATAAGTGCACATGAGCTGGGAAAGGCCAGAGACTGCCCTTGATTTTTGTGCTCGCCAGTGGAGCCTGGTCACAGCCAGGTCAGAGTGTTTAACAATGTGCCAGACTTAGAATCACAGAATTATTTAGGTTGGAAAAAAGACCTTTAAGATCATAGAGTCCAACTGCAAATCTAACACTGCCAAGTTCACCACTAAAACATGTCCCTAAGTGCCATGTCTACATGTTTTTTTAATACCTCCAGGGACGTTGACTCAACCACTTCCCTGGGCAACCTGTTCCAATGTTTGACAACACTTTCCATGAAGAAATTTTTCCTTATACCCAATCTAAATCTCCCCTGGCAGAACTTGAGTCCATTTCCTCTTGTCTACCACTTGCTGCTTGGGAAAAGAAAGCAACACTCACCACACTACAACCTCCTTTCAGGTAGCTCTGGAGAGCAGTGTCTCCCCTGAGTCTCCTCCAGACTAAACAGCCCCAGTTCTGTCAGCTGCTCCTTCACAAGACTTGTGCTCCAGACCCTCCAGCAGCTCCACTGCCCTTCTCTGGACATGCTCCAGCACCTCAGTGTCCCTCTTGCAGTGAGGGGCCCAAAACTGAACACAGTATTTGAGGTGCGGCCTCACCAGAGCCCAGTACAGGGGGACAATCCCTTCCCCTGTCCTGCTGGCCACACTGTTTCTGACACAAGCCAGGGGGCTGTTGGCCTTCTTGCCCACCTGGGCACACCACTGGCTCATGTTCAGCAGCTGTCTACCCTGGGGATGGAGGAGCTGAGCCATTACCTCATCATTATCTTTCAAAACAGTGAGCTAACCAAGGAGGAAAGGCTATACATGTTCTCTGAAGTCTACAATTTTAAGTTAAATCTCGTTAAGCATGAGTTAAATCCAAGTAAACCTCCTGAAGTAATTTGCTTTGCTGACTACTGCTAGCTGATCTGAGGATGAAGACTGCAGTCCTAATTTAGAGGATCTGGAATGTGAAAAGAGCACAAGCAGCCTACAAGCCTTCCTCATGGGGTGTTCTGCACAGCCACCAGAGGACAGATATCGTGCGCTTGATAACATTAGAAGATTTCCTCATTTTCTGTCCTTTAGGGTTCAACATTATTTCATGTCATGACCAATATTTACATACAAAAGTTGGAAACAGGCATGGATGAAAAAGCTTCTAAAAGGATGGCAACGCAGTTTTAATCTATTTTAGCAATCCACCAGAACTGCCACCCTTATTTCAATATGTATCTGAGGTTTAGAAAGAGGCAAGGAGCAAAACTAATCCCTGACAGCTCGAAGTGATGCAGGTTAGATGTGGAAAACAGTTAACAAATGAAGATAAAGATGCCAATATCTGAACCAATATTTTTTGATCGTGCAACATAGATGATTTGCAGTTTTAACAGTTTTAGTAGGAAACTGAAACTAGCAGGCTGCTGGGCTGTACTCTTCAAAAGACCAGAGCAATCCACATCCTCATGTTTCCTTTTGAATAGGAAAAAAAGCAGTACAGTCAGAAGGATGGAATAAAATTAAGTGCTGCTACTGTATACATACTTGTCATAGTTGGGGAAGCTCAGCTTCCAGAAAAAGTTAAAGTTCTCTCAGTTTTAGTGAAGTTCATGCTGTCGTAGCTATGCCCTCTGAAATGTTTTATTGTGCTGAGGATGAGTTGTATTGAACACACTCATTTTTGTTTATCTATGTTAATCAGCCTCACTTAGCATTTAAAGCAGAATAGTTCAAGCATGCTCATAAAAGTACGGCTTTGTTGTTGAGGCAGTTATTGTTCTCATAAATTTTCACTTAACTGGCTCTACTTTCTGAAATGTATTCTCTGCAATGGCCTTGTTACTGCTGCAATATAATTTTGGATTTCATTTGACACATATTTTAAAAATTACGCTATTATGTCTTATGATATTGACAAAACATCTTATCCCATGTTGCTGTGCCTGCCTTAATGTTTGCCAAGAGTGGGCACAGACCACTCTGCTCAGTTGTGTTCATTTAGTGGTGAACCATTAAACATGCTCTTTGTGAAGGGCAGGTTCCCAATGTCATGTGCAAAGGCTCTGAACCTCTTACCAGGATTTTTAGAGACACTGAGCAGCTTTCCTGGCTATATCTTGATCCACATATTCAGAGCAGTTATATGAGCTGTCTGTAGGATAGACAATTTTTAATAATGATAAATTTCATCTCTTTGAAGTCAGTCTCAGTATTTTTTTTTTATTATTATTTTTGAACCTTTGTGCTTCAGGATATTCTTCCTTAGTGTAATCTGTAAACTGTTTTGGATTTTGTTTTTCTGTGATTTTCAAGATCTGCTTGTTTCATTTTTTCAGCAATAAGGAAGAAAGAAATTTAAACTGATGCATTAAGTATAAATAAATGCACTGCAAAGTAAAATAAAAAGAAAGGAAAAAGAAAAGTTGGCATGCACTCCCCAGACTGACAGAAATTCTATCTGTATAAAATTTCAGGATTTCACAGGGGTGCAGTAAACTTCCTAGCAATGAATAAAAAAAAAAAAAAAATAAAAAAATCCTGAAGCCAGCATTTCAGGATTTTGTGTTCTCTGATCCTTCTGTCACAATAGAAAATTTTAAAAAGTTGTGACACTGTTTCAAATATTCATGTGGTAAAATGTTTGACAGTTGATTTATTATATAAGTTTTCAGGTTTCTGCAGCAGAACTTGTATGGGTGCTTTTAACATTAGGACTGAATTACTGCCTGATAAGAAGCCCTTCCTTAAATGGAAGTCTCCATGGAGCTTCAATGGAAACCTTTTCTTTACTTCACATGAAATTAACTGTGACAGAGTTCTTTCCACAAAGTGTGATGTTATCTGCCTGCAGTACTATGTCCTTCAATTGTAACACTTTGATGTCTGTTTGGATCTTTCCATGATTTTCCTGCAGAATTCTATTTCATTAAAAATAGAGATTCACTGCTGTGAATTTTTAGAAATGTGTTTCTAGTCTTTCCTCAAAATTTTGATTCTTTGGCAAGCATGACTTTAACAGTTGTGACAGTTTTGAGAACAGCATCTATTGAAGAGGTGTTGCACTGATTACAAAACAGTTACTGTAATAATCCCAACATTATGTCAAATTTTATCTATAAATTTAAATATGTAACTGGTCATATTGGCATCCATTGGCCTATTCAGAAGAATTAAGTTCTGTATGAACTTGGAAAACTTGTTAGACTGTCACTTAAAGAAATTGTTGAAGGGTGTGAGAATGTCATAGTACATAGCAAGGTCTGTATCTAAGTTAAGAATTGCTAATGTGTTTCTTATTATTTTCTGTCACTGTGCTGTTAGAATTGGTTTGGTTTCCATGTTGTTAGAAGTGCTAAATGTGTGTTAGCTTTTCTGTCAGGTAAACTCTGATCATCTACCTGATGTCACCCTAGCCATATTCCCCAGCTACCAGTTACAAAGAAATAAAAATGACAGAAAAATGAAAATTAAAAAACAAAACAAAGCTAAACAACCACAAAAAAAACCTCCACATCCTATTGTTTGAAAGGACTTTTTCATTGTGTTCTTTTGATCAGCAAAATGTCTGAAGCATTTAGCAGAGGTTTGGAAGTGTCAAGTTTAACAAGTATTCTCTTTTTTTTTTTTTTTTAAATTAAACATAAAACTTTGCCAGACTTGGCAAGAAACGAAAACCACAAAAGCCAAAAATACTCTTACGAGGTTTGGAAAACAAACGACTTAAGCTGTAATATTGCATCATTCAAAGTCTCTTTCAGAGTATTCTCTAGACAGACCGTTGTCTACTCACAAACTGTAGAGTTGGCAGGTAAGTTCTGTTTGTTTGATTTTGAAATGGCAAGCCTTTGCCCAGGAAGCTGCCATTGGACATTATTGTTGCCACATTTGTTGCCAGGTGTAGTAAGCCATCTCTGGCCAAGTCTGGCTAACTAATTAATGAAACATACCTATAGATTAATTTGATGGGTACTTAAAAAAATTATCAGTGTGATGTTATATACCTTGTAAACTGTTCTCTATTCAATCCTGAATTTCTTATATTTTATATACTTAAGAAACAGAAATGAGCAAGAAGTTGGAAACTTAGCTTCTTAAGCCCTCTTCTTCCCTGCCATCTAACTTTCCTAGGAAATCAAGAGCATGGTTATATCATACAGCATGATGCAGATCAGAGATTCTGAAGCAAGTACTAAAAAGCTAGCTCTGCAGTTAGAAGCAAAATAGCTTGGACTGAATTGATTTAACTAACTTGATTGATTATCTATTGATTAACTTGATTAACAATGGCTTAAGCTAACTCCTGTGTTAAGTGCACAGAAATGGATTATACTCAGTCTACACCATTTTCTATCACTCCGTCCAAGTCAGAATGATGTGTTCAGCTCCAATATGGGTGGAAGTCAAGCCAGTATTTTTTATGTTTTTATTTCTCTATAACCAATTAGGACACCAAAATCTTCATTGTAACTCGACTCAGACTTCCACATTGACGTTATGTGTCATTTCATATGACTTCCTCAACAATCTAAGTGAAATCTTCTAGTAATTAAGTCTGCAGTTTTGTGGGTTTTGACCTAGTCATTATATATCCAGTTAACAGTTCTGATACAGAAGTACATGAAGTTGCTTTTATCTGAATTGTCTCCTGAATCAGTTACAGTAATCTCAGTTCACCACTTCAGCCTATACCTTCTTCTCTCCTTCATCTTTCTCATGCTGCAGCCCTGGAAATGCAGCCCATCCATTTCTTGCTATTATAAGATTACACTTTACAGTTGTACCTTAAGTTGGTTGTTTGGTTGGTTGGTTTGTTTCCCCTTGATGCCAGCATTTAACATTTAACACTTGAGGCTGCCGAAGAGGTGTAATTCAATCATTGCTACTTGCAGTATTTATTGTTTTAATGTTTCATTTAATCCAGCAGGAAAAATATCTACTTTAATCTTTATACTTAATTACAGTATAAATAGAATTTTAATTGCCATAACCAGAAAAATCATTTTTATTCTAAGATTATGAGGTAACATCAACAAAATCCCATGTAATACTGTTAGTACTGCTCTGCTGCAGTGTTAAAGCAACCCTAACAGCATTAACCATTGGGCATTTTTCACGTGAGAAGCATACTGGACTCCCTAGGCATCAGTTAACATTTAATTGTTGCATCATTTATTTGTCTGGCTTGATCACTGCAAACACACCTCATCTCCCTTGATTTACAGAGTTTGGCTGTGCACACTTTACTTTTACATTCTCCAGGAAATTTAGGGGAAGGTGGTATCATCTGTACCCCCAACACAAATAAGTCAGTCTGTTCAATCAGGAGTTAAAAAGATGATTTACCTTAAATCAGATTTCATTACTTCTAGTACTCTATTCTGATTTCTGAATGATTCTGGCAGGGAGCTAACTTAAGTAATAATATTTAAAAAAATGCTTACTATTTATTTATTCAGAAAAGGAAGTTGATGATGAAAGCAGGTGACTTCAGTTCAGTCTGAGATGGCCCCTGTTACGAGTTTTATTTTCTAGCTTGAATGACAAATTATGTTCTTTTATTGTGTCTAATAGGCAAGTTGCAAATCTCTTGGTTCAGTATTCCAGGATTTATTTTATTGTAAATAACTGCTAACTTGATTTAACAAAGAAATATAAAGTTACCTCTGTTCTCTTCCCTATTAAATTATTTTCTTGCATCCTAAATAAGAATGCATTTGTCCAAAACAAAAGCATGTTCTAAAATTTATTCTTCCCAGTGTGTGTCATGAATTACTAACTTTTGCTATTGCGATAAAACTCATTGTATTTACTTCATTGATATTAGGATTACAATGCAACACTCATTAATTTAGTAGTTTGAAATAAATGACATCTTTTTTGTTTCAATCATCTAATTGTTTTAAATATTCCAATGCTAACTACATTAAATATCTTGGCTTCAGTTACAACTTTAGTAATCTTTTTATTGACAGCTGTAAGATGCAGCTACTAATAGCATACAGGTTCATCTTTTCATATTTATTTTCTAACATTATGATAAAATAAAAACATTATTTAGAACTGAATATGCTGCCCAGAGCACAGATGCTTTGTGCTTCAGTTTACTACCCATCTGCTCTTTGGCAATAGATGTATGATACTTATGTGGGGCATACTTAGAAGTATACATTCAACACAGTGCATTGAGAATTTTGTATGCAACTTGCTGAAACTTGTATTGAAAATTACAGCTATCAGCTTACCTCAATAAGATGAGAATGCCCTTTTCCACAAGGCAGAAGAAGCATTTTTGAAATGTAGGCATGCTATTCTGTGTGTTCTTCTCAAAGAAGTTGGTAGATTCAAAGGAAAGAAGACATACCTTATACTTTGTTCAGTCATCATAGAAGAAAAATGCTGTACATCTGTCTGTCCTTATTCTAATTTTGACACTCCCCCAAAAAATTACTGAGAATTGCATGTGTACAAATTGTCCTGGTGACAACTGTATGTTATATCCCTGTGACAAAGACTGAGCTCTAAAGTGCCTCAAACTGTTGGGTCAGAGTAAAGCAAAGCTAAAGAATAACTATAATATAAATATAAGAACAAAATGTTAGAAGAAATGAGCAGAATAGCAGATCAGTAGATGAAGTGAAAATAGAAAGAACTGATTCCACTTTAAAAAAAAAATGTTAGGGGTGATGCAGAAATGGAAAGAGCTAGATGGCCCTGAAAAGCAGAGTGGAAATTCACTGGAACAAAGAATTGCATCAATAAGATATAGAAAAGACCAAAGACAGTAGATGGCTATGGAAAAGTGAGAAATTTCAGGGGGTAAACACTAAGAGTGAGCAGTAGCACAACAGGAGAAGAATCCGCAGAAGCAGCATGAATTGTGCAGAGTACCATGGAATACTGTCTGTTGTGTTTTGTGGCTGAAGGCTGTGACGAGTTGTCCAGATGTTAGAGCTGAGGTGCAGCACCCCAGCTGCACAGACCGAGTCTCATTCTTGCAAAAGGAAACTGCACAGGAACTGTATAGGCAAAGCACCTCTACGATGAGTACTATTAACATTTTACTAACTAGATTACAACTAGCTGCAAATTATTTTTGTAAGGTTTAGTTCTGTGTTTCGAGAAATTGGACTGTGTTGACTCCACCTAGTACAGAGAAGGTGTCTGAAGGACATAAATTACCGAAACTGTTTATTTCTTGCCAAGCTTCCAGCTCAGAAGCAGGGTGCTCTGCACTGGATTGTGCTGGAGTATTGTGTCCACATTCATGAATATGTGAAAACCTTCAGTCTGTGTTTTGTTCCTGCTATTATCTGATTACTTCAGGGTCTTTTTCTGGTTACATTATTCTCAAGCTTTTGAGCCGAAGTTGTTTAAGGGTAGTTAGGTGCTTAATTACTGTGGAAGATCTGTGAAACACCATTGTAACAGATACTAAATACAGTCTTTCTCAGTTCGGGATTTTTCAGCACCGATTTCTTCTATGGAGAAAGGTGAGAAGTCTGGGTCAGATTGCTAGATATATTTAAACGAAAGGCTCCAGTGAAAGACACTGTGCTAACTGAAGATGCAGAAGTTCTGTACCCCTCTCTCTTATGATACTCAGGATCAAAAGGAACCGTATCAGCTTTCCTGCTCTTGCTTTCAGAAATGCAACTGTAAAAGTTTGATTTGCTTTTGTTATTTAACCACTATACAAGACCTGCGATCATACAAGCATTGTACATTTTTAAAGAAAGAAAGGAACATTTTGGTTTTATATTCTCTCTTGCACACTTGGAAATGTTGAGTTGTCCCTTACTGACATCTGCCTTTGATTATCATCACTCATCCCGATGCACAGACAACCTGTTGGAATTGTGCATTAATGGTACAGCATGTACAGAAAGATGTCACTAGGGTTTTCACAGATGATAAGCTTTTTCAAATATCTGTCTGATTTCAAATATAAACCTGAAAAGATATTAATGACCTTGCTCCTAACCTAGAATAAAGTGAGACATTCATTTGTTGCAAAATGGTACAACTTCTTTGACTGTTTGGCACTAACCTGTTTTACACATAAAAAGAGTCTGGCCCAGTGATGGTATCTGTATTTCCTGCACTGTTTTAGCTGTTTCTTCTTGTTTCACCCCCAATCCTGTGTTTAGATGACATGAAAAAGAAATTTGGAAATATTATGCACATGACCTGGAGAAGATTTGTTTACTTTGGCTTGTGGATTCCCTCCTATCCTATGGGTGAATTATTACTCCCACTGAATTTTAACTGCCACCAAAGCCTTTGAAAAGAAGAGCAGGATACCTCTCAGAATTTAGCTTGCAAAAAAATTTGGAATGTTGCTTGCTGACAAAGGAACAATATCATAGCTAATCCTGAAGAGATGCAATCTGGTTTAATTCAAATACGGCATTGTCTACCCACATTCCAAGAAATTGTCTATAGTGTCATGTTCACCACGTACCCATGCAGAAGTTTGAAGGCTGCGTAGTTTTTGCATAAGGGTCAAGTAGGGAGTGACTTGTTCCACATGGTGAAGATATGTGCACGTGTGCTATTAACAAAGTCTTTTTTTGTAGTAACAATGTTCCTCTGCAGTCCTTACCAGGAAAGGACCCGAATCCTGTCCCCTTGAACACCCCCCTGTATTTACAAGGCCTCCTACAATGCAGCTAATGCAATAGTGAGTACCTGAAAGCAAGGGCAGTGACCTGGCCAGCAATAGGTACTGCTGTGGGAAGGGCCCAGAGGCAGCAAGGGAGCGTCTGGGACTGTGGAGTGAGCTGCTTTTAGCAGGGCATAAAGCCACCCTTCTGTCTTGTGGGTTTGTTTTGCTATCTTTTTAGGGTTTTTTTTCTTTTTTTTTTTTTTTTGTTTTGGTTTTGGTTTTGGTTTTGGTTTTGGTTTTGGTTTTGGTTTTGGTTTTTTTGAGGTGGATGGGAGGAAGGGACCAAGAGGGCTGGTTGGTAATTTTTCAAAACTGGCAAGCACAATTTTCACTTCTGGAGGAACACGCAGGGAAAGATGGAAATATTTGGGCAGGTGGAGCAACAGCTAAGTCTGCTTGTGTACCAGTAATGCGAGTGCCCTTTTTAATTTCATTTTTTCAGCTGTGGCAAGGCCAAGAGTGGAGGAAAACAGGGCTAGAATGTACCAAGAAAGACCATTTACACTGAAATGTGGCAGAATTACCCATGACCTCCACAATGGTAGTGGTCTCCAGCCTGAAGACTTTTCTACTTGCTAAAAGAACATGGATGCAATGAAGGGAGGTCAGCAGTTTCTGACCAGAGGTGGTGTCTCTCTCCTGCCACTCCTCTCCCCCAGTGTGTGACACGTTGTGACTGGTGCACCAGGAGCACTCTGCCAGTCAGCAGCATCCCAGCCAGATGGGACAGTCAGAGCTGGCAGTGAACTCACAGCCATGACACTCCCAGTGAGGTTCTGTCTCATCTACACTTTTAGTTAGGAGTATATTTCACTGATACAGGATGGGCTTTGTGAGTCATCTACATTGTTTCTGACATTATGGAAGAATAAGGCAAGAATTTTCAAGCAGTGTAAATAACTTACCTACTAACCACCTATAAAAGCCTGTAATTTTATTCTCTTTCAGTATAAATTTAATTATATTTAAATTTCTTCACCTTTAGAAGTAAACTGTATTAGGTCCCCCATGAGCTTATGGACAGAAATTACTTCTGGGTGCTTCTTCACAAAGCTCTCCATCAGTGAGGCTACTAATAACTAGGGTGGTCTCCAGCTAATGTTAGTACATCATGACTATGAACTCTATGAACTTTGCCTAACAGTGAATTTATTTATTTATTGTGTGTGTGTGAGTGTTTTGCACTTAGCTACATACTTTTTGTCTTATTATCTGACTTACGCAAGCTGTAGACCACACATGGAGCAATACATTTATATGTAATGAAGGATGAAAACAGCTACGTGAATTTTCCTTCTGCTAGCACACTAATTCTTGCCTCATGTAATTCTAAATTGTGAAGTGTAACAGTGAGAGAAATTAAACAGAAAAAAATGACCCAGCAATGCAGTAGTTGTTTCCTTGTTCTCAGTCAAGGTATTTTTCTAAAACTTTTGTTGGAACTAAGTCAGAAATTAAGGATTTGATAATGAAATTAGTAGTTTAAATTCTGTTCCCTGCAAGCTGAAGGAGGAGGCTACATAATCTGGATCACAATGAGCACTTTGAGTGTTAAAGGCTGTCAATGAAATTGAAAATTAATTGTACATATTGTCAGGCTAGTAATTAGAAATATTTTGTTAAATCTCCAGAATGGCTGGCAACTTACATTTCTAGGTCATAGGATATAATTTATCATGCTCACTGGATGCCAAAACAGATTTTAGTGAGAATACTTATTTTGTGTTTTGACATTTGTTGTGGAACAGAGGAAGGGAAGAGGTCACTTGTTTGATTTTGCTTATTGCAGCCACGCAGACAGATCAAACTTGGCTCTGTTGTGTGGTAACTTTCACTGCTGTCTCTGGGTGACAAGACCCTGAGTTGGCCTAAGTTATAAATGGGTCTGAGTAGACTCTTACTGTTAGACCAAAAGCTTTAAAATCCATTTGTATTGGAACATAAGCTAAAAATCGCAGTTTTGCAAATTGACGAAACAGAATGAATTGAAACAGGAATATGGCCAGCTCTTTTCTTTCAGGCTTGATCTTAATCAAGAACATCTGCAAATATATTTTTGTCAGTATTATAATATTTTTTTTATTGCAACAAACTCTTTAGAATCTCCTTTAAGTCTCCAGGTAAAATTTCTTTTTCTTTTCTTTTCTTTTTTTTTTTTTTTTTTCACCTCTATAATTTGGCTGTTTCTGCTGCCTGTTTCTCTCAGCAATCTCTGTTGCACTCCAGACACACAGCTGGCTGAATACTCATTCCTGGGCTCCCCTACTCTGCACTCAAGGACAGATATTTTGTCTTTTGTGTGAACAGGCTCAATTAGAAGAATCTGTGCAGTCTCCCAAGGTGTTCTGCACATTTCCCACCCTTTCAGACATCACTTTGCTGTTTTTTCTGGTTAAACTAAGTGAGAATGCAAGGAGGAGTTCATATGTTTTTAATGGACTCATAAATTAATCCTATACCCTGAATATCCTTTGACTTGGTACTGTAATTTGGCAACCCGCATTATCTCTATAATAAAATATTATTGTAGATGACATGATTCAGAACCCTGTGCCTAAATACTAGCTTCCTAAAACCACCTTTAGCTTCCAAAATGAGGCATAAGATTGTTTAGGGCTTTTTTTTTTGGCAAAGTCAGCAAATATTACTCGTAATTTTTAGGTCCTAAATAAATCTCATGTCCTGATATTAGTTTTCATGTAACCATTGGACTGAAATTCCAATGTCAATAAAATAAAAGGAAAAATAACTATCTTTTCTGATCTTGAAAGACATAACAGAATACCTTTTGGCCAAGCACATTTTTAGCACTTGGGTAAATTTTCAGGGAGCTCACATTGCAGCTTTCATTATTTGTGTGTGATTTTTTTTTTCCTGGACTCACACATTCAAGATTAAAGAAACCAGAAGGCTTTTGTCCCATATTATTTTATTATTATAATGCAGTGTTTTGGAAAGTTGTGTATTTATGAGTGTGTTCTGTAACCAAAGCATACAGCTATTCCACCCATGTAGTAGAAGCACATTTCTTCTACATTAAGCAAATAGACATAAATACACCAAGATAATGTAACCCATGGTAATGTATATGTACACATTTTCAGCAAAGCCTAAACACTGGCTTGCACTGAACCGTGGAAGGATTTGCTTGTGGTTTTGCCTATGGCAAAAACTATACAGTAGATGAGTGGGAATTTTAGGGTCCAGTCTTAGACCTCTATTTCCTACATCCTTTAACTTCACCTACCTGATGTGATCTTCTGGGCTTTCCAGACAGAAATAGAGGAGACAGAAAGCTCACAGTTATCCCAAATCTGGATTCTTCACCCAGTGTGCAAGCGCCAATTAACACACGGAGTCAAGATATTTGTTTCGTGTCTGAGTAGAGCTGGGTGCTGGCACGCCAGTTAACACATGGTAAAACATTTTATGCCCTTTGGACAATTGTTTACAGTTACGCTCAGTTCACTTCATTGATTCTTACAAGTCTCCTCTCCATTTAAATGTACAATGTTCTTTCTTTTCACTGCCACTGTCCTGTGAGAAGGGGGCTTTGTTAGTAGGGGGCTTTCTTTGCTTGAGGGTGGATCATTTAGTATGTTAATTAGTACAGTTCACATACAGTACAAGTAATTTTCTGTTTGGTCTTATTAACCTTTTGGTTCTCCTTCAGCTTATCTTATTTCTTAGCTTAAATTTATGGTGTCTAATACTTCTCCCAAGGCCATGTCTTCTTAATTGCTAGTTTTCATTATAGATATTTAGATATTACTTTAAAATAAATAACCCTTGTATCATTCATGATTTCATAAAGTACTATTCAAAGTGATGTCACCTTGTTAGAGGGAAAGGGGGATACTGGACTTTAATTGTTATACTTTCGTAAGTATTCTATGTGAATACGTACTAACTATACCTTTGTGCAGTATGTTATTATACTTACATAGTTAAACTTCCTTAGGACTTCCAGTGAAACAATCCTTCAAATGTAGGTTATCATCACCAAACAAAAAACAGCTCATTCTTTTGGAGAAGGGAAGGCTTTTGTATGCCTGCTTTGCACTGGGTTCCATGGAACATATGGCTCTTAAACAAGGCAGGAAAAGTCACATAAGGTGTACTAACAGCTCACACATCTACTTGTTTTTACAATTAAATCAATGTGCCTTTCAATGAATTTATATTTAGGCAGACAGATGAGGAAATATTAAGTTAAAAATCAGTAGGTAAGCCATTAATACACAGATGATACTAAAAATTGATTCAGCTTTCTGTCTGATAGCGCATCAAACACAGGATTTTTGGGTTAACAGCTAAACATTTGGTACTGATTTTGATTAGGCATGTTAAAGAACAGCTATTTCTTTCTTATTCTAAATCAGTTTTTGAAACATTTCATAAGCCTGTGAGGCCATTCCTTGTCTAGTGAAACACATCAATCTTCTGCATACTGTTAAGCTTTCTTACATTCTTACCCTGCAATAAAAATGAAGGTACCTTGCACCTGCAGATGTGAAGATGAACACTTCATTAGATAAACTCATGGTCCCATTTGCTAAACACATTTCAATACAATTAAAATACATTTCCAACAGCATGTAGGATAAATTAGTCAGTTATGAGCCAGTATGAGATACAGAGTAGGTTCAAACACAACACATCTTGGAAAATTAATTTCTGCTTCTCCAGAAATGCAAACCTTTCAGCCCTAAATAGCTCTTAGCCATTTGCTGTCATACAGAAACTCAGCATTTTTGGTTCATTAGTTGCATCTAATCCTGTACACTGGGCTTAATTTGACATGTGAGTTAACACTACAGTGGGTATGAGCATCATGGTGTTTTGTGCACCCAAGAAGCAGTCTTGCTGGACTGTGGTCCTCCTGCCTCCTCCATTTCCTTCTGCAGAAAGGCAGGGAAGAGAAAGGTCTCACCTTCATAGAGACCTAGCCAGGAATGTGAACCCTCCAGGGTACTTACAAACAGAGGTACTTTTTCTGAATTTGTCTTATGAAACTGCAGTTGTTCTTGGAGTGTCCTCTGCAGCTCTCTCCTCCATTAGACAATCTCTTTTTGTGGCATCATTTTACATGTACAGAACCTGCAAAACTTTGTTATGCCACGCCAAAAGCTTTGATGTGGCTGATCTCCATCTTTTGCCTGATACTTCCCATATGGTAATTACCATTTAGAAATGTTTGTAGCACATTGATCAAGTAAACCTGTGCCTTCAGATTAGTGGGCATGATTCTTTATAACTTGCATGGGGATTGTATCCAGAGGTACCTGTCATAATCTCATTTTCTTGGCCACTGCGCAGACATACCGTAAGAGACAATCTCTCTTACAATGTGTACAAAATGTGAAAACACAGCATGGGATGACAAGAATGAGGCAGCAGTAAAAGCAAGCAAATTACTATGCCATTATAGAAGTCTCAGCTTACCCTGCTTAGATGTTTTCAGTCTGCAGCATGCTGTGTCCTTGCTGTGTACTACCACACAGAGACATTTGTAAGTACAAATATCACTCCTATTCATAATGAGCATAAACACAAGATTTTTAAACCCTTTTCAGAAGGGTCAAGACTTTAGTTTTAGCATAAGCACAATGGGAAAATGAGAAGTTTAGCTTCTGCAAGGTGGGCAGGGGGTTCTCTTTTTTTTTTTTTTTTTTTTTTTTTCCTTTGGGGGGGTTTGTGTGACATTAAATAGTATGAATGCTGTTTTACATTAGATTCAGATTTGGCACTTTAAAGTGTTCAAACAGCTCTAAATTAATATTACAAATAAAAGGATCCACACCACTAGGGAAACCCTGTCAGAGGCACAAGACGCTAGACTTGTGCATATTCTTCAAAAGCAATCAGCCTACTTCTAAAAACCACTTCTAAGATCTCATGTGACCACTACTATATTTTTCCCCAGAAGCTCCTTACAGGAAGCTTTTCATGTTTCAAGTATAGTTTCCTGTTCACAGAGATTAAAAACACACTATATTGATAACGAGTACAGATCTTCTGACTGTTGTTTAGGCAATCCCAGGCCTGATCACTTACTTGTAAGTCTCTTTTGTGGGTAGTGAGCATGATTGAATGAGTTAGCAATTTTGGTCCAGTTACCAGTGAAATGTATCCCTTCGACATGAAAAAATCAACAGTATTGTCACCTGGCCAAGTAACTGCCTTATACAAAAATCTCACTGAAATTGTCAGGTGCAACTTCATCCTTCCGAGTGTTTGATGCCATAGGATCTGTCCTGTGCCCCACAAAATATCTGTTATGACCAACCACTTTAAAGTATTTAAGTTGAAAACATAGTCAAGTGACAACCTGCAGTATTTTTTGTCTATTAAAACTATTTTTACATAGAAATACCATTTATTTAATCAGATGAAGGATTGTTTCTATATAGCTTGTATTGTAGATAAAACAGGGACATGTAGGCTTGTGCATTGAAAAAAAATTATGCAGCACACTAAGATTTACAAATTTATACCACAAACATCTGACTGATGGGAGATGGTTGCAGGCATTTGTCTTAAATCATGAAAAAGACACAGCTGTAATACAATTAATGCATAATCTTATCTTTGTAAGTATATTAAATTGTAGTGCACTAGGTAATCTCTATAGTTAATGATAATTCACCTTATTTTCTAAGGCTAGTTGTGCCAGATTAGTGATCAAACTATGCTTTCCATTCTGAACAGTCCAAGAAGATGTACTTTTCTGTTTCTTTTCTGTTTACATTGAATTAATTTCTATAAATATATGTCTATCATTAAATCACTGCCTTTTTGAAATCTTTTTATAAAACTTGAAGAGAGCACTTGAAGAAAGGTCTTCTAGGAGGCTCCTTTGGGTACTTATCAATCTAATCTTACATTTAAATATCTGTTTTCAAAATCCTGCTAGGGTTCCATGTACCTTGAGTTTAATGATATTTAAATTCATTTCAGTTCTCCTGGCTTAGAAGCATCACTGCTTGCACTTGAAATTTAAGATTAATTTGGACCAAATATGATTAATAAGAAATAAACTAAAAAAAACAAGCAAACAAAAAGCTCATCTTTTTGTTTCTAGAAAAGGCCTCCCAAAATTTTTAGGAGCTTTCCCATTATTTGTCTGGCCCAAAAGTCCTAACCCTAACATATTTTCATGTTAAAAAATTAGCATCAGATTGGCTTGTGTATCTCAGTTTGGATCCTAAAAGACTCTATTATAAATTGCCAGGACAGATGGGACATTTAAAAAGCATTAAAAGCTGAATAGCACAAAAACAATAGTAGGGATCAAGACATTTTTCAACGGAGTTATCTAGTTGCCTTTTGTGTTCTAATTGATAATTAACCACCTCTTATCTGACAGAATAAAACTGTTTAACTTAAGTGCATTTAGAATTCTTCTATGTACTCTGCATTTTAGCAAACAATATTTTCATGCTGACCAAATAGAATCAACTGGCTTTATGGAGACTACTGTTCATCTTTTTGAAACACTGTGTTTAAGGAGTCTCCAAATAAAAAAATACAATATTTAAGTCACATTCTTGAATATTTACTGTTCTTTCTATTTTTTGGTTTTATAAAAAAAAAAAAGACATTTGCAATTTTTAAGGGCTCTGACCAATAGATAAGGCTATTTTTTAATCAGTAGATTAAAAAAAAAAAGAAGCTAGTGCTATTATGTAATATCTTGATTTATATACTTGGAACTCAAGACACATTTTAAAAAACACATCCAAAAGTAAGAATTGACACTCTGTACAGGTAATTTCCTTGTAAGGTTCTTTTAAAATAAAGGGATTTTTAGCTCCTTAATTTAATAATTACAGCTTTTCTCCTTAGGGAAACACAAATTTTTGGAAAAAGAAAACAAAATGATATTTCACTTTTCTTTAACACCTTTTCAATTTGTTTTTCTTTTTCTTTAGAAGTCAAAGCATATAAAGACTGCAGCAAAATCACAGTTCATTACCACAAGCTGCTAAGCAACTTTGCTTACATTCATTTCAGTGAAGTCCAGCACCGTGTGGGCAGCACTGAGTGCTGTGGAGATGTGGACTGAATGTTCAGAAGCTGCCCCTGTGAGGTTTTCCCAGAGTTGAGATTAATTCCTTCTGAGTGAGTGTTAACCATGAGAACCCCGACACTCCAGTCAGTAGGACTATTTGTTGCAAGATTAGTATGTGCATAGCACAGAGAGCTCTACGCTATTCCAGGGTGTACCATTACTAAACCAGTAGCCATAGTTCTTCATGTCACTCCTGTAATATTAGTAATTTCTTCTTAGTAAGCAGTTTGTTGTTACTGAAATCCTAATGAAAGTCCATCACTATGGTTTTTACTATTGTCTACTTTGCACTTATGATATTAGTACGTAACTAGGCATAACAGGTTTACTTTTTTCAAGGTTTCCTAGAAATGTAACTGATAGCTCACTGACATAGAGTCAGAAACTGCTGTAAAGGAGCAGCAAGAAAACACTGCCTGCGGGTGTCCTGTAATGAAGCAATCAGAGCAAACAGTAAGGAAATAAATTATTTTGCTCTTGAATAGACTTGACAGTGAAATTGCACAATCTTTGATTTTTTTCTCCCTTAAAATAAAGCAAATAAGGCTCCTTGAGTGTCTGTTGGCATGGTGGTCCTTATTTTGAAATATAATTTGTAACATGGGTTTGCATTTTCAGCTTTACATCTTCTTCTGTCTGTAAAGACTGGTCTTTAGAACTAAAGCTGGGATACATGAAGAAAAGGGTTTGCACATGTCATTTTAATTAAACAGGCTCTGTCAGCTCCTTAAAAAGTGTCAAATGCATGAACTAAACTGTATTTACTTGGTTAATTTTGTGAGTGTTCTGAAGTGAAATCACAATATCAGTCTTAAATATTATTATTAAAATAGATGATGTCTCTATTACATGATTTTTGAAAATTTATAATAAGTAAAACTTTTCAAGCTTGACTCATCATCATAAACAAATTTATATTGTAACTATTTTAAGTGTACGCAGAACCTTCTTTTATTTTTCTTGTAATAGCAGACAAAATTATTCCATCTCTAATGCCATGGTTTAATTTCATTTTAAACTATGGAACAATAAAATTAATGCCTTGAATTATTTTTTTAATCACTGTATTATTTAAAAGGAAAATGATCACTTCAGCTAGCTATGAAAAGAAGAATGTCATCATATTAACATGTCATCATATGCTAATATTGTCAGCCTCATTCAAATCTATTCCCTCTGTAATGCCAATCCTGCTCTCCTAAGGAAGCTTAATTTAAAAGGCTGACCATTAGTTCTAAATTCTTACACCGTGGAAATCATACATTCTGTGATTTTTATGCATACAGTTAGCACTTTTCCTGTAACAGTTATAAAAATTAAATTTAGATCATATATGTCCAAGTAAGTGTTTAAAAAGAATGCTTAAGAACATGAGTACCTGTTGAAAAATTGTACATTTTTCTTCAGTAAGTTTTGAAATTTTAATGTATCTGTAACAACTGAATAATTTTTGTTATTCGTATAAAAATCCAAGCACATTTTTAAACTTCTTAGTCACCTGTTTTCTTTTATATTTCTTTTGATTTGATTAATTTTTGCTATGGATTAATTGCACGCCTAGATTTTGTATTGTGAGAGAAGGTTATAGAAGCAATCATGATACAGAAAATAATACTTGGCCAAATTCAAGTAAATCTGTATGAGGTAATAGTCACCTTTATGTCATCCTTCAAGGGAATGCTGGTGACTGAAGATAATTCTTTCACACTCAGCATCCTATAGTATGTTACACTTTTTTATCTCAATTACTTGTTGGGTTGTTTTTTATTTTACTCTTCTTTTTATTGATAATTGACCACTCTTTTTACATAATTTGTGCAAAAGCATGCAAAAATGTGACAGCAAACAGCAATATAAAAATCTATCAATAAATGAAAAAAAGCTACCAATTAGCAATCTGCAATAAAGAAGCTGGTTTAGGAAAGAAACTTGAAAACAAGTCTCCCCTTAAATTACATTTCTAGGCTCACTCATGTTTTAGACCTATATCACAGCAAAAAGGTACCAGCAACATGGGAAATCTAATGTTTGGATCAGTTCCTAGGTTTTGTTTCTTGCATATTTTGGAGGTCAAAGCACTCACTTTTTTAGGAAGGTACAAAACCATTGGAAATCAACGAAAAGACTTAGACTTCAATGAAGCTATGTTTTGTAAGATCGTGGTGCTCATCACTTAGGTAGTAGCGAGCTGTCATGCCAGCTGACTCTTAACAGTCTCATTATCAGTGTTTTGGCTCCCATTTCCTCACACTGCTTCTTTTCTTGTTCTCTACTCACATAAGATATGTCTTCCACTGTAAAAACATAACTCACACTTGTTTTTCCACCCCTTTGGTAATGCTGTAGACATTCCTAGTGTGAAACAAATAAGTAAATAGCGTAATCCTGGAGCAAAACCATAAAAGCCTTTGCTCTTTTTTTCAGCTGCCCTGAACAGCTTGTTTTACAGATCACCCGTATCGCATTCCTGAAGAATATCAAAGACTAAAGACGCTCAACAGAAATGCAATTTCCACGGTAAAATTGTAAGATTACAACAAAGCCGGTTTATTCACTGGAAATTTCTGTATGTGCATCTGGCACTCTTTTTCCTGCTTCCTTTACCCTTTGGTTTGCATGACATTGTGGATAGCTCAAGGTATATATTCAAACAAATTTCTTCTTTTCAGAAATTGTTCGGTATCTGTTCGCCCTTGTTGCTTATCCTCCCTTGATTTCAGTGATGTCATGAAACACCGTCCGTTGCCGTGGCGACGATCAGCGGTGTGTGGCGTGAGCTGCGATGATTACAGGTCTGCTCTGCTCCACTGTTTTTTCCAGTCAGTTCACAGAGACATCTTTTGTTTCACAGTATATTCCAAGTTGTGTTATTAACACGCTTAACCAATTTTATGCCTATATAAGTGCTTGTCACTGTAGAAAATACATTCCCCAAAGGGCTTCCACACACCCTTTTTGTGTACGTGCAGACACATGACTCTAGCTAGCATTTAAGCCTTGGCGTGGCATTACCTTGTAGAGAAAGGCACACAGAAGGTTAATTTTTGGCGTGAAATAGCACTGAAGTCAACTCTTCTGCCTAGAGACAAACATGGGGCAAGCTGCGAGTAGTTATTCAGTGAGGGGGACAGTGCTGTGCAGGGGGCTTTCCCTTAATGAACGTCACAGAAATCCACCTCTTTTTTTTTTTTTTTTTTTTTTTTCCTTTTGTTTTTAAGAGCAAAGGTTGAGCTGTGATTTACAAACCAATCCATGTTCTGAAAAGAGAGAATTTCCTGGTGACATGTCTGCCTGTGGAAGAACTCTGATCCAGCTACTGAAGACACAGACGTGGCTCACCCTTCATCACATAGCATGTAGCAAATCTTTCTTTTTAAGCTTCTTTAGTTACAATTTGCATCTGGAGAGAAGATAGACAGAAAAGCTCATTCTGCTTAATTTTGGGGTCATTAATGCCTCATACCAAGGTGTAGCTGTGAGGTCTCACGCACATTTGTTAACATGAAATAAGCTCTGCTAGCATTTATATATACACACTTTTGCATTGGGTTAGCAAATTCTTTTGTCAAGTTGTTCCCAAATGCTTGCCAAGCACAGTAAAAAAAACACATAAAGTTCTCTGCTTGCCAGGTATTTACCTAAATTTCCCTCTCCAAACTTTATGACTACTTTATTGTATGTTGTGTCTTTTGGAAAGTTAGGGGCAAAAAAAGAATATAAATTTTCAATCAATTTCTTGTCCTCCATTAAGTGCATAACTGAATTTCCTTTTCCCTCACCAACCCACCTGAAATCCTCATGAAAACTATTGAACAAAATCTGAAGAGGTGAGAGCCAAGACAAGTGGGAGGAACTGTCCTGCTTCATGGTGCAGAGGTGCAATAATCCTGCACCTTTGCAACACTGTCAGGGAAAGGATCTGTGCATGACTCTACAAATCCTTCCTTTTTTTTTTTTCAGAGCCGTGGGACTCTCAAATTGTGTTTAGTTTATCAAGTCGTGTGGTGCAAAAGAGTGGATGGGTAGAAGAGTTGGCATGCTCCTGGAGAACATCTTCCCATTGTTACAACCAAAATGTTGCAAAAAGTGTGAGTTTGTTCACTTGAGGCCAAAGTGCACCGATGGGAACAATGAGATTTACTTCAGAAATGGTTTTCTCATCTGAACTGAAATTTGACCATGGATTGAAAGCTCCCCAGGGATGTTACGACCCTTGTTGCTAGTGACTCTTTAAAAGAAAGCCATTTTGTTTGCTGTTGTTTATTAATTACAAAAAAAAAAAAAAAAAAAGTTTTATCTGTTCACATTCTTTGGGTAACACTTGAACAGTCCTGAAATATGTTTTATCATGATGTTGTACCCTCTTATTTAGATTACAGGCTACCTGGGGGTCTTCAAATATTTCAGGGATTTTCTTTGTCCCCAAAGAAAAACTTTAGATGTATTTGAAAAATATCTTCAAATAAGATATTTGATGCTGTATAAACATTCCAAGCACAGTATCTCGAAATACTAATTGAAGAAAACACTGCATTCATTTCTTAATTCACCCTTTACTCTCAAAGTGGGAGCCTTAGGGAAAGAAACCTGCCTTATTTTAAAAAGCAAGTCATCCAAGCAATTCCTCTACATGTTCTTTCTCCTTCAAAAAACCTACAAGAAGTGGTCATAAATATATGATGAAATCTGTCAATTAATCTGGCCAGTTTCTGTTACTGTTTTAAAAATCAGTGACAAAAGGAAGGACCTATTGCTCATCTTCTGGAATCAGGTACTTGTTGGAAAGCAAAGATGTTTATCTCTCTGAGAAAACAGTTTACATTCAAATCACTGTACATTTTAAATTATATAATGGAGTTTATATGTATCTATAAAAAATATTCCTGATTTAATCACTGGCTCTCATTTTCTTCTCCAATTTTTTGTTCCCTGAGAGTACAGACATGAACTGTTATGAGAATTAGAAGTTTAGGAATAACTTTTTAACGTACAATGGACATGAACTTTTCAAACACTGGTTTTATTTTTCTTTGGTAAGGAAAGTTAACTAGGTTTTGTTTCCACTAATTCCTTATGCTCCTAGGCATGAACAAATGCCTGTTTCTGCACTGCTGGTGAAATCTGATTTCTGTCATTTATTTCCATCTTCCCTCTATCTGTTGCTTTTCTAAGGCTAGAAATAGAAAAGGAAGAATAAAGAGCATCCTTGCATATCCTGTGGTAAACTGTTCTCTTTCTTCCAAATTCCTGTTCTGAGCCTCAACAGTATATCAATGTGACTCATGCACTTGCATATATAGAGAGAGAACAACAGTGTTAGTGCATGAGTGTTACTCATGAATTCATTTGGGATTTTGACATAAAATTGTAACTAGTCATGTATCTAAGAATGTTGATGCCCTAAGACGTCAATTAATTATACAATAGAATGAAATCATAGAACCACCACTGATTATTTCCCTGTCTAAATGTTTGGCACTCAATCAATGAAATGAGACTATACCAAACCTCAGATACTGATGTAAATTAGCTTGGTTCTTTCCATGGCATACACATTTTTGCGTTGTGCTGCTTCTCATTTCCAGGAAATTTCCTGTGGAAGCAAAGCCCTTAGTGTTAGTTAGTTAGTCAGTCAGTCAGTTAGTTAGTTAGTTAGACCTTTGCAAGCCTCACTAGCTGATAAACATTTGCAGCTAATTGTCAGTTAACACGCTTTAACTGACAAAGGAGTAGCTTATTCATAAAGGGAGGCACAGTCTAGAGCCTCAGTACCTGAAAGATTTCGGTTGCTGTCGTTATTTACCATATCATCTCTATCTGACACAGTTTTGGTGAAGAATGGGCTGAGGAACCTGAAGGTACACAAGCTCTGCCACTGGCCCGTGCGGGCAGAGCTGGCGCTGGCAGGGTCTGGGTCCGCTGGCCTGTGCTCTCTCCCAAAGCTAAAGGAATAAACCGCTTCGGTTCTGACCACATCTCAGTCGCAGTTCCAGTGATTTCTGCAGCAGCCCCTTGCCAGTAAGGAATATCTGTCCAAAACTACCTGCCTGAGCGCAGGCTGATCGCAAGTTGCACTAGCGGGGAGGGGTGGCTTTCGAACACCGGGCAACGTCTCTTTGCTTGGGCCACTGCTGTGAGGATCGGGCAAATGCCTGATGGTGTTCATGCACCTGTACTGATGCAAGTGCTCACCAGAGAGCAGAGAAGGCGTTATGCCCATGCTCTTTATCTTCACTCTCTTAGTATCATTTCGAGCAATTGATCATCTACTGGGAAAAGAGCATCTAGGAAATTTTCCATGTGTGTTGTGGCTGCGATTAGCTGGAGTTCTGAGTGAGGAGCAAATTACTCTAGCCTATTAGCATAATTAATGCAAAAACAATACTAAATATTTTGCATTTTAACAGGCATTTTGTCAAATAGGATAAATGAACCAATACGTATCTTTTGTTAAAATCGCGGCTGTCTCGGTAATAGTTGTGGCAAGACAGTTTGCTGTTTGTGTTCTGGGTAAGAAAGAACACTGCTCTCTCTTGGCCTGGAGCAATTTATTATGTAAATATTAGTGCTCCTACCCATACTAAATGCCAGTTCAGATTTGATGAAGGTCTTCTGGCCTATATCATAGCAACATTGAAGTACGTAAGCATTATTATGATATCAACTACTTGCTTTTGGGAGGGGGAGGTACTGTGCAGCTGGTTTAAAAGATTTTTCTTTCCATGTCAGAGCTAGCAGAATCCACAGGAGAGAAAGGCTTGAAATGTATCATCTGTTCCTTTAATAATGATGCTTTATCTCTTTCAAATGAGGAAAAATGTTTAATGCAAATGGCTGTCTGCTTGAAAGATACTATTATATGTCACACTTGGGATTTCCTCAGAGACTTGTATACTATAACTGGGTGCCTTAGGTGATGTTAACTTTTTGACTAAAGTATTGAAATTTTATCCTGAAGAACAAAGGGTATCAATACAGCAGATTTGTATATTTCACTGGGGTTTTTTATACCTAATTTGTCAAGTCCATCTTTGTAACCACAATGTTTTGCATTAATTTTGGGAGATTTATTTTGTATTTTCTTCTTTCTAGCTTTTTTGTTCTGTTTACATAACCTGTCTATCTTTTTCTCATGCAACTCAAGCAACTGATAACTGCTAATAAACATTCTCCTTACAAAGAAGCAATGAAATAACTACTAAAT
Source organism: Microhierax caerulescens (assembly GCA_035590215.1). Lineage (NCBI taxonomy): Eukaryota > Metazoa > Chordata > Aves > Falconiformes > Falconidae > Microhierax > Microhierax caerulescens. The sequence goes on along the minus strand of JAVJGJ010000037.1, from coordinate 83,261,819 downwards.
GCTGTTAAATGACAGAGGTAAATTAAATAAAAATACTTATAAATTTCTACTTACAGATATTTTGCCTTTTATTTCCTAGAACTTCATCAAGGTTGTGCTCCACAGTTAGGAAAGCAGCACAGCAAACACATCTCATGCAAAACTGCAATTATGATGCATCATAAATAAATTGGAATGTAAAACCAGGATCTACTATTTATACTTTTACTTCAGAGTCCCTTTTCAACTTGTTTTTGCTCACATTAGTCAGAGTAATTCCAGTGAGTCTATCAAAAAATAGAGCCATACCACAGGTTACACCAATAACCAGTAGTAAGCAATTCTAGCTGTGTCTTCTTGTTTTGAAATCTGTTCAGTAATTTCCTCTTTGCTTTGAAAACATCAAGAAAAAGTGGTTTTTTTTCTTAATTATAATGTCATTCAGCAAGGGACTACATGTTTTTATCTGTAGAATGGATTCACTTATTTTTTAATATTTTATGTGGGTTTTCCACCACCAGGTAATAAGCAGCCTTAGATCCTAATGCAAACAGAACTGAAGATGTAGGTTAGAAATTAGGCTGTTTTCTTCTGTCTAGAGAAAAGAGGCAATCAGCTCTATTGGGAAAGTGAAACGTGAATCTAAGTAACTATGATATTTCCACCAGCTGGAATTTGCATAGATTTTTTTTTCCTTCTCACTATTATAAACAAAAAAACAGACAAACAAAAAAACCCGCAAAAAGCAAAAAGCAATCAAAAAATCAAAATAAAAAAATTCACATTGATGGAATTTTTTTATCTGGAACAATTTTACATGGATAATTGACATCTGGTGATATAAATCCTTTATTTAAGAAAAATAAATAATTTTTAAAACCCTCACAAAACTAACAAGGAGTTAAATATTCTGCTTTGAGTTAACCATGCATGAAAAAAAAAGATTTACTGAGCTGATCTGGAATACACCATCTCACGTTAGTTCACCATTTTAACTCAATTCTTTCTACATGGAATTTAGGAGCACTCAGATGCTCTGGTTCTCATGTTATGTTATGAATATATGATCTAGCTACGAGGGACAGTTAGGAGCACTGAGTTCTTGAAATCAATGCCAGGACAGAAATATGAAATTTATTTAGAGAATTTTGTGCCAATTCATAAAACTGTTCAGAAACATTTTTTTTTCTATATTGAAAATGTTGGAATACTTAGTTTATATGGAAAAAAGTCTTTTGCACCCCTTTTTAGAGGCATATTCCTAAAATACATATTAAAAGTTTGACTTTTCCTCCCTGATTCTCATCAGATAACAATTAGCAATTTTCTTCATTGTTACTTACTTCCAGTCCAGTTAGACCTATTTGTGATGTAAAAATTAGACAGGATTTATGACTTTTTTGACCTAGCAGTAAAGTACCACAGGGAAGGCAAAGCTCTTACTTGCCTAAGCAGAAGAGCTGAACTTGACTATTACCTTTTTCAGCTCTACACTTCTGTTGCAATACTAAACCCCTTTCTTTTGTGAATATCACTTGAACCAAAATTGCCAATATATGGTAGAACCAATCCTACTAAAGCATTCACAGCAAGGCAAAACAGAAACTGCTTCAGACTTACGTGGCTTATGCTCTCCCATTAGCAAATAGAACAAGTCAGTGTAAGGGATACAGCAGGTATGGCAAAGAAATGGTACAACAAAAGAGCTTTCTGCTTTTGATGTCTCAGTCTCCAGTAGCTTCCTTTTTAGGATAAGCTATAAATTTAAAAAAATAGTTATAAACAAATTTTAAAAATTAGTTTAGTGGCCTACATGTAATAATTAGACAGATGAAGAGTAATATATAATTCCAGAATTAAGCAAAAGTAAACAGATAAAAGCCTGGGCTGTAAAAGTGTCCATGCATTTACATTCTAGTAGTCATAATTCAGAATGATAAAACTGCAAAAGATGGTTTTAAAGTCTTTTAGAAAGAAATAAAGAAACAAAGAGTATCAGAATTCGAGTTTCAGGGGAAGAAAAAAAACCCCAAATAACGAAGCAACCTTTTATATATGTTTGAGAACTTGTATCTATATTTTTAATCCACAAGCTAAACATACTTTGTTGCATTTGTTACCTTCATTAGGATTTGACAAATGGTCATGAAAACTATCAGAGGGCTGGAACACCTCTCCTACAAAGACAGGCTGAGGGAGTTGGGGTTCTTCAGTCTGGAGAAGAGAAAGCTCCAGGGACACCTTATTGTATTGTGGCCTTTCAGGATATAATGGGAGGCTTATAAGAAAGGTGGAGAGAGATTTTACCAGGGCCTGTGGTGACAGGACAAGGGGCAGTGGTTTCAAACTGGAATAGTGTAGATTTAGATTGGACATAAGGAAGAAATTCTCTAGGATGAGGGTGGTGAGACACTGGAACAAGTTGTAGAAGCCTCACCCCTGGAAGAGTTCAAGGTCAGGTTGGATAGGGCTTTGAGCAACTTGATCTTACAGAAGATGATCCTTGGCCCCAGCAGGGGTGTTGAACTAGATTATCTTTACAGCTTTAAAACTAGATGGTCTTGGGTCCCTTCTAACCCAAACTATTCTGAGTCTATAATTTTATGACATCATTTTTTTTTCAGTGAAGCCTGAGAACAAGAGTCAGAGAAATTCCAGTAAATGCAAACTTTCTCGAGCTCCTTTTGAACATTCTAATTGTTATAGATAAAGAATGGATTCACCAAAATCCACTCACTGGAAGACAGTGAATGATTACTGGAAGACACAGGATTCTTTTGTTTCAACTTCTTCATTGTTTGGTTGAGTTTTTTTAAAGGGACGCGCATTTAACATATTGTACTTTCCATTTTTGCATGCACAAGCTTCTGCATAATTGTATTATGCTATATTCTGAGCAAACTGAGTAAAAAGAAGTGGTTTGGTTCTTCTTAAAGCATTTTGTTCTTCAATTTGATTGAGAAAGAAAAGCAAACTAAGAGTGGCTGGTATTTGGAGTAACTGCATTTTACTCAGACTAAAACCAATAAACTAGAACTGGGGTTCAGGTTTTGTATTGGGTTTATATGGGAAGGTTTCAGTTGGGTGAGGGGCAGTGCAGGGGTGGCTTTTGTGAGAAGAGACCAGGGGCTTCCCCTGGAAGCCAGTTCCAGCTGGCTCCAAAACAGACCCACCACTGGCCAAAATCTGAGCCCATCAGCAACTCTGGTGGAGCCTCTGTGATTACGTATTTAAGAAAGGGTAAAAAATGCTGCCCAGTAGCTGTGAGAGCAATAAGAAAAACATGAAACAGCCCTGCAGCAACATGGTGAGAGAAGGAGGAGGGAGAGGAAGAGGTCCAGGTACCAGATCAGAGATTTCCCTGCAACTCAAGAGAGACCACATCAAAGATATCCCACCGCATCCAGTGGAGAGACCATGCTGTGGCAGGTGGATATGCCCAAGACACTTCAGGGCCGGGGAGAAGCAGGTAGAAGAGGCAGGAGTGGAGGTGAGCTTGAGAAGATGGGTCTGGGAAGAAGGTGTTTGTACTTTTGTTTTTCTACTCTATTTTTGATTGGCAATAAATTAATTTTCCCCAAGTCTGGTCTGTTTTGCCCATGACAGTAATTGATGAGTGAACTCTTTGTCCTTATTTCAACCCATGAGCGCTTTCATTTATTTTCTCTCTCTGTCCTACTGAGGAGGGGGTGAGAGAGCAGCTTGGTGGGCATCTGGCAGACTGCCAAAGGTAACCTATCACAGATTTACACAAAAGAAGAGAGGCAAATAATTATTGCATACCTGAAGTGTGTGCCTGGCTTGTATTTTGCATTTGTTGTATTCATATTGGTACTTTGTTCTGAAGATCTAGTTGTACTGGGAAAGGGTTATGCTGCACCTTTTCAGTCTTTTACAAGACTGTTTTAGAATAATGTTTATTTTAGTATTGGTTTGTTTCATTCACAAATTCTTACTCTTTCCATTAAAACTTCATAAATTATTTTCATTAGTTACAGGTTTGTAAACTTCAATAATGCAGTAAGTAAGACAGAAGAAGCCCCTTCTTAGGAGATGAAAAATTAATCAATCTCCTGTCACTGGACTGTAATACTGCAAATTCTTGGACAGTTTACGTTCTGAGTTTTTTAGTCTTCCTCATTTTTCCTTTAATATTCTCCGTTCCCAGCCAGACATTAATGTTTGATAACCATTTTTATTTCATCCTACCTAAGAAGATTTAAAACTTTGGTTCTGCGGCAGCTCACACCATTCCCACATCCAGTTATTCCCAGCTGAAGGATTGGTTTTGCTGCCTCATACCTGCCTCAGTGCTTTCCTGGGTTTCATTCTACATCTGCCCCACAATCCCAGAGTGATACACTCTGCCTCTCCTCACCTTTTTCCTTTGCTCCTAATATTCTCCACTCCCTTCTGAAGGGACGAGAAGGACAAAGAAGCAATGTCCCCTTCCCTTTCCCCAAGCCCCTGCACTGCAGGGAGAGCAGGGGTAGCATCTCCCTGGGGTGGAAGTGAGTGGAGACAATGGGAGAGCTGCTAGGGTCATTGCAGTCCCCTTTTCTCCCTTGTAAGAGCGGCCCTAGGCTGCTAAACAAGAGTTCATTCTGCTTGCCAGACAGCTCTAATCAGATGCCTCTGCCTTGAGAGTCAATAAACTGGGAGTGAAAGTTAAACTAAGGAGCTGCCATCTTCCTTACCAGTAATTATTGATGATTTCACAGTTCCCACAGAAATGCAGATTTTCTTCTCAAAGTTTGTTTACATGAACAGAAAGTAACTTACATTAGACATAAGGAAAACCTGCATAGTTTTTCTAGGCGATAAATCCTTTTGGAGATGTTTTCTTCTATGAGAGTAATATTTAAAACAAATACCAGTTGCTTATTAAGATACAAGAGCACAGCAAGTAAATAGACCTTTGTTTTTAATATTTGGTGCTATTTGCACCACTCTTGCAAATCTATGTTTAAATAGTCAGTCACATTATATGAAGAAATGATCACTAAGATAAGGGAAAGTTGTCTTGTACTAAACCACTGGACCGCTAGCTGTTTTTCACTCAGTTTTTTCACTCTCGACTAATGTCCACCATAACAGACAAGACTGTAGAAGAGCTGGGGTATAGGACAATTCGGCTACAGCAATTTCTACTCCTGCTTACCTCCTTCCTTTTGCTATCAAAAGATAGAAGTTGTAAATGCATTAGCTGTAGGCCAGATCTTGGGGAAATATGTTTGAAATTTAATAGCAGTCATGAGGCTGATATACTGAAAAGGGACTTTGGGATGTTTGGAAAGCAATAATAAAGGGCAAGTGAATTCAGAAAGCCAACTATTAAAATGCGTTCATAAGGAAAAGAAATTTAAGCTAGAGAAGCCATTTTTAATAAAAATATTGCTTGCAGGAAGAAAATTGTATGAACTAATGGAAGCTCAGTATGAACTTAATTCTTAGACTGAAAGGGTAAGAAAATAGAACTTGTGGCTTGTCCTATTAGGAAAGACAGTTAATGTGGCCATTCTGGAGGCATATCCACAGCATGCTAATCATTTGCCATCTGTCAGAAGAAAGAATAACACCTCCTTCTGATTAAAAAAAGAAGGGGGTGAGGGGAGAAAAAATGATATTTTTCTATTGTGTGCTAACTTTGCACTATCTCTATGGACTTCAAAGTTATTCTCAGAAAACTCAAGCTCCCAGGACTTTAAGTATTCAGACTGGCAAAGCTGATTGAGCATCTGTGGAAGAAAAGCACAGAAGTCATAAAATTAATTAAAAAATGAATAAATATTGAAACCACAGGCAATGACTTGTCTTTTGAGACCAGACAGGAATTATTTCTCACCCTTGATGCGTAACTTGATTTTTGTATTTTTATCTCTTGATTCAGAAGTACTAGAAATGCGATATAAAATTGAGCAGTTAGGTGATGTCCAAGGACCCTAGAGAAATTAATCTCTCTCAAGTATTTTTTTAATGTATCCTGCTAGAACATGTGGGGTCTTGTCATCTCTACTGCATATTACCTTCCTACATGGGCATTGGTGGTCACCAGAAAATACTACTTCTGATTCCTATGATATCAAATTATCCTAGATCCTAGACCATAGGATTTCTTCAGATTCATTGGGAAAGCATGCTGGAGAGTGGGGCACTTGTAAGGCTGTTCAAATAGCCCAGGTTTGCTTCACATATCCCTCTGTGACAAATATCTTGATATTAACTAGTAATCTTGAAAATCAGCCTTAAATCAAGCAAGACAAAGCAAAATACAAACGAAGGTATTAATGTACCAAATCCAAAATAATAATCAAATTTAGAAATATACATTAAGATAAAAGTGAAACAATTGAACAAAAAAAGCCTCTTTATTCCCATTAAGCCAAAATCACGCTTAGAATGCCTCCTTCTTGATTGATGGGGATTTTCTTTTCACAAATGCCTGGCACTGCAGGCTGTGCACATCAGATAATAGCATTTATTGCTGAAGCATGCTGGCTTTACAAAATGTTTCTGGCTTCTTCTCAGGGGTCACCCAGAGGTTCTACTCAAATGTGCTGTTTCACCATCAAATCGTACTCGAACCACCAGTAAAACCATTCACTCTCTTCCTCTGCTGACAGACTACAGATTCATGTCATGTTTCTTTCAGCAGCACACTGCCCAACTCCCATAATCTTCTCCAGTCAGTTATTCCCACACACAAACTCCCAGTTTTTCCTGGCTCTTGGTAGTTGAGGCTAAACAGAACAGATGCTAACCACTTCAAAAAATGGTAGATCTGGAGTGGTGGACTTTGCAAGGGTAATTTTCAATGTTTGCTGTAAGCATGGGAAGCAATGATTCCCTACAATTTTGATGCTAGGATTTTATGATGTAGCTACCATTCTATGAAACCCAGTTAGAGACCAGGGGGGAAATTTTAGCCTAGGTCAGACTGACAGGATGACCAGAAAAGATTTTGTTCATCACTGTAGCAAATAGTCTGCTTTTCAGCATTGTCTAACAGCCTTTACTAAAACCGTCCTCAGCCTTCACCTCTCCTAGATTTGTGTCTCCCTCGTATTCTTAGAACTGTAAGGGCAGATCCAGCTGAAATCTTTTGTGTGCTTATTTTATTGAAAAAAAAAAAAAAAGTAAGTGCAGCCTAATTTAGCAAGTCAAAGTAATGTAAGGTATTGATGAGGATCTTGATCTGTACTTTTCCCTTCTTATGGCCAGTACATTTTGACCTATTGCTATAGTTCTTACAAGTGCTGCAAGATAATGAGAAGCCTTTGGCAGCCTGTGCTGTATGCAGCTGCCTTTACGTGTGTTACCATAAACTAAACTTCTCCACCATTGTTGCTTGCAACTGTTGAGAGTGGATTTGACAATCCAGGACTTTCACTCCATTTCTAAAGCTGAATGAATGGAACTGAGGTTTGTAGGTGGCATTCTTCCTGGGACAGATGGACAACATCTGCTATTTACACTAGGAGGTAGTTTGCGTCTGGAGCATGGGGTATCATTCTTGTTGGTAGCTAATATTTACCTTAGCATTATAGACTGAGAGTTTATATTGTGTACAATACTATCAACTTCAAAAGACATATTTGGAAATAGTGTTTGAGAAGTCTGCTGGGTATGGAGTAAACGTAAATAAATGAGGAGAAGAAAAGATTCAGATTGCTTTAATTTGGACCATGCATTTGTTTTGGAAAAATGTGAGTGGGATATTATATGCAAAATTTTTATTATTATTTTACATATTACATTTTGCAGTTATGCAGGATCATATATTCATAGCTACTTAGCTTTTCACTAACAAAGAGATTATATGGAAGTCTCTGAACACTGAAGAAGAGCACTGAAAATGGAAGGCAATAGTGCAGTATGACCTATCAGTATAATATTGCTGTATAAAATTGCAGTGATAAATATTAACTCATTGCCTCAGGACTACGAAGCGTTCTGATTTATTCAGCACAAGGGCTTTGCACTTATTTAATCTTTTACATCTATGCACTTTGGTTTGAACAACAGCAAATTACAGCCATAGCATCTAACTACTCCTTTATATTGAATTTATAGTTGCATAACACCTGCAATAAAGCTGGAAAGAAAATGAGATGGAGGCAGAGGAAGAAGAATCATGTGTGAAAGAGTGTGGTACAGGGAAAGAGGTGGATGCTCATGCAGGGGCATACAGCTGGTAAGGAGACAGAATGAGAGAGATTACATTTGCTGTATAAGGAGAGAAAATACATTAGTTTGTTCTAGGTTTTGTTTAGTAATAAGTCCACATGTGAAAATTGGTCATTAAGAAACAACATGATATATGTGCAGAGAGGTGCCACTGAACTGAACAGCCTATTCCAAGGTTCCTGTTTCTTGATTTTCAGTTCTATCTTTTGCTACCTCAGACACACCCAATAATCTAAAGAAAATGGATATGTGTCATTTCTTTCTAAGATGGTAGCAGTGCCAATAATATGCTGAGTAAGTCAAAGAGGCAATGAGAATAGGAAGCACAGTATCAGCACAGAAATTAACCTTGCTACAGATTGGAGAAAGGTGGCACTGAAGCATGATGCTAAGGCTGAAATTTTAGCTACACATCATGACTACTTCATGAAGTTAACAAAAAGAGAAATCCAGCATAACTGTATACAGTTTTCAAAAGGGGAACCACGTGAAAATGAGGAAACTAGCAGGAGCAGTCAAACCAGAAAAAATATTTGAAAGCATATTGGAGGCACAAGGCAAAAGCATACCACCTGTCAATGAAGATTTGAGAAATGACAAAGAGAAATAGCTCAATAGCAATGTAAAGGGAGCTAATAAATTAAGAAGGCATTTTTCCAAAAAATTAGTGTCCAAGAAAATATCATAAACCCCAGTGGGCACAGTGTAAAAGTACAGCAAGATGGATCACAAAAACATCTGAAGAACTACTTGGAAAGGTTCAAAAACTGACACTACACATTTTTTCTCACACAACAGAAAGAGGAAGCTTTCCAGAAAATCTGCAGAGATAATAGAACTACTGAAACGTAGAAAGAATGTCCTAAGCAGACAAAGGTTATAACTTTTTTTTTTTTTCCATCAGTGTTAACTATGGAGGAGTTTTAAGTATAGAAACAGGGACCCCTCTTTTCAGAGTATGTGTCAGAGGCTTTGTCTAAAATAGACATATTGGCAGAAAAGGTTATGGATCAAGGAGATGATGTGAGCAATAACAAATCACCAGGAACAGATGGCTTCTGCCCCAGAGTTCTGAGGGCACTCAAGTGTGAAATAGCCAAACTACAAACTGTGGTCTGTAGAAAACTGACTCGGTGTCAGAGGACTGGAAAGTGGTTAAAATAATGCCAATTTTCAAAGAAGAGCTCCAGGGGAATGGTGGATGAATAAGGACTGGAATTAAGGGACATATGGATAAATATGAGATGTCACAAACCTACTGGAATTCTTTGAAAAGACTAACATGCATTTAGATAAAGGAGACCTAACTACCATTCCTTTGGATGTGCAGAGTGCTTTTACTCATGTACCTCACCAAAGATTTTTAAGAAAACTAAACAGGGAAAGTAGTTTTAAGGGTAAAGACTAATCAAAACCATAGGAAACAGAAGACAGGAGTAAATGAACAGCCATCCTTGCAGTGGAGAGTTCACTGCAGAAGCTCCATAGATATCTGTGCTGGGTTCTTTGGTGCTCAACAGACTCATGCATTCTGGTTAAAGGAGGTGAACACCGAAATGACAGAAGCTGCTGATTCTGTAAAGCTGTTCAGGACAGCAAAGGTGACATCCAGCTGTGAAAAACTGTGGAAAGCAAATGAATGGGAACTGAACTGACAGCTGAAAGGCAACGTAGACAACTGTAAGTCAAAATCCCTGCCTGAACTACTTTTCTTCCAAGATCCAAATCCTATCCTGCAGCAGGAAGAATGCAGCATAGGTTAGAAAAACACTTCCCTGATTCTCCACCGCCCAGATACCCAAATTTCATGCTTCATACATGTACTGAAGCTATCTTGGCACAGCTGTTAAGGCCTGGTCTTTATTTATGTGGTAGAAAAAGAACAAACCTTAAAGAAGGGACAAGCATTTAAACCAAAGCCGACCTGCCAAAACATGTGGATGATTTGGTCTTTTCTCCCAAGTCCTTCACTCATGGCAGCTGCATACATGGCTTACTTCATTGTGACTGTGCTAGGATTCAACCGTTATCAGTATATTTTTTTAATGATGGTCAAAATGCAAATCTCTGAAAGTTTTCATTTTGTTCTTCTTTACTTCTGAAGTGGAGGGTAGACTGACAGACAGGGTTAAATTATTTGCTTTTCATATATGGAAGCTCTTAATTGCTGTGTGGTGTGGGCAAAAGCAGACAGAACACACTGTTAAATTACTTTGCTTTACTGATTGGAACCCAAACTCTGTGAAAAGACTGCAGGAGACAGGAATGACCATCAGGTATAAAATTAGAGTGGGAGCATGTCGTGGTTCAACCCCAGAGCATTATGCATTGACTGTGCAATTTCTGAAATAAATTACTTCATGGGTAACTTTCCATACCTATTTTTAAAGCAACATAGAAACTGATGTCAGACATTGACATCAAATACTGCTCGGGTGAAAAACTTACAACCTGAGGATTTTATTTTAACTGCCATACATTTATACAAAACCACTACAGTGTCAAGTATTCACCTGTGTTCTGACACGATCTTTTCACTTCTTAAGTTTAAAGTGAAAGACAGCCCTTACATACAGGTATACCAGTAAAAAGAATTAAAAGTACAATCCTTGGTTAGAATCACTTTCCCCTACCTTTTTGTTCTGTGCTATTATTAAGCTTCATGATCTCCACAGTTAGGTGTCTTCTGAAATTGTCAAAAGAGAACATGAATGGAAATTATCAGTCAAAGTAGACTATTATATGTGTGTGTGCATGAGGATATGTATGTGTAAGTATTATATATAAATAATATATATATAAATTATATAAATTTATATAATTATATAAATATATATATAGATTTATATATTTATATATATTATATATAAATAGCAAATATTTAATACATGCCAAGCACATCCCGATTTCCTGATTATCCTGATTATATGGGATTTAACAGTACATTTACTATAAGAAAATTCAGTGGTTGATACAACAGAACAGTTTTCAAGAATTGGACTCAGTATGAGTAAACCTTATTTCTTAAAAGTTATTTTCAGCCAAGGTATTTGCTGGACTACTTGATTCAATATGCAGTTTAAAGATATTTTGTTGGGCAATGAAGAAGGTTGAAGAACTGCCAGTCATGTTAAGTTGTCTGATTTTCATTACTCTTTTAAAATTGTTTTCATAGACTGATACAATCATAGAATTATTTAGATTGGAAAAGACCTTTGAGACCATCAAATCCAACTGTTAACCCAGGACTGCCAAGTCCATCTAAACCATGTCCCTAAGCACCTCAACTATGCATTTTTTAAACTCCTCCATGAATGGGGACTCAACAGCTTCCCTGGGCAGCCTGTTCCAGCGCTTCACCACCTTTTCAGTGAAGAAATTTTTCCTAATATCCAATCTAAACCTCCCCTGGTGCAACTTGAGGCTGTTTCCTCT
>JAVJGJ010000037.1:83215462-83246052 GCA_035590215.1 Microhierax caerulescens | reverse complement strand
CGGCTGTCCTGGGGATGGCCGAACACCTGCCTGCCCGTGGGAAGTGGTGAAGGAATTCCTGGCTTTGCTTTGCTTGCATGTGTGGCTTTTGCTTTACCTCCTAAATTGTTCTTATCTCAACCCCTGAGTTGTACATTCCTTTCCAATCCTCCTCCCCATCCCTCTGAGTGGGGGGAGTGAGTGAGCAGCTGCGTGGGTTGCCGGCTGGGATTAAACCACAACACCACGCCAGAACAGGATCTTCTTTCTTAGAAAAGGGATTAATGACATGCAGAACTCGGAATGTGAGGCAAATATAAAGATGTTTTTCTTGGTTATGCAGGTACCCACTACAAGTGGTTGATATGCCTAGTCCCATAACTGGGCTTTTTTTAATTGTTTGAGGTTTTTACAGAACAGTAAGTAGAAGGTTTTCAGTGACTCAGAGAGTTCAGTTCATTTTAACTTAATTATATGAAGAATGTGTGAAATATCCAAGATAAGAAGAAAAAAAAAAAAAAGGTTGTAGCCAAATATTCCACTGGTGTTAATAAGCCTTACTTTAATTTACACCATTCCGATCTTTAATCTTACAATATCATCAGATAGCCTTAAACTGTCATTTTTTAAAGATTACACTCTTTTATCTTAAAACAGATGGAAAAGATATTCTTATGGATTTGTCTCACTTGCTAAACATATGTGCAATAACGAGGTCGATTTGTCACAAATTTGGTGCATTTTTTTTAACATTACTTTTCTGTTTCTCATATTCCATTTTTTTTCCTACAGTAAGTCTTTATTTATTACCAGAAAGCTTATGTAATTGCAAGGGGTTATAATAATGAGATACTCGGCACTGAAAGCATTGCAAGCATAGCTGCTTTACTAGCAGGGTTGGGTGATTTGTAGTACAAATTCTTCAAACCTTCAGTAGTCATTCTGTTCACTTTCTTCATCTCTTCTTGTGTTGCCAGTGCTGGGAAAAGAAAAGCTACTTTCAGTTACACAGACACATGCTGTTGCATATAATAGAGGTGCAAATGCTAAACATAACATATCTAGATCGGAAGCAGGGTCCAAATACTATTCTTTGGTGATTCAGGTGGAAAAGGACATCCAGTGAATTAATAACAAGTAATTGAGCTTTTTTTTTCCCATATTGATCTTGACATTCTTTTGACATTGGATTCAAATCAACCTGAGGTTGCGGAACCAAAAGAATTACTAAAAAACTACAGTAAAACTAATTCTTGGACAATAATAAGGTGTACAGAATAAAATCTTAACTATACATGTTCATTCAAAAAATCAGAGTTAATAGCCATACCAAAACTTCTTGTCTGGAAATTTTCAACATTCATTTCAAAATTCTATTAAAACAATCTTGTAGAATTCTGCTATTGACTGAGTTTCTATGCATACCTAGAAAGAGTAGGTTGCTTTGGTTGGGTTGTATTGGGGTTCTTGGGGGGGACAGGGTCAGTCACATTTGTTTATAGAATATTGGAAATTTTATGCAAGGTGTTCATGAAGATGGCAATGAAAGAACTTTGCCACTGACTCCCTGCAGCTGGGATTTCATCCAGCAGTAACCTTAGTTTGTTTTTTTTTCCCAGTATAGGTTTTTTCCATACAATATTCTCTAATGTATTGGTCTTGATTGAGTTTCTTTAAATCATGGGCCTTCCACCATCCTACAGTCCAACAGAAAAAGCTGTGGAAAGGATTTCTTTAATCTCAAAATCTAGCTAATAACAGTTAGCATTTGGAATAGGCACTTCATTGAGGAGTTATATAATTTACAATCATATTTTTTTATTTTACTTAACGTAAAATAATACATTAAAATGCAGTCCTACCTTGCATTCTATTTTTATTAGTCTCTGACTTGAAGGGAACTGCAGATAAAGTACAATCAGCTCACTTGGACAAGTTCTTAAGCAGGGGTGAAAATAACAATTACAGATGAGAAACCTGGGAGCTTGATTCTCTACTTTTGGTACTACTGAGAGTTTGGCTTTGGATCAAGCATCAGATTTATATTTACTGTCAAGAAGAAGAATGTAGAGAGAGTTGCTGGAAGAATTTAAAATATAATTTAAAAGTAGAATAAAATGCCACTTAGTATATTAAATCTAAAACGCTGTGTGCATAAGCAATCAAATTTTGCACCACAGTCAGTGTAGATTTTTTAGGGGTTGTGATTTCTTCTTACGATGTATAGGAAAGGTGAACTACCCTTCTCTTGCAGATTTTTATCCATCTTTCATGGTGCTTACAGGTTTCATAAGTGTTACCATGAGTTGAGGTGTGTCACAATGAAAATACCTAAACATAATTTCATATATTACATGTATCATATATGTTGATTTCCAGTTTCTTTTTTCCATTTTCTACATTCCTCCTATCATTCAAATTATGCTGCTGAGAGATTTCAGTTTAAATATATGATGTACTTCACCCCTTGACCATTGCCACCTTCTTGTTTTTTTCAGTATTACTATCTCCCCCACAAGTATGTTTTCTTTCTTTTTCTTTCTCCTTATGACTAACTCTCTTGTTTTATGTATTTTTACGATAATTCAAACTTTTCTGGCTCCTATTGTATTTTATTTATTTGATAAACCCAAAAGGAAAAAATAATCCATTCAGCCTCTGTTAGTCTTCCATCTCAGTCCACTGTCCTGTATCATTACATTTCATATTGAACTGTCAACAAGATTTCTGTGTTTTCGTGATATAATGATACGATGACACAAACTGGTCTTAGTCAAATCAGTGAGGTGATATTCTCTAATATTCCAATAAAAATTGAATATTCTGATGCATTGCATTCATTCAATACTGTCTTCAGTAATCTGTTGAAGGAGAAAGTATTGACCCATCAATTAATTTATAAAACTGTGCATTTACTTACTTAGAGTTTAATTTCTTTTCTATCAAACTAATTATATTTTATTGCCATTATTATTTTCATAAGAAGTCTTTTAATCATAATTCGCTGTAATAAAATTGTCAGAAAGCAGAATATTTCAGAAGGAGGACACACTACACACTAAAAGCAGTCCTTCTTCTGGGAAAGGCTGGTGCAGCAGTTACTTTTCCCTCTCATTTAATCTCCAGTCCTAGTATTCTTTCAGATTCCTGTATCACCAATATTCTTATACAAGCCAATATATTTCTTTGACATTTTAATAAATTTGTCCTATTTTAACTGTATTATTTTCTAGGAGTTTCTTTAACTATCTGTGGGAAAAAAAAAGTATGGTGTTTTGTTTTGAGCCGTTTTGGGTGTTTTTTGCAACAAACATTGAGAAGAAACGTTGCCCTTTCACCAAGTAGTTACGTCTTTTGTCATGTAGTTTGAATTTAAATGTCTTTTTTGTTCTCCAGTTTTATTATGAGGAGTCATTTCTGTACTGTTTCGCTCCAAATCAGTGGAGTTTTACTGATTTTTGATAGATAAGCATGTGCTTTGAGATGTTAATACAGTGCAACATTTATTTTCATATTTTTGATATAAATTTTATATATACATAGGGTACTTATTTATGTACTTGCAAAGGAGGTACTCACCTCCTATTATTGTTTCTTATAATAAAGTTGATCAATTGAAAACTCCCTTGGTTTTTCAATATGTTCTTATCTACCTAAAGTAATTTGCAATATGTTTCTGAAACCTGTACTTTCCAGCGAGGTGACACATTCTACATAATACTTTGGAACAGACTGAATTGGCTACATAAAAATTTATTCTATGCTTTCTAAATGTTTTTGTTTAAACCACATTTGAATTTCACATATGGGGGATCATCATGTTAGATCTATTGGGGAAAATAAAACTGTTAAACTGAAAAGTCTATTTTTATGACAAAAATATGGTATCTGATACATAATGAAGGAGAGATATCTGTAAGAAATGTACTCTGTTCACTGAGTGAACATAGCGGCAGGGTGGGAATGAGCTTACTTGAATGTCATTTTAATTTCATTGTTCCTTTCAGTGGAAGTAAACTCCTGAATTAATGTGATGCATCTGTGAAGAAGGCAAATCCAATCCTAAGATGCTCCAGGCAAAACATTGCCAAGACAAGTAAGGAAGTATTAGTGCCATTCTGTAAGGTCCTACTCTAAACTCATCTGGAAAACTGTAAAGTTCTAGTCAGTCGTATTCAAGAAAAAATTACCAAAATAGGAAGAGGTATACAGAAGGGCAATGAGGAACATCAGGGGAATGAAGAGTCTGTACTTTGAGAGGATTCTAGTAGAAAAGCACAGCTTGTTTGCATGCAAAACAAAGGTTGAAAGGTACGATTACTGCCTTGGAATATACCATAAGGGAAGCTCTTAGAAGAGAGGAGCTGTTACAGCTAAGTAGCAGTGCTGGCACAAACAGGCGAATGGACTGGCTATAATTAAATTAGCACAGATATTGCAAGATGCTTGATTATTAGAATAAAGAAGTTCTCAAAAAAACTCTCAGATCAGAGAAAAAGGGCCACAAACCTATTTTTAAGAAGTTATTTAATCAGTATTATGAAAGGACTTAGCTGGGTTTATGGGATTGCAGGGTCATAGTGAGTTGCCTGACTGCTAAATATGCTTGTCTTATCATGGTGTCATACAAAAAACTAAAATGCTAAAATAACTCTCAGTTTCAATATGATATTTTGAGTGATTTTTTTTTTGATTCTACTCTGATTCTGAATGGTTCTTTTACTTAACAACTGATGTATTTTTTGCTGGTTTTGACTCTGAAGAAATCTAAGAATATCTTTCACTTGCTTTCATTGATCAACATTTTTTTAAAACTCTTATTCTAGTTGTACCTTATAAGATTTGTTAGTTTACCACCACTTGTCCCTGCAGGTTTTTGCTTCTTTCTGCCCATGTGCTGAACTAAGGGGAAGAATATAAAAATTCAGAAGAGATGTAAATTTTCCTCAAGTGGACACACGGGTTACAATTTTTGAAGAACAATGCTATGCTCAGTTTTAATCTTAATTTCATCGCATACTGAAATCCAGAAGGTGCATAACCAAGCAGCAGCCAAAAAGCAGGTTCCGGAAAAAAATATTGTTTCCAATACTGACAATTTTACACTGAAATCAGGATTATAATTTGGATACTGTCATTTTGTAGTGAGTAGCTGCTGGTTTAAATCTGTGTAGTAAAAGACAAACCATGTGAGGTTTGAGATGTACTTGCAAGGTTGTCTCTATTGCCTACAATTTTCCATTGCGTGATCGAATTGTCAGTAAAATAGCAAGTAAATGAGCAGGAAGGATCCATGTGTTTAACAGATAGTGTTAAGACCTTGACTGTGAATTATTTTCACTGTGCTTTGTTCATCAACTAATTAAAACCACTTGTGGAAGAGAAACACAGATGAATTCACTCCGTTTTGAACTGAATATCATAGTGCATGCAACAATTATCTTCAGAATTGTTTAGAGACTTGCATTAGAAAATACACTGAATCCATCTGGTTTAAACTGAGGGTCCTAGGCCTTTCACATAAGCATCATCAGAACAGGAATAGGGGGAGCTCAGCCTTCTATTGTCTTTCTTTCTGTTCAGCACGCTACAGAATACCAAGGAAACAGAGATTCCAGACACCAAACATATTGTTGATGTAGATACCAGATATGAAGATGAAATCTGTCAAATATATTTTCAGCTCTTCCATAAACCTCAGTGCCAGAGCTCAGTCAAGTATCACAGGAATGCTTTATCCCTCAAAATCTTGTTTTTGTAAAATAGTTGAGGCATGTTCTGAAACTTCAGCAGAGAGAATACAGATAGCTGACTGAAATGCAATAACATTAATAGTTTCTGAGAAGTGCAAAGGCACAGGACAGGTAAAAGCCCATTTAAAGTTCCCCTACCAAAAGTATATACTTTGATGTGTATACACACACACACACACACACACACAAGTATATATAAAATCACATATACCAACATAAATACTTTGAAGAAACAGCATTTTTTCTGGTACTAGTCACTCAATTCTGACTAGACAGAAGACGTAGTAAATATATACTCTCAATTCCACCAGCTACCATCATACCTTTCCAGGAAATTCCATTAAATTATAATTTAAATCAAAATAGTACCTCTAAAGTATTGGTTGCTGTCTCTGAGCCACTACGCATTTCTGATCCACCAGTAGTGAGGTGTCACTTGACTGTATTGGCTGGCTCCTCTGCAGCCTGGTCTTAGCGTTACCCCTATATCTGCAGGTTTCTGACAGGTAGTTTATTTGTGAAAACAGAATGATTTCTGTCTGATCTTCTTACACATTTTCAATTCACGTCTATAAAGTACCATGCCTTGAAAACAGTTCACTAACTTTACGTTGCAGCAGTCACACAGATGTGATAGCAGCACTTGTGATGAATGGAGGTGCCCAAAATATGGATGAAAAAATTACGTTCCTTTTCATTTTAAGTATTATTCCTATTAACAAGAAAAATCAGATCATCAGATAATTACTGCCTGTTTCACATGTATCATAACTTAGATTTAAATATACGAATAGAATTTACACCTTTGTAACAACTATCAAGCATACTAACTAACATAGATATATGCATATATGTGTGTGCCTGTATATGCATATAAAATATTTTTATTTTCAAACAGCAATTCTAAAACTAGTATTAAGTTCCAGGTATCTAAATGAATTTATCTCTTTCAAAATTGTGCTACTGTCTATTTTCTTGATTGGCAAGGGGTTTGTCATTGAAAGCAGTTGCCAAGGAGTCAGGATTTTTTAAAAATCCTTCAGGCTAAATACCAATTTAGGATACTTTCTGGAGATACTGATTTCTAAAAATGCTGACCATGGCTGATAAAGCAGAGTAGTGTTCAAAGCAGTAACATTCTAACATAGAGCAGGCTTCCATAAAAATGTGGAAGGAAGTTCACGAACTATTTGAAAAAAGGCAAAAAGCATTATCACTGAATTAACTGAAAAAATGTTGTTTGCTTTTTACAAACGTTTGGAATATTTTGCCAAATATTTTTGAATGTTTGTTTACAGAAATATAAGAATGAAATCAGTCTTCAATGGACAGAGTAGATTTGTAGAGTCCAGGTATAAATTATAACATGCCAGAATGACTCCTCTGTTTATCCCTTTGCGTTCCAGGTGAAACTTCTAACAGGTCCTGCCTCCTAACTAATTCCTAGTTGGTATTTCTTCTGTCTGCATCTTGCCATTCAGTGGTGATGGCTTTGTTTCTTTCATCCACATGACCCTATCACAGATCACACTTTTATCTATAACTTTCCACTGCCTTTCCACAGATTCCCATTATATTAAGCCAGTCCTTTTCTGAGCCTCTTCATCCTGCTAATTTTTCACCTCAAAGACATTATCTTGTTAATCCTTCTTTCTAGAATTCCTTCCTATGTCTCCTGAATTTATGCTTCTGGACAAAAAACCCTAATTAATTAAGGTCAAAGTTTTTAAATCACAGACCTTTAATGTCTATCTAAATTCTTATTTTAAAAGCTATACTTGTTCTCCAGACAAATTAAAGAGAGTCAGAAATCTGTGCATGCCCCTGTGAAATCCCATTATTTTTTCAGATAATATATCTTCAATATTCTCAGTAGCAGTAATGCTTAAAAATAAAACTCCATATATATATATATAAAATATATATATGTGTGTGTGTGTGTCATAGGCTTTTTTTCAGGAAATTTCACCTATCAAATGGGGTGTGGTTTTTAGTTTTTCTGTATTGTTTTTACCTCTTGCTTTAAATCAGATGAATCAAAATGTTCATAAGGCTCCCGAATCAGAACCAAAGAGAGAAAGATGACAAAGATGGTATAAAGCCACGTATAGACCATATAAAATCAGACTTCAGAATACCCTAAATTAAATTTCAGTTAAATCACTCGAATCTTAGCTTTTTCAAACACTTTTTTTGCGTCATCACCACTCAAAAAACATTTGCCAGAGATTTTCTATGTGTTACCTCACTTCTTTTTGCGGCATAAAAAATGGTGTGTGTGTAAAGCTGTAGGTTGATCCAGATTTTTTCTTAAGAAAGGTTAGAGAGGACTGTTCAGTGTTCACATACAGATGTATGAGGTGAGTCTAAATGGTTCAGCAGCGGTTCAGTCCAGCACATTTTCTAGAGCACTACTTCAGAGGAACACTTAGAAACTTCGCAACCAATTACTATGCAATAAACTTTCCGGGGAAGAAAATGCTTAGGGGGGCTATTGCTTTTTGCTTCTGTTAAAGTCATAAGGATAATAATGCTGGAAAATGTTCTGTAGTTTCTCGCATGGAGAGATATTGCACAGATTACTTCCCTACAAAATGGCCATTCAGCAATGTCAACTGATATTACACTGTTTTTTTTTTTTAATATAATTCTGTAGCTCAGATGACAAATGATTCTTAATGTGTGAACTTTTAGAAAGCTGGACTTCATGAAATGAGAACAGTTTTCCTTTAAGCTGCATGAAAATGTTGCTTCCCTCCTCTCAGCATGCTGGACAGATGCACTATAATGTGGAAATGAGATCTAAGCTTTAAAAACAATTCTGTGTCTACAGGATTCTCAAAACTCAAATATGTGACAAGTACCTTGATGACAGGCAGCACAAAAGAGAGATATTTGAAAGAAAACTTCAGTGAACAGGTAAAATTTTTAGAAAGGCAACCTAATTTGAAATGCAAGTGAGATGCAATGAATTATTTTCCTTAACAAATAAAGAGATTTTATTTTAAATGGTCTATTAGCAAATTATAAAACTTTCCCCCCCCTATAGATCTTCAAATGAGGTTCCTAAATTATTTCTGTGACTCACTTTTAGGGAAAAAATAGCCCATACAAAGGTCAATGGCAAAGTTCTATTCACTTTAACAGGATCAGAATTACAAGTTCATTCAGAGCTTTTTTATAAGCATCTGCTAATTATATTTCATTGAGATATTTAATGTCTATCTGTTGCTTCCTAGATGGGAGCTCATTTACCTGATAATTTGATTTTTCTCTGACAATGTCTTGCATCTTGGAATATTTCTATGAAATAAGGTTGAGGTATAATTACATACTTTTAATTTATGAAGCAGCACAGATCTTGACATAACTTTAAAATCTTAAGCATCTTAAATTAATTCAATATCAGTATATTTCTTCTCACATAATTTCCTCAGAATTGCTAATCCTGAAAATGATCTGTCATCTGTTCTCACCTTAACAAAGATGCATCTTTCTCTGCCTAACTTTCTAGTTCTTCAACATATGTCCAAGAAATAGCACTATACTGCAGTCTAAGAATAAATTGCATAATATATTATTATTATAGGATACATTATATATAATATATCAATACAAGAGTAAAGTCCTACTTTAGCTATTACTGAATGCCAATGTTTGTGCAACTTTCCAGTACTTGTTTCATAGCATTTATACTATGTGAAAATAGCAGTTCATCATGCTATTTACTGAAAACTGTGAGAAAGGCCAGCTGGTAAATTAGAGAGAAATGCATCAGTCTTTCAGTATAAGAAATAATTTATTCAGCCTGAATCTCTAACTCAGAACATGATAATAAGCCTTCAAAAATGTACAGGGAGGAAAAAATTAATTATGTGTAAATACTGTTTTCTCTAAGACTTTTGTCCTAGTTGTGTTTTTTGAAATTGTTTTCTCTGGATATTCCCAAGAGAAGCAAAGCCCTTCCTATCTCTATGAAACTGATTTAACCATAAGACTAAAACCTGATTTGTTTGGGTTTTACAGTTTGGTTGTTTGGTTTTTTTTTTTCATTGTCTGCTAGAGAAAGAAAATTTGCTACCCCATTTGGTACCTGGATGTTCCTTTCTATGTAGTGATGAAGCCTTGTTATGATCAAGATGAACAATGGAAAATAATTAAAAAATCATGACTGACCTCTCAGCCACACAGTTAAAGACCATGCAAAGATTAAAGTTTTCAAGTGGAATTCAACTGCCAGGTTTGTTATCACAACTGGTGCAGGTACGGTGACAGATCCACCTCTGCAGCTTGGATTTACATTTCAGTTCAGCACTCCAGTACCCAACTGCCTTAATTTAAAACCATACATAAATTTGTCTTTATAAACATAAAATATGTGAAAGGGACAGGGATAAGAGCATCAAACTGAGGTTATTTGTAATGAAACAAAGGATTGAAGTTCACTATTTCTGAAGTGAAAGATTAATCCATCCATTTCATTCCCCTGTATTTTTTGTTTGTATCTATCTGGGGAGAGCTTAAAAAGTGAGATGATAAGTCCATGAAATACATTACCATGATTTCAAAGAATATGGCAAATCCTTTTTGTCATGTCATTTTCTGGCTGCAACCTCTGTTTAGCTCTTGTTGGGATGGCAAGGTGCAGTTGCTTCTGCTGCTTCTGCAACTGAGAAGTGTTATCACCATCTGAGTTGTGTTTCTGGGATCTGTTACGAATCCAAGCCGTTTCTCCACTGGGTGGAAGACTTTGTTGCTCTACAGGGAGTGTCCATCCCACATAAGGGTGAGTATACAGAAGAAATTTATACGTGCTTCGCTGTCCGTAACTGCCAGCCAGGTCCTACTGGGGTTTGGTAGCACCCCCTTTCCACTCCCTCAAAGATGGAGCCAAGTGCAGCTCAATATTCCTAGAGACACCACTGACCCTCTGGCTGCTGGCGTGTCCCCTTCCTTTAGCACTGGAGTCTTGCAGAGTCATGACTACGCTGGGCCAGCTGGCTAGAAGACGGTGAAGCCTGCGGGACTTGCCACGTGCCAGTGTACTGGAAAAGCATTGCATCCTCCAACACCTTCATCACAGCTGCTGTGCATGGAAGCCGCTGCAGCTTTCCCTGCCAGAGTCGGCTCTCTGGCACGGCTGAGCGCAGCCTGGCTCCAGTCACATCCACCCACGGCTCACAGCGTGCCACACGCTGAGCTCAGCAGAGGCATCTCAACTCCTGTAGGAGCTAAATTGTCTGGCCCGAAAAATAAAACAAATAAATCTGCTTTACTTCCAGCCTTTCTCTCCTCACTCAGGAAGTGTGTTAGACTACTCCTTGCTCTCTTTCACTCTTCCATCCAGCCTTCTGGCTGACCACATGCCTGTTTTTTACACACATACGGTTTACCCCTCTAAAAACACGCCTCCCAGTGTCATGTTGTTTCCCGAAATTTGGCCTTTATCCCAGGGTACTACATACTCTGCAGAGGCCAGGAGCCTGGAACAAGCCATGAATTCCTTTCGTAGGAAGAGTGAGAGCTACGGTAGATAGCATTTTTCACTCTACAATGTCTTTTGGAGTTGAGATTCAGCCCTGCCTCACTTTGCAATATAAAATATTAACACTGGGACTGATGAACTGCACAATCATGTGCTGAAACATTCATCAATTTCAGATTCTACTTGTTAAAAAAAGAAGGATCAGGGACAACACAACAATATTTCCTTATAAAGTCATGCAAACAATCAAAACATAATTTATGATTAACAAAGTTACAGCCACCTATTCTCCAGACCCTGGCCACATTTCTGGTCCCAGCCATGGAGACTGCAGCACCTAGCACTGAGGAGGTGAGCTCCAGTGCAGCCTTCTCCATGTGGTCTTTACCAGAATCAAGACACAAGGAAGTTTTACTTGGGCATACTACCACCACAGGTCTTGCAAATGGAGAAGGCTCTGGAAAAGGGTCATGGAGCAAACACCTGCCACAGATGTCAGTTCCAAATTCCTTCTTGCTTCAGGAACAGCTGCACTAGAAAAACCCTATTCTTCAGCTCAATGCTCTTCCTGCATGTGCACCTGGTAATGGTCTTGGCCTCACTAGACGAACTTCACTCCACTTTAAAAGCTTCCCCCCTTCCTTCCCTTTCTCTCCAGCACACAGGGTGTTATGCAATGTAGCGTTTTTAGTCTGGAAGTGGCTGATGCTGGTGACTTTTCTTTGGGTGTGTTTGGGAGGAGACATAAAAAAGGTTTGCTGTTACTGGCCAGTATCTAGAAACAGAAAAGTGCACCCACCCCCTCATCCACCTTTTCCTCAGCTGCTTGCACTACAGAGGCAAAACTCACATGTATGTGAATATACTCCTATGTATGAAGAGGTTTGGACTGTACTCCTTCCCATGCAATTTTGTGTCTCAGTGATTCACAGAATCTTTTAGGTTGGAAAAGACCTTCAAAATCATCAAGCCCAACAGCTAACCTAGTACTTCCAAGTCTACCACTAAACATATATTGTTAATGTGAGCTTGTGATATATATATATTGTATAATGTGACCTTGTGATGTTTTCCTGTTGAGAAAAAATGGTCATGTGAGTCTGGCCTGCCAGCTGCTATTCTTAAAGCAAAAGAGCTGATGTGTTAACACTGCGTAGTGGAGTCACGTCTTTTGTGTACATCTGAATGAGGAAGACAGGCTGCTTGTATTTTGTCAGCATAGCACTGACAAAGATGGTACTTTTTTGGAGACTTGCCTCTCATCATTCCAAGTAGTTTATATTACTAGTTCTGAAGATCTTGCTAGGCTTTGCTCAGTCTCCACCTCAAGAAGGAGAGCCACAGAATAGAGTCCTGGGTGAGTTAGGGTTGCCAGGGACATCCAGATGTCATCTGGTCCGTCCCACCACTCAGAGCAGGACAGCTTAGATCAGGTTCCTGGGGCATTCAAGGGCCTTGATCTGCCTAGTTTGGCATTCAGAAATAGAGAGACCAGCATTCAGCCTCACTGATGGGTGAGACAGTCATCACAAGCAGTGAGTCATGGATTTTCTTTAATATTTTTTTTCATTATATTCTTTAAAACATTCTGTGCAGCAAGTCTGCATAATGTGGAGGGTCTTACATGCCTTTAAGTAAATTCTCACTTATTATTCTGCATTTGAGGAGAGGAAATAATGCTAAATATCTTTATCTACATATTATATATTAATATGTATTAATATATATTGGCATGGGAAATTGTTTTTAATTGCCCTTCTATTTGCATTAACTTTTTTGATTGCAGTTCTTTTACAGTGGCTATCATAAATGATCAATTAGAATGTCTAATAAGAAAACAAGCTACAAGATAGCAAAGCAATGAGAATATCAATTGCAATATTAACCTCCAATTAACATTTACATTTGCTACAATGTCTATTGCTCTGATCATCAAAATAATTACCAGTCATAAGCTTAAATTATAGTCATAAAAACCCAAACAAGACAGGAAAACACATAAAATAGATAAATGGTTTTAAATGTATGGATTTTTTTGTTTTATAAAAAATTTGAATCCTGATACTTTTTTTAAAATTCAGAAGAAAAACATTTTTACAAGTAGTATTTACTTTATACATATCGTATGCATTTGGTATAATGTAAGTTCAAGATGATAAGTACATGTGATACATGTGTACACAGGTACAGTGTGTATCTTTTTATGTTACAACATGTATGTGTGTACATACATATGTATCCTCTCTGTGTTTATGTTTAAATATGAATCCTGCAGAGTACAAATTTTTAACTTTTATAATTTTAAAATTAATAGTACTATTAGCAAAATTCAAGTAATTACCTTGCATTTTTGTTGGTACCCCCTTGAAAGAAAGTTTATTTCTGGTAAATCAGTGTTACATGTTGAACCTTTTACTGAAAAGAAGTGTCTTCCCAGTCTTATCAGAAAATTTTTATCACAGCTATTTCTGAAGCAGTATCATATCCACATAGGACTGGAGACACAGATATTGTCTTGAATATCAAATATATACAATTTTTTAAAAATTATAATCCAGGTTTTTATGTGACGTGCTCTGATAATGGTCTTTGGGCCCCAAACAATTTAGGGCATGTAGCTGAACCTCTTTGAATTCTGATGAGATTTTGTTTTATTTTAGAATATAGCCATTTAGAAAGTTGCAGCAAAAGCAGTCAGACTGAACAGAACTTCAGGGTCAGGATGCCTGCAACATAAAAAACAGCTAAACTTCACATTGTTAATTTCTTTTATTTTATTTTCTATTTGGACTCTGTAATACAGAATAAATGAAATTTAGATTACAGTAGCTAAATCTCTGCCCTTCCTAAGAAAATTAGGGAAAAGCTAACAGATTTTTGAGAAATAAAGGCACAGAATCAGTTACCAGGAGATAAATATACTGACAAAAATTTTAACTGAGTCAGGATTGCAAGACAATGGCCAGGGAGAAAGAACATGAACTACAAGGCAAGTTCAGAATGCACATCATTTTACTGAGCCATTAATATGATCTATCCTCTATTTTTGTCAGTTCAGCCACGATTTTCACCACTAACATCACTTCATCGCTTTGCACAAAGAATATGGCTGCAGCAGGTGAGAACCAGTAGCATAGAAAACTCTGTAACATTAATTTATCAAAAATTAAGTATGTAAATCACCATTACTTCTGTCCTTTCAAGGATAAAGCAGAATATAAGTTACCTGTTTTCCAATTTTATATGCCAGTAAGCTGATATTTTGCTTCACTTAATTTATGATTTGTTTCTTGATTATGAATCTTTGAGAAAGACTCTGAATGTGTGTGAAACAAATGGGTTATCTTGGAAAGAAAGATGCATTCTGCTTTGGAAAAGGGGAAAAAAAAAAAAGTTCAAAACAAAAAAGGCTGAATTGAACTAGATCCCAAATAATTTGACATTCCAGGATAGGCATCTGTGTATCATGTACTGACTAAACCCACTGCTCAAGCATATCATGCCCACACTTACTGCTCTCCCTTCCCTTCTGTTCAGTTATTACATAGAAAATAAAACCCACTACTCTCATAACTGCCACTGCCAGAGACTTAGGCCTGGCACCTCCCTGCAGGCCCAAGTTTGCCACCATTTTCCATGCAGCGTTCTTAGACTTATACAAAAGTTGGGACTGAGGAACCTAACTAGTAAGATTTATTAGACAGCTTTCTCCCATCTTCCTCTCCTCCCTCTGTCTTACCACCCCCTCACACACCCCCTCACACCCGTAAGAAGGAATGATCCCTTTATAATGGGATGAACTTCTAGCTCCCATATGTAAAATCAGTAGTTCAGTACTTGCATTGCTAGATTTTCATAGAGGTGTAACTCTCCTCCTTTTGCCATTTTCTTCATCCCTTTCCTATCTTTTAGCCGAAGCTTCTGACCATCCTATGGAATCATTATCCAGATATTTCTGTTGTTGAGCATAGGACTGGTTATGGAGTAATGTTCTGCACTGACAAGCAAATACTTTGTAAGAAGCCTGCAAGTGGCTGCAGCAAGCACACTGCAGTGGTGTCACCAGCACAACGTGTAAATGCTGGTCAGTTGAAAAGCTTCTGGTTAGCTTAATCTGGGGGCTGCAAAAATAGTTCTGTTAGGAAACCACTAAGTCTCTGCAAAACTTTCAAGTTTTTACTGGCAATGACACCAGTGTGCTCAAAATGAAGCCGTTAACATAATTACAAATAGTTTAAAAGTCAAGGAAGTTACCTTGAATAAGACTCAAACTTATTTTGTGGTACTTTAATTGACAAGATTTTCTGACTAAGATCAGCATAAAGTAAACCCCTGAGGGTTAGCCCCTGTGAGAAACCTAGTAACCTTTGTTTAAATGCACACTGATTTAGAACTCAAAGTGGTAAACAGGAGTTACAAGTGATTGCTGTAGGCATTGAAGAGTGGGACTTCAGCAGTTATTCTCTACATTTAGAACAAGTAATTTCTGTTGCAAATTCATTCAGCACTAATTGTGGGAGCAGTTACACAGACTTCCGTGATGTGGAAATGAATGAAAATGGTTTATGAAAAGCTACATTTCATTTATTTTGGAGCCAGAAGGAAAATGTCAAGGGACGAAATTACTGAATTTGAAGAATTATTAGATTTGTTTTGACATTTCACTTTTGGGTGTTGTACTTTTTACCAGGATTTGTGATTAACTGATCTCAAACCTTAGAGACATAAACAGCTAAAATCGAGTATTTCTCTGGGCATGCTACACATGTGCAATCCATTGGTATGCACTGCAAAACATTGGTATAATAAACGAACATGTTTAGTGTTTCTTGTTTCCTTCGTTTTTTTTTTTAAGAATGTGTCAACACTTCCGTTCTGTTAAGCCCTATCATTGTTATTTTCAGTTTATGCTTTCATGAGTACTGGGAAAAAAAGTGTCAAGTGTTTTTTTCCTTAGAAATTTTACTGCCCAGACTAGATGACCTTTAATAAAGATCCCTTCCAACCAAACCCATCCCATGATTCTATGATTCTAATAATTTAAGTTGTTAAATGTTAAAAAAACTTACATCATTATTTCTTGGAATAAGTAAATTTGTCAAAGGATATTGTGTTTGGAGTGCTAGTCTGGAAGGACATCAAATGTCTTGGAAAAAGCATGCCTATTGTCATTGCAATGAAAAAAAATGTTACTAGGAATTAGTTAACCTGTAAAGACAAAGAGATCTGATAAAATTTTTAAAATGTAGTACTCTGCTCACCAGTACAAGCAGTAGAACATTTTGCTGACAGAGGTTGTCCTGAAGTGCCTATTCCAGTTGAAATCAGAGCTCTGAATTGCTCCACTATGATTTCCTTATCTACTGACTAAAGTAATTTATTAAGCATTTACCAATGATTTTGGCTCAAACAATCCAGACTGCTTAAGGGTGAAAGTTTAAATTTACTAAAATCAGTCCTGGTCACCAAAACTAGAGGAATCATACCATTTGAACACTGTTGTAGGTGCCATTCCCCACATTTGCTGTTTACTAAAGTGCTTCATGATGCAGGTTAAGGAAATAAAGGCTATATTTTACCACCAGCAGTTTTGAAACATTGCCTTTAGGATCCCATGTACAAATTTCATAGAATATCATGGGGTATTTTCCCCACAAAGATAGCATTACTATTGATTCCAGATAGATTTTTGATGTGATTAATTATCTTCCAGAAGAGATTAATTCAAATTACTGGTGTTCCTCAGGTATTTTGATATATGCAGGAATCAGAATCCCTGTTTCCAAGAAGGAAAAGAAAATTTCTTCCTGGAACATGGTAGCCTTGAGAAAAGAAGATTCGATGTGTAGCCAGGCGTGCTTGCAGAGTGAGAAGAAAATCAGAAAATATTCAGATTTCTTTTGAAGGGTTTAGACTGCCAATAGTTCACGATCAAACTTTTCTCAGCAAATTTCAATATCCTCTAACTTCATGTAAGATGGAAATAACAGAAGATCTTCATGCAATACTTTCTATTCTGGTTAAAATAAAAAAGATTAAAAGTTCTCATTTTTCATGATTTAAAAAAAAAATAAAATTCCACTCCTGGTTTTAAGGCTAAACTTTTCCCCCTGATTCTCTTAGTATACAGATGAGCATATCTATAAAGTTTTGCTCATTAAGGCTGACAATTAGAACTGAAAGTCACTTGCACAATGGGCATATTTTCTGCCTAGCGAAGAGGGCAGATTGATTTATTATATCGTCATGTCACTGGCAATGCTACAGCACCTGAGATTATATGACTATCTGCCTGTCCAGAATACAGATAACCAAAAGGAATTTTAACCTCCCCCATGGACTTTTAGGGGGTGATTAAGAGAAGTGATTTACAAGTGGAATGGTATTTCACCATTCCTGGAGATTCAGTCAAAAACAATATGTACTGTGTGATGCCATTTTTTATCTACATAAGCACTTGAAAATGGATGCATTTAGATGAACAAGTCAGAAGCTTGCTTTTATCTTTCCTACTACCATTCTGTCCCAAGGGTGGGACAGACATTGTTTTTTTAACATGCTATTAATGTGAGGGGTTTTTTTCCAACTAATTCAACAGTTTTGACTTTCCAGACTGTGATTCAATAAATCTGTAAAAATATTCCTGAACATATTTCACTAAATCATATACATGTTCAGTTACGCCTGTTAGTCCCAGTCATCTGGTAAATATGGATGAATATATTTTGATAGAAAAGATATCTTTAAAGCTAGAAAGACTTTACAGCATTTCTTTTGGAAAATGAAATTTACTGACAGCTATTTCCTAGAACTGCAATGAGAAAAAATAATTTACAATTAGAATGCTGAGCTCTTATAGTTGGCATTGTTGCTCTGTTATACAGAAAGGCCCCTGAGATTCATTATTTAAATAATCAAATGTAAAATATCAATGTGTTTCTTTGTGCTTCTTTTGCTTCTTAAATAACTTAAACAACTGACCAGATATTGTTGGTTTTTTTTTTATGTACCTAGACAACTCAATGTGTAGTATTCTTCAGTTATTTTGGAAGCACGCCTGTAGAAATCCACTTGTAAGTATTTGATCTTGAAGACTACTGGAGTGTACTTTTTTTAATTAACAGCTTGAATCCATGGATTCTCACCATGAGCCAAATTACCATAACTGTAATATCTTCTTATAGCATGAGTCACCAAAGCATGTGCCGTTCATGTGGAGTCCAAATTATTCTGTCAGGCATTCAGATTTGAAATATCTGAACTTCATTTTACTGTACTTCATATTATCTTTTGAATTAATCATTCTTGCTAGATGTTCCCTCTTTCTATTTAATGTTTCTAGTTATTGAGTCATTTACATAAATTATTAATACAGTTATTTTGTTATGGAAATTCAGACAAAGGGCATACCAGGAAAGATAAAAAGAGTATCTGGCTCTGGGAATTGATAATGGGAATGGAAATTTTTCTTTGCTAAGACACTGATGTAAATTATGAGCAACATAGTTAGGAAAATGTTTTGATCCAGAATTGTATTGAAAATGAAAGGTTTCTGTGAATCTGAATCTGTGGAAAACCTTATTTTCTTAAAAGTAATTCTGCTTCACTATAGGACAAACATTGCATTTTGTGGTCAAGTTCATCCCTGGGATTAAAGAGAGGAGGAAAAGAAAGAGGGAAAGATTTTTTTAGTCCTCCACTGAATGCTACTTCATTGAACTAAGGGATACAGCATGACATTAATTGTAACAGCACAATATAGTAATAACTTTATTAAGTAGCTCAGAATATGCTACTATTAATATTTATTCTTAAAAAAAAAAAAAGAAAAAAAAAAAAAAGGTGAAGCTTTTTCTGCTGTATAAAGAGATTCCACAGTACAGATTCTTCTTGCAGTTCTTTGATTCTACCTGGAAAGAAATGTAGCGATTTCTTGGGGGTTTTGGGGATTTAAAGACATCCCTAGGTTTCCTTTGAAGGGGAATTCCTGGAGACTAGCTGGTGTTCAGTGAATTTCAGAGTGTGGGTTTTAAATTGATAGATACCATATTGTAAGAAGGGGATCTGTTAATTCACATCCTTTCACTGCATAGATCACAGTCCAATAGATGAGTAACTGAGTTTTTACTTTAGATGTTTCATATATTGCAACTGTAGTTAGCCTGGCAGGTTTAGTTACCCAGTTAATATCAGTAGAGCATTTCATTCCTTTCCATATGTGCTTAAGTTCTATGTTTTAATTCTGTTACTTTATTTTTGTATTCTAATAGTAATGGTGTTAGGGATCCCCCTTAAAATATGAGCAAAAAATAGTGTGTTTCTTTCAATTATCTACATCACCAGTGTATCCAAAAAGTTTAATAATATCTACACTTTCCTAAGAATGATTAAACAGGTTCTGAAAAAAATAAACTGTTTCCTAAAAATGTTATACCCTGCATATTTGGAATACTGATGTATGCAGAAGAATTTCTTACAGTCTTGAAGAAGTTCAGGCCAAAACTTGTAGCCTTGATAAGGCAGCTATTTCACTGTTTTATCAGAGTGGCTCAGAGCAAGTAATTGACAGTTTTCAAGGAATAATCCCATGGGCGTTCAGTAGCGCAGTAAATACTTTTCTGTTTAGAAAAGATGTTGCACTGGCTAAGCAGGGAAGGTTGCCTCATGGAGGGACAATGACAGTAAGGGAGCAGGAGGAAGCTGTGCAGTTAAGATATTAAGTGCTTGATAAAGAGGGTGTGTAACAAGGTTATGAAGTTTGCAGTGAAAAAACGACCCTCATGACAGTCCAAACTAAAACTGACTCTGAAGACCTGCATCAAGATCTTCTGATGCTGAATAATAATTGCACATGAAATTCTATATCCACATAAGAAAAATAAAACATGGGAGCAGAGACAACACTGTGCACAGACCGTTATGGTTCAAAAGTAGCTACTACTGCTTAGGAAGGGTAATCATTAATTGTGGATGTCACTCTTTGTGGATATCATCTTGATGCCATAAGGGGTTAAGTGTATAAAACGAATAAATATGATGGCCTGTCCTGAAACCATAGCAATGGGAACACTGAGATATATTTCCTTAGAAATAAGATGCTGCTAGCACTCAGCGGTCAAGTGTTGTCTCAAAAGGAGCCGCAACAGGACATAACACTAAACTATAAGTTAGTAGTAGCTGATAGGACAAAGATATAACCCTTGGTTACCTTAGGTGATTATAATACCAAAAACCACACCTCTAGGAGATTTTATGTAAAAATGTAGGACCACCTTAGCATACTAAGATAGACATAAAATGCACAAATGAGCTTGTATACAAGTCACCGATCAGCTATTTCAGTATATCTTCATTTTGTTACTGTTTTCTATAAAAACCATTGCATGTTTCCTAAAAGGTGTGCTGGCTGTGTTAGATGCTTAGCACACAGTTCAGCAGAACTGCAATAAAACAAATACCTTGGCCTGTGTATCGATTGGCTTATTGTACACTGGGTGGAGAACCCAGATTTGGGACAACCTCACTACTCACAGGGTGTTCAAAATCATTACAAAGATAGAGGTATCCATATAAATTCATTGCTACCACACCTTGTGTACCGCTTGCAGTTCTTGATTGCCCAACATCTCCATTGTCCAGGACCACAGAGAAGATACAAGGGGGATCAGAAGTATACAGTGCTTTCCACAAAGAAACGAAATCTGTTGCAATGCTTTTGTCTAAACAGCAGAAAACTGAGGGATATCATAAAATCATAAACAATTTAGAGAAAGTGAGTAAGGAATAATTATTCACTTTCTGCTTAGATGGTCCTTAAACCATTGGATAACAGAAGCTATTAAATCATACCAAAAGGATAAATGAGTTATATTTTTCTCATTTCATAAACTCTGCCACAACCAGGATGTGCTACTTAGACCTTTGATGTGAGAATCACAATCCTCACTGGCTGCAATCTTTTAGGATAAACCTGCTCCAGTGTGGGCTGTCCACGGGCCGTGTTCCTTCGGGGAAATCCACCTGTGCAGAGGCGTTCCCAGGGGCTGCAGTGTGTATCCCACTGCACCACGGGGCCTCTCCTGGGGCTGCAGGGGAAAACCTGCTCCACCAGGGTCTCTGCCGTCATGGCAGGGACATCTCTGTTGGGGTTCCTGGAGCACCTCTTCCCCTCCTCCTGCTCTCCCTTCGGGACTCACAGGGCTGTTTCTCACACTTCACTTCTTCCCTCACCCCTCACTGCGGCTGCTTCTGCAGCCCCTCACCACTACCAAAACCTTGACACCTGCACTCAATGCAATTATTTATTTTCCAAGTACCTGAGGTCAGAATTGTTTAAAAAAATCCCTTACATTTTTTGCATTGGATCGTGTGACTGAAAAGTTCATCATTTACAACTTTTAAATAGTGAAGGCTTTGGAACTCAATATAGAAATCTCCCAGTTTACTTTTTGCATGCCATGGATAATCTTTGCCTCTTAAAAAATAATACATATTACACTTTACAGATTCATCCCTTCTTTTGCTGTACCCACCTTCTTTGACTGTATTTGGGTTTTATTTTGTTGGCCTACAAGTTTTAGCTTTTCATCAACATGGAACGTGCTTTCCAAATATTTCCTTGCATCTGTATGATGTAGTCTCATCCCATGTTTTATTGAGAATTACTTCAGTTGAGCAATAATGGCACAGAATAAAATAGCTGAAAGACATTCAGATATAATTTTTCAATTTTTCTTCCCAGTATTGGCCATATTATGTTCTTTAGGTGACATGGTAAAATACAGTATATCTTTACAATTGTTTAAAATTTAAAATTGCCGGAGTCCTGGTTTCTGCTGAAGTAATGATGATTTTTCTATAGATTTCCCTTAAGCCACAATTTTAATCTATGTATGTTCTTCAGAGACATAACTATCTTTCATGACTTTTTGGTGACAAATGGCATTCAATATTTTTCAGAAATTGAAAAAAATTTCCTAAAAATGCATACTTTCATACAAGGCTACACTAAAATTATTAACTTCCTCCCTCTAACTTTTTTTCATTCTTTCCAAGACGATGTGTCTAAATATTGTCTAAATGCTTGAGGACTGATCACAAGTCAGAAGAAAACCTCAGTCCTTTCACTAATTATAAATATCAGTGATACAAAGATATCAGTGACCTACAATTCCTTATAAAGTCTCTGATTTTTTCAAGTAATAAACTAATTAATACATTCAGGTTATTAATTAATAATGCATGAGAAGAAAAATAAAATGTATTACTGTCCTTGAAGAGCTTCCTTGCTCTATTCAAAAATCTTTTTTAAAGATCAGTTACTGTACACAGTTAAGTTTTTAGAACAAATGCCACCATCAGCTACATGAAGCTCCCCAGTAATGGCCAGAGCTAGTAAATTCAATGGTGAACAGCCTGATCAAGAGATGTTTATGGAAATTGATCATCTTCTTGATGTTGTGCAACACTAAATTAAAGAAGAGCAAAAATTAGGGTGTGTGTGTGCATGTGTGTGGTGTTATATTGTATTTTTTGTGGTTTCCTTCTCAGTCTCAGGCAGCTTTTGGATGATCAGGAACAGCTCAGTGTGGAGTTCTTGCGTCTTGCCAGTACTAAGGAGCCTTATATAAACCATATCCCAGGGAAGAGCAACTGAAAAATATATGCTGTGATTTCTTGTTTTACCATAATGCATAACATATGCCCTCTTGTTGTTTCTATTTTCCTTTATTGACAATTTTATTTTCAATGCATTTCCTGCCAAAATGAAAGTCATATTTTATATTCATTACGTGCTAGAGCTATGACAATTTAGAGGCACAAAAGAAACATCTGGTAAATAAAGAGATCAACTAAGAAACTAGTATTACTCCTACATGGCAAGAAAGTAACATTCACAGACGTTGTCTGGTGAGGACACAGATTTTCTGTCTGAAAAAATGTAAGAACATATAATGCAAGAACAGCTTTTATCCAGTTCACAGATACCAGCATTTTTTACACAGCAAAGAATTTTTCCTCTGTGCTCAGGCTTGAATTTCTCCAGCTCTTCCTTGGAGAGGTAATAAAAAATGAATAGTTTTCTCTTTTTTACTGCTATAACTTTTGTGACTCTTGAATATTTTGGGGAAGAAAATATTTTGAGATTCCTGTTCCTGGTTCATATTCAGTTTCTGTGGAAATTCTACTATTTTCTGATACTTTTACAGAAGTTTAACAAAAATGGAGCTACGAACTACGTCACCACAAGCACCAATCTTTAATTTTTAATTTAACACTGTCTGAATTCTGTATCTGTTCAGAGAAATCTCAATGTTTGAACTTTTCTGAAATTGTTTGTTGATTCAGTGAAATTACAGCTATGGGCTTATTCATTATCATATGGAGGTCTCTCACTGGAGCTGGAACAACCAGCTTTTTCTGAATCAGCATCTTCTCAAAGGTAATAATTAAAACCACAGAATAATAAATACCAGAAGGGACTTCAGGAGGTCATATATTCCAACTCTCTGCTGATGAAAGTCACAAAGCAGGGCTGCAAACCAGGACTGTTTGACCTCAACCCTGTGTTGGGATTTCAGTGTGGTTCTTGGCATTTTGAGTTCCACACCTATTAAAGGAAAACTCACAAATTAATGTTGTTTAATTTGTTTTCTTCAATACCATCTGAACAATTGTCATGTCTAATCACAACTTTTTAAAGTGCAGAATCAGCTATTTATTTCTTGCTAAAGAAACCAAAGGATGTTCAAAAATTCCTGTCTTCTGGGAAGTTTCTTGGGTATGTTGCTTATTCACTAGATGGAAAATGAGAATATTACTATACACCTCCATTGTTATGCTATGTTCTCCAGTGTATGAAATTCTCCTAAGTGCTCATTTTTAAAGCTTCATTAGCATTTTCTTTGGAAAAAGAAAGAACTTCAATCCATTAAATGCTTTTTAATTCCTACAAATAATACAAAAAATGTACTCAGAAAAAAAAAAAATTATCCACATTAAAACTAAAGGAGATTAAAGCAACACAGAAAATATTTTCTTTCTCTACTCCAAACATATCTGCACACATACCTTCCTAAAGCACAGTCAAAAATTTCAGAGCCAAATGAAAATCAAAATTAATTTAGGTGTATATAAAAGATGTTATGCAACTGAAATTAGTATTTTTCAAATATTAATTTCATAATCTATCGTATTACACAGCTTCTTATTTATTCATATATTGTACAATCTTCAAATAGGGAGGGACAACTGCAAAGTAATTTCCACAGCTTCTCTGACTTCTTTTTGCAGGCTTGCTCCTTCCAGTTAGACTACAAAGTAAAAATGGCTCAATTCTGAACTTCTATTTCTCCCTTTCCATCCACACTCAAAATCCAGCAGGAACACTAACATCTTCTGGGGAAAAAAGCTAAATTTCACCATAATGCCTTGACAATAAAAGAACTCAGAGACCTTTTCAAACTCTGGTGAGAAAAGGTAGTGCAAGCTACATTGGCAAGTTAAATACAGGAAAGCTTCCAGAGGGTGAGACTGCAAACAATCTAAGAATTTAGCTAAAACAGGGATTGCAAGCATAGGAGAAGAGGAAGATAATTAAAAATCGCAGAGCTAACATATTTCCTTACCTCAACTATTTGGTCTCTGTGGAATATCTCTGTAAAGGCTGAGATATGCATTTAAGGGATCTGTGCAGGATCCATTGGTTTTGACAGCTAAATGACAGCAAGAAAAAAAAAAAAAAAAAAAGCTTAATAAGCTATGAGAAACTGTTTTAACATTAAACTACATGATAGGTAAAGAGACGCTGTGGAAATGGAGCCTTGAGCTATCAGAATATTAGTGCACCAAACAGTGGCTTTGTATATTGCTTGGCTCCCTACAAGCTTACCCACGCTGAAGCAGAGCACGTTATTTTGCAGTGAGGGTATCTGGCAGCAGGACACTGTCTCAGAGCTCAGTGGTGTACTGACATAGCAGTGATATTGCAAGCTAGTGAAGCTTTGCACTGCTACTCTTCCTTCAGCTAGAAGCAGTTCCAAATGTTTTACACACTGAGGTAGTACTGACCAACAGTTATTTCCATTTGTTGTTCACTGTCTGAGCCATCTATACGTTCTGTCTCACTCTGCTGAAATAATGACCCTTAAGCATATGACATCTTAAAAGTAATCAAGGTACTTTTAACTTCCCCTAGTTCATACGTAATTATCAATGCAGTACAGAATGTCTTTGCTTAATGTATACATAAGTTCAGAACAACATGTACGCAATCTTGTGAAACGATCTGATTAATTCACACAGTTCTTGCTTCTTTATTAGAATGAGACATCGTTTCAATCTGTTTTACCAGAATAACTGCAGTGCTCCTAAGATAATAGCACTTGCATTGTGTGTGACCAAAGGAGTGATATACGATTCACTTCATATGGAATGCATAAAACCATAGCCAAACAAACCTTTGAGTTCAACACGCATGGCAATTCTCTCTTTTCCTATGTAAATTTTCTAAATAAGAAAGAGAAAGATAGGATTTTTCCCTGGAGACCAGGGAGAAAGACTGGGACTAAGACGACCTACCTTTGGTGAAAGATTAGGTCAGAGAATGCTTAAGCAAAATGAATGTATGTAAGTCCATAGGCCCTGATGGGATGCACCCTCGAGGGCTGAGGGAGCTGGCTGAAGTCATTACAAGACCACTGTCCATAATCTTTGAGTGATTGTGGTGACAGGAAGACATGCCTGAGGACTGGAGGAAAGAAAATGTCATTCCTATCTTCAAGATGGGCAAGGAGGACCCAGGGAACTACAAGCTGGTCAACTTCACCTCGACCCCTGGGAATGCGATAGAGCAACTAATACTGAAAACCATTTCCAGGCACATGAAAGACACAAAGGTCATTCAAGAGTAGTTAGCATGGACTTACCAATGGGGAGTCATGCTTTACCACCTTGATAAACTTCTATGATAAAATGACTGGCTTGCTAGAAACATAGTGGAAATTGTCTACCTAGACTTTAGCAACTCTTTCAATACTGTCTGCCATAAAGAAGCTGATGAAACATGTGTTGCATAAGTAGACAGTGAGGTGGATTGAAGACTGGCTGTATTGCTGGGTCCAGAGGGTGATAATCAGTGGAACAAAATGTAGTTGTAACTAATGGTGTTACCCTGGGGTCAGCACTGGGCCCAGTCCTGTTCAACATCTTCATTAATGATATGGATGATGGTGCAGAGTGTGCCCACAGCAAGTTTGCAGATGACACTGCTTTGCTACCTTAAATTAGAATAAA
This sequence comes from Microhierax caerulescens, assembly GCA_035590215.1. Taxonomy (NCBI): domain Eukaryota; kingdom Metazoa; phylum Chordata; class Aves; order Falconiformes; family Falconidae; genus Microhierax; species Microhierax caerulescens. The sequence continues at coordinate 83,219,541 of JAVJGJ010000037.1, read as the reverse complement.
CAGCATGCATGGAGACAATTTCTCCTCATCCAAACGCTGTTTATAGTACTGTGTACATTAGCAAATTACTTCATTTCCCTACAGTGATATTTAGTACAAGTTATGAGGTACACTTCTTCTTATGTTGAGTAAAAAATTATTGGAGTAAGGATATATTCATGCAATGGTAAGTAAACTAGGTTAGATGTTTGATACCAAGCTTTTTTTCTTTCTTTCTTTCTTCCCTCCACCCCCTATTACCCAATTCCAGATAAGACAGCAATTAGCAGTTAAAATCTTTATGCTTTTCCATTCCACTGAACAGTTAACATTACTGAGTGTACTATAGAGAAGTAGTGATTTAGACATCAACTGGAAGATCAACTGGTTTCTTGATGGCAACTGTTTTTAACTCTACCAAATGACTTGCCCTGTGTTTTAAAGATAGAAGGTCATTTTCTACTATGAATTACTGTCCTGAAAAAAAATCCAGTAGTGCTCCAGCAGATGGTAAAGTTTAAACTTTTAAGAGGTGTTTTACTTTTTCAAGGATAGTCCGTGAGCCACAGGGAATAGCTGTGTGACTCTACACCCCCTCCTGATCTACCGTGTTCTCACTCCCCAAGGCCTCCTTGCGTCTGTTCGGCTGTATGCCTAGGCCCGTGGGAAGTCATCGATGTGGAGAGGCTGACACGGGGACAGCAGGTCCATGGGAAGGCAGGCCTGGAGAGAATAAGTATGGTCTCAGCCTGTGGTGCAGTGGTGATTAGCAGAAATTATTCCTTTCACAATAAAATGTGAGAATCAGAAGGAAATATTTTGGCTTGAGTGAAAATACACCTAAAAATGTATTCTTTATCCCCACTCCACCCTAACCGTTTCCAAAGTACCTGCTAGGTCTCTAGTGGTAGATATAATGGGGATAAGCCCCTATAAAGCCAAGAGCAAAATGCCATTTGGAATTCTAGCTGGGAATGTATTTGAGAAATTAGTTGTGTCCTGGGTGATTTGTTTATTTATTAATTTATTTTTAGAAAAAATGTGAAAGAGAACTACATGATAATTGTGTGAAATGCATTGTACAAGGAATATTTCAAGAAATGCACAAAACTAAGGAAATTTACAACTGAAAATCTAGACTGGTGGTTCCTGACCTTTGTCTTAGTGATAAAGTTGGTTGCAACATCTTTTGAAGTTGCTAACAGCCACTGGAAATTAGGATGAGAAATAGACAATGATTGCTGTAGGATATTTTTACACTTCAGTTTTCCTTTGTGTTTCAAAGCAAGCCGGTGGGCTGAACTGATCATTGCTAAATTGCGTACATTTCCACACAAGTTAATGATGATGGGTATCCCAATCACATAATGGTAGTCTCCTTACATTGTTCTCCAGTTATCCATTTGTATACCTTGTTATGTCATTACACCAGGGATTATTACAGAAAATGGATGCTCTGGAAACTACCTTGCTGCTGTTACTGAGTCTTCCCAGATAATTTTACTCATTGCCTCTTAGGCCATTGCTTCTGGTTTTGCTGTGCAAACCATAAGTCTCATCTGAGAGAGCACCAGACAAGCCTGGATATGAACATCCCACTGTTATTATGGCTGGAGGTCAAATGCTTGCTGGCCTGTGGGATGCTGACCAGGTGGGCAGCTGGTATGCCCTACACAGTACTAGGTCCATGATGTGGCCTGTGGCTGAGACTCATCTCTGCATGGTGAAATGGAAATTTTACACCTAGGAGATTAATTTTACAACCACATTGCTCTCTGTAGTGTGTGGGAGAGGTGAGATCTGTCATTCTGGCATGATCCTTATGGCAGCATCTTGCACTCTACATGGCTCTTTTTTGTTGTAGTGCCATGAGGTCTGTAAGATGTCAGTAATGGTAAGAGTGCTGGGTGTATGCATCCATAGCTGGGCACAGATTTCTTCTAAGGGCCACTTCTTACTCATTTCCTCTGGAAGCAGTAGCAGATATTTTTTGCCACGTCTCCTCTGAGCTAGTAAGGAACAAGTTGTAATGTATTAGGTTGCTTTTACAAGCATCATCATGTAGCCAGGGAAGGGAGGTGTGAAAAATCACTGTACTGTCCTTGGAATGTGGTCCCCTGTCCACTTTATTGTGTTTGACCCCAGATTTCAATGTTGGCCCAGAGAGTCTTCATTTACTTCACAATACCTAGTACATTTGTGAGCAATATATTGTACACTGATGTCTTTTCAGATGAGGTCTTGGGTACCTTCAATACAATAAAAGTACATTAGACAAACTTTTCCTGGCCACTGACTGCTGTCCTTGACCTTCATTCAACTAGCATTCATTTTCCTGAAACAGCACTATTCTATGTTTCTGTCAGAAGTGACTCAACCATGTTACTCCATGTGTTCCTACTGGGAAATCCTCCAGGTAGCAACTCTTCTTCCAGCATAATCAGACCAAAACCTAAATTTATTCCTGTCCCCAGGTTATCCTTCTGTGCTTCTAGAACTGGGATTACAACATCTTTTTCTTGAGTAGCAGCTGTAAGGAGTAACAAAATGCACTGCAGGACCTAATACTGAAATAGTTGTTTCCCAGCATGTGAGGCCTGAGTATTTATAGCTTTTTGAAGCTTGGGCTCGCTAGTTTAAAAGAAATTTTGGAAGAAAAGATTGCAGGGCTCAGGTAGCAAAGGAGGACTGGACTTTGCAGGCTGTTAGTTCATTATAGTGTGTGGAGAGTGGTACTTAAACCAGGGCATCCACTTATCCGTGATTTATTATTTTTTTTTAATATGACCTGAAAGTTGGGTTTTGTGTAACTTTCTTCCCTAGCATGTGACATGTGCAATATGGGTCATCAGGTAATAAGATACCCTGAGTAACTCAGGTTCCATTGCTCATTGCACTTTCTAATGTCCCAGCCGAAGCTGGAAAATGCTAATCCAGATAACCAAGATTGTAACATCACACAAAAGATACAGAAGAATCAAAGATATGAAATAAGATTATCATCAATAAAACAGAATAGACTTCAGAGAAAATAATTTAAATAAGTGAAGATACATTTTTCAGAGACACAGAGATTTCGAAAAGAACAATCAGGATTTCTCAACAATTTTACAGAATTATTGTAATAAAACTTGACAATTCACCAGTGTATAATGAGGTCATTGGTACTGTAATTTATGGTAAGTAGCAGATTTCCCATACCATGACATATAGCTAAAATATTCTTGGGGGTTTTAAAAAATAGTAAAATGAGGAAACACACTTGGCTAAGAGGATTGCCTAAAAAAAATCTATTTAGTGAAGAACAGCATTCACTGAGATCTGCACATAAAGGATTTAGGCAGAATCACTGATATTTAACTGTTGCAAGAATTATTCATGTAGTAGTCTGTGGAGACTGTACAAGGAGGGGATAGCCTTTCTTCTAGAAAAGACAGGTCGGTACAACTCTTCAATGACAGAAGTAAATGGACAACACAGTAGAGACACTGACGTGTGGCTGGCAATGGGTGTAAGTTTGACTAGGTGATCTATGGTGTCTCCGTGAAATCAAACTCTCAGCGAATGTCTAACGTTGTAACACAAAACAACGCCCCTCGAAAGAGTTGTGAGCTGACCGTGTTCTTGTGGCTACAACAACATATGAGAGTGATAGGACTGAAATGGCTTTAAAAAAATAAAAAGAGAAAGAAAATTGCCTCAGTGGGTTTTATTGTGCTATTTTTATTTAGCTGAACAGAGCCCTCTGTACCCACAGTTGTTACAAGGGGCCAGCTCCTATAAAAAAAAAAATCAAGAACAGACTTTTAAGCTGAAGTATTTCAAAACTGTTCAGAAGAAGGAAATACCGTAGCTGTTTTCAAACCTTGTTCCAAACAGACCAGAGCACAGAGATGTGCTGAAAATGCTAGTGCTGGCAGGAGGCTCTGGCAGTGACATCGAGCAGATTTGGCACTACCTGTTTTGATGACATTCAGCCTTCTGCATACTTAATGTCTGTATGGATGTGTGTGAAGTACCTCTTCAAGGAGTCACGACTCCCCTGAGTCTCCCACGTTCCCTGAGTGTTCCCATCTAAACCATTTCATATCCATACACCA
>JAVJGJ010000037.1:83188066-83215454 GCA_035590215.1 Microhierax caerulescens | reverse complement strand
GCTTTCTTTCAGATAAGAGCCTGGAATATATTTGAAATTCTGGAAAAGGGGCTGTTTCAACCTGGTACAGACACTATGGCAGCTGTCAAGCCAAAACAATGACAAAACAATGCAGAATTTCCAAGAGTTTTGATGCTCATCCAGAAACCATGGCAGCTGGGTTATCAGTAAAACACAGCGACAGAATTACCTTTTATAGTACTCTGCCATACCAGATGTAAGGCCCTGAATATTTGCTATGAGAAAACCCAGTACATTGCCAGTAGCAAATGTCTGCTTTTAAGTTTCTGTAAAAATAGAGACTTTAGTCTGACAATGGTTGGCAAGTGGCTGTCTTATCTCATAGTACCTGCAGTTCAGACTAAGAGGTTTGCAATTTTCAGTTCCAGTGACATCGTAGATGTTTGTTTATTGGAAGGACGATTGCAGACTTCAGAAAACTCATCTAACATAAGTTACAGTGAAATAACCATAAGATTAGAAATACCTTAACACTTAAGTGGAAATGTTTGAGACATTCATCTACGATCTGTGTTTCATTTACACTGTAAAATAGGTAAGTATAAGACAAAGGTGAGAGGAATTCCAGTACATACATTTATGTAAAAGGAAAATAAAATATCTTATGCTGCTTTGGTTTGGGTTTCTTTTTTAAACTTTGAAGCAAGAAAGTAAGATTTCATAAGTGACAGATATGCAGGATTTTTTATACCTTACTTGCTTTTACTCAAGCTTACTTCTCCTGAATTAATGTGGCTTTGTCAGAAGAACAGCTGCAAGATCTCCTATTCACTGAAGGGGTTTTCCTGGAGTGTTTTAAAGCTTTGAAACCCAATAAAGCTACTTACAACACTACGTGCCATAGGCTGGGCAGCCATCAGTTTTCTCTTTATAGCAGCTGATGTTTTAACAGATGGCTTTACGTACTACCATCATTGACAAATTTTTCTGATGTGGTTTGGTTGCAAGCAGAATTCATTGTAACTGAGTAACCAGTTCCACAGGGAAACAACATAACATGTTCCACAGTCCAAAGTGATGTGTATGCAATACAGAAACTTCAATATTCAAAAACCATGATTTGAGAGTATTTACCACTATAGTGAAATTCTTCATCCTGTCTTCCTGTATAACTGAATCTTTGCATTTCAAATTTATTGCAATGAATGTTTATGAGAAGTCTTTCTAGTGGGCAGAAATATTAATCATACTTTCAATACATGAAAAGCAGTTGGAATGAAACTGGGTTATTAACAAACATGATTTAAAATCCAGTGCACCTTTAAAAACATTAATTGCATGGATTTCCATAATCTTACAGACCTCAGATGGTGATTATTGAGAAACAGTGACCTGAGCATTTGAATTATGTAACTGTTACTGCACAGAACAGTTAATTTTAAGTACAGTAATCAGAAGAATGATATGAATACATATACATATGTTAAAAAAAAAATAATCAATGTGTTTCTTCTTCTGGAGCTATGTGTTTTAATTATTAGTGTTGAATACAACAAAATTTTAGGAGAAAAATAGTACCTTTTAGTACCTTTTATTAGCCTCAGCTGATGTTACTGGGAAAGGCAAAAAAGGCAAAAATATCTTATGTGTTTTTAGACATACCAGGATGAGATATCAGACATGCCACTAATGGGGGGGGGGGGGGGGAAAGAACAGAAAACTGTCATTATTAGGCAAATACCTGTTACATAAAACCAATAACAATTTAAATATTGGTTATTGGTTACAGAGATTATTTTAGGAATGCATTAAGTTTGGAAGAAACAAAAAAACTTGAAAGTATAATATGACTTCATGATTTTCCTCAGTGTTTTTTAAAGACAATGATCTAGCTGAATTCAGGCTTACTCCTAGAAGCCCTGCCTTTATCAAAGTCACCGCTTATGTCATATCACCTTTCAAATATGAAATTCATAACGAACTGTAGAGAAAAGAAGATGAGTGCCACAGCACAGGATTGATTTTGTTCTCATAGAAAGGGGCTGGAAACATAAAGTCTGGAAAACCTGCTAAACCTGCCAGGCAGGAAGGTTAGCTAAGAATTAACTTGTTACTTTACAAGGGGAATTCAGGAGGAGGTGAGTAATCCAGTTGAACTGTGCCAAAAGAAGTACAAAAGATGGGTGAAGATGATACCTCAATAAAGGCCTGTTGGAGTTTACTCAATCTGTCCTTCCTTCTTCCCTCACTCAGATTAATTTTATTGTAACTGAATTTCAAAAGAAATATGAGGAACAAGTTTAAACAGTGTTGAAACATAGAATTTAAAAATAAGTTTATTTTTATTTTTCTAACTTCTTTGTACTGTTTTTTTCCCCAATTATTTATATAATTAAACTATTTGTTGGCTTTTCTATTTTATTACTTTATGGAAAAAATTGAGTGCAAAATCAAACAATAAAACATAAGAATATTGTCACTATGTCTACTTGAACTAGATAAAATAATAACAATTTTCAAATTTTCGTAACATGGAATTTTTTATCCATAGTTAATTTTTACAGTCTTCCTTTACAAGTATTATTTAGGTATTCCTGTTACAAGAAATAATGCAAGCAGAGCTTGATGAGGAACAGCTAAGAAAAAAAATGTGGTTTAGCTGGTAAAACATTCCATAGGAATGAGGTTTGTACTTTTTTGGATCTCACAGGGTCTAAATTTTTGTGGTGGAGTACGTTAAAGGGATTTCTGTAATTAAAGGAATTTTCAATACATCAATTCCAGAATTTCCAAAAGAAATAAATTTCATGCTAGCAGGACACACTTTTTCTGGAAGGACTTAAACTTTGAACTGCTTATTTGAAGCAATATAAACATACGTTGAGGTGAAACATAAGTCAGAATTTAAATATATATAAATCTTACACATACACATATACAAATTTTACACATATATGCATTGATTATTGAACTTCTATTTCACTAATATTAACCCTTAAATTATACGTTCATTATACAAAAGAAAGTGGATTAAAACTGTTTTGGTGTAACAACTTAGAACAATCACCATCGAAATCTAGTTTTAAGAAACATCATTTAGAGAACACTTCATACTGCTGTGGAAGTCTTAAGTAGAAATTAGGTTTAAAAGCTTCTCATACTTTTGTATGACTATTGTAATATTAGAATGCATGAACCATGCTATACAAAATGAGTGTAAGTGTATACTGCTTGCTTTGTTTTCAGGAACTACCTGAAAGGGACGTGTATTTTGGTGATATCATCAATGACTCTTATAAGTGTATGAATATTGAATGGAATTTACGCTGTACTGTATTTATCAGCAAAAGTTTATGTGCAGCAAGCTTCCTATGTAATTTTGAGCTAGTCTATGGGCATTACTAAGAGAAGTTCAACATACTGTGCTCAAAAAATTGTTGCAGCTGACTAAATTTAGGATGCTGTTTCACAGCAGATAAAATGTTTTTCTCAGAAATATAGTATAAAATCCTGTCCTCTTTGCCATATGTTCAGGAGATGAACTAGTTCAAGCGATGCAGCTAAAACTACCTGGAAAAAAATTATTTTTAATAAAACAAAATCCCTGCATGACTTTGAGCTTGTAAATACAAGTATTAGTATAATGGAGAGAAAGGCAATGTATAGTGAAGGGAATGGGAACATATGGGGAGGAAAGAGGTAAAACTGAGCATGATATTACACTAGTTACAACTTACATTGCTGTAAACTGCCAGACAGTTATTCCTTGAGGCTTTATACATCAACTTTTGAAGAGACTTTTCTTATCCCTATGACATTTTCTACATTAAAATGAAGGTGTAAAATATAAACTAAAACAAAGGAACCAAGAGTAATCCTTTATTATGTATTAAGAACTTACTGTTCACTGTTTTTATAAAATAAAGTTATATACCCCCTACTCCTTTTCCGAAAAAAAAAACCACCAAAACCAACTCAAAAAAATCAAGCTGTCAACTATAACTAGCACATGAGAAGTGAATTAAATTTATCTGGAAAGGAGTAAAAGGTTTTATTTTAGTAAAAAAATTCTCATGCATCAGCCAAACATTTTACAAGTTCTTTTTGAATGGATTTGTAGGAAAGTGCAATAATAATAGGTAAAAGCCCTTTGGGAAATATTTTAACATTTAAAAATCTCATCCTTAACTGTTTATTATGCCATCTTAATTACCTAAGCTATTCAGAATAGTTAGTCACTAACTTAAACTTTTACTGCATGTTAGCATATGTATATGCATTAACATATCATTATTCAGTTGTTATATAGTTATTCAGAATAGTTTAACAAACATGAAAAAAAATCAACAACTATTTCCAGAATTTTTTCTTACCAGAAAAAATAAGTTTTTTTAAAAAATTGGATTTTTCCCAATAAGTATTTATCTCTTTCCTCTTTTGATTGAACTTTTTTTAATTGCTTCATTACACCACTCTGTGTAACAAGTTTCACATGTCTCTAGTGTTCAGGTATTATCATTCACAAAAAAGTGTTCCAACAACAGGCCATATCTTTCTTACAGGGCCTAACTAAAATATGGCTGATAGTCACTCAGAAATTAAAATTAATCTTAATATGATAAGTATTTTATATATACACTGTAAGAGATTTAATTTTGGAGACAGTATTCTGTGATTGAGTTCCAAGATTAAATGCAAACTTCAGCTTTGACAACAGACCAGTAGCAATGTCTTTCCAGGACACGGTGATCATGTGTGACCCTTTGTACTACCTATTAGACAATGTATGCTGACAGACAGAAAAACTGAGTACCTTTAAAGGCACCTTTTACCTTTAGATGTGTTTTAATTCTCAGCAAGCTCTATTAAACTCCTCAGAACAGTACATATTAGGGATACTTTTGAACTAAAGGACTTTTTTTAAACATACTCTAATAACATACTGGGAGATTTATTTTTGAACACTTGAAGAATTGGAAAGGTCCCTGCATCAAGTTTTTGCTTAGGAGATTGTGAATCCATTTCACACGATTTTGCAGTCTAACAGAGGATGCTGTAGCAGTCTCTGCTACTACAAAACAAAATTGAATTGTAGAGCTGACCTTTTTTTTTGTTCTGGGAGTTTCTGAAAACACTGGGAAGCACAACAAATGGCTTGTTATGGCCTGTCTTTGTGCCTTGATGGGACACCTGTCCTATGTGTACAGCCCTTGCTGTTCATTCCCATTTGACTCCAGTCTTCTGATGTTAGGGTGTAAGGGCATGTCACAGCTCTTTAATTTCAAGATCTACCAGTGCAAATGAAGTTTCCAGTACCTTTCCTGGTCCATGCAATGTAAAGTCTGGCATGATAGTGACCCAAGCCAGTTCTGTTGCCCTTCTTATCCTCTAGTTGTTTGGAAGTACAATTATCTTCCTTCTCTGCCACCGTTACTCCCTTCCCAAGGTTGCCTGCATCCTTAGATTCTTAAAGAACAAACTGACAATTAAAAAAACCAAACCAACATATAAACTGAGGATGGAATTTCTTAGTCTCAGACATATTAGTTCTTAAGAAGAGACAAAGCTCCCATCAGGCTGCTTCTGTAAGAAGCACTGTAAGAGTCACTACATCTCCATAGAGAAATTAAATACTCTGCTTTAGCTTAGAAAGAGTAAATTTGGTTTGATGGATCTCATTCTTGTTTACTCACTAACATGCCCACTCCTCAAAACAAAGGAATGCCCTCATTCTAAAATACAAATTATGACACAATCTAAAGGTGTGATGAAATTCAGAACTGGGTCTGCAATGTATCATTCTGACCATATAGTAGTCTCATTTCACTATTCAGTGCAGCACAGTCTTCATTCTTCGTTCCTGCAGAACTTTGAATGTTGCAGATTTATTGCACATCCCCTGTTTAAAGTGTAATTAAAAAAGATCACAGCATAGCCAGAAATGCAATAAAAAAAAAAAAAAAAGGAAATAGAATTAAGTATTTTCCAGATAATAAGCATAGATCCTGGGTGACTGAATGTGAGAAATCATTTGTTCGAAGATATTGTTTATCTTATCGCATAATTTATATTCTTCAAACTGTAATATGCATGTAAGATACAGGTCTGCAAAAATATTTTTGCTGATAAAGAATGCACTCTTTCCAGTTAGGGATATTAGATTAGATTTTAGCATCAGAGTTCAAATATGATGAAACCCATTGGTGAAAAGTAGGTTACAGTACTAGTTTATCTATATTCTTTAAACAATCAATTATTAAAATGCTAAAATTAAGATTATCACAGCAATCTTTTTTCTTTCAAATTGCTTTTGTCACTTATTCCCGTTGATGTTATGTGTCACGTATGTAATTTTGCACTCAAGCAGACAGCAGGTGATAGAGAAACACAAAATGGAAAGATTAAAGCTCTTGCTGTCATTGTTAAGTGCTGGGTTGTGCTCTGCCTTTGGTGAATCATAAATACTTTTATTTTCCTTACTGTCTGTAAGGATGACTAAAGGAGTGCTACACAATTTGTTAATTTCAAATTGTTCTTACAAAGTCTACAGTCAAAACCTCCAGTATTCTAGTTTGGAATTAAAAAATAGATGGATTTTATCTTGCATGAAAGCTTTAAAGCTTCACTGAGAGTTAGAAAACTTGTTCATTTGGACATTAGTAGACATTATGCTACATTTTTTCAGAATAAAGATCTAACCTGTAAGTTGTGGGGGCAACTATTAGTTTGCTGTATATAAGCAGGAATCTTTTTATTCACTTGGAGAAATACTGAGTCCACTGAAACTGTAATTTGTTTGTACTAATTTGATGCCAGTCCATATTCCAGCCTGAAGCATGCCCTGAACGCAAATTCAATATATGCAGTGTGGAGGTTATGGTGTAGAGAAAAAATGTGAGAGTTCAAGATACTTGCTAATAGGAAAAGAATGAAATTTTGAGAAGCTTTCTTGCTTTATGATGCTGCATCACTCTCAAATGTAATGTATCTGATGATAAACTGATTGATTTTTAGGGGATTAAAGCTCCACTCATGGCTCATCTTTGAATGTGAAAGACACAGTAATGGATAAAGGAAGATACATTGCCAGACAGGTTAAATTTGTTAAGTATATTATCAAGTGCTATACATTAAACAATAAGCAGTCTACTGATGCATTGGCGGTTAAAAAGAAACAAATAAAAAATATGTCAAAACTGAAAAGCAACCACATAAACCAAAGCAGATCCCTTGAAAAAGCCAACAAGGAATATGTGTTACTGGGAAACAGTATTTTGACTAGCGCAGCAATGTCAAAACCTTAGCCGAGCAGATGACAGAAACTCAAGCCCCATAAAACCGTTTTGACATACTTCAAAACAGTTCTGTGAGCGCTTGAAGTCAGCGTGTGTCAGTGCTGTGCTAAGAGAAGTGGTCTCACTGTCATCCCTCTTCACCACCCTCTAACTCCATTTCAGCAGCGTGCCTCCCCCCTCCCTCCCGCTGCTGGAGCCAGCAGCCTGCACCAGGCACCTCCTCTGCTCCTGCCAGAGCTCTGCTCTACCGTAGCACGGCGAAGAATCTCACTCACCAAACCAGGCAGAGATGAGAAGTTCATGCTCGGGAAAGCTAAACCTCTACATTATAATGTATCTTACCTGTTAAAGTGTTCACTTGGGGAGAGAGCCTCAGCCTTGCTCCCTATTCCCAGGCACCTCTTGTAATTGATGTGGTGAGTGATTTAAATTAATGTGCGCCACAGGCCTTCCTCTGATCTTAATTGGGCCTAAGACATTTCTTTGCATAAACTGATTCAAAATAGAAGGCGGATAGTAGCAGTCCCTTGGTTTACTCATAATTTGAGTGATTAGAGCTTTTGCTTTGAATATAAATCCAAGCCATGACACCCAGGACCTTTACTGTGTAGTGAGCTAGACTAAGAACAAGATGAACTGCATAGGGGTTGGAATATGAGCTGAAACACGTCTCTAGGAAAAAAAAAAAAACAAACACAAAAAAAAACAACAAAAAAGCAACAAAACCCAACTACTTTTGTTTCTGTTATTTTAATAATACTTAAATCCAAATATTTTTTTATTATTATTTAAAAATAAATTTCTCGTTTAGGTTAAAGCCAATTCTGTGAGTCGCTCTGTGTGTAAGCTCAGTGTATTTATTACCCTTTGTTGTTGACTGAAGAAATAGAAAAGAAACGTAGTAGTAAAATGTGAGAGACCTAGAACCTGAGGTAAGCATGCACATTTGCTTATTTGTAACTCAAAAGCTTTTCTGGTAAAGATAATGAATGTTTCTGAGCTGTCCAGCTCCCTCAAGTAAGAGTATTTGTACTTCAAGTGTTTAACCAAAGATGAAGGTTAATTCTGGTAGTATCCCTGAGTGATGACTTCCTTTTTTTTTAATTGCAATAAGAGAATGAGGTATTCAATTTAGTCTTTTATTCATTAGTAGAGTATAATAGATAAATGAAAAACACAAATTAATGTCTTTGGTGTTATGTAAATAATTAAAAGTCTATTTCCCTACCACAGTTATATATTTGATGAGTAGACTAAGATAGTTTTCATTACATTAATATTACATTGTGCTGCCTGACTAAAAGAATTAATCTAACCTTTGTGGAAGAAGATACTGTGTTTATTTCAATGAGATTGCAAAAGGTGATAAGGAGACCTAGTTTTGTTTCACGTCAGCAGTATAATATGTCTTTGCAGGGACAATTGTAGTGCAGAAAGGAAAGCTAGGCACTGTGCCAGATTTGCAAGCACTGCACAAAAGGTTTGCTGTCCTGTTCCGTCAGTTTTCACTCTAGGCAAAATTATTTTTGCCAAACACTGTATGTTATAGTTGAGTAGAAAAAAATAGAGGTTAGAGAGCAAAGTTTAAAGTGACTGGTTTTCTTTGTTGTAGAACTGCAGCAAGCCTGTGAAGCATAGCTGTCTTACTGAAATGGGTACACAATTAAGCAAGGTGGCAGAGAGAGTATACAGGGGCAGTATTGCTGTTTCCCATTGAGACGTTCTAGAACAGGATCACAAAATGAGGAAGGGATAAGGCACATGTTTCTTTACAGAATTCTTCTCACACCTTGGTCATATGTTTTGATCTATGACAGCAGGACATGGCACAACCCATCTGAAAAGAGTGAATTTTTTCTAGGTCTCACAGTTTTTAATGCTGTTTCTTGCCCCTGATAAAACAGGAGTAAGTCCCCTGAGCTCTGTGGAAGGGTGTCCATGGTTCGCATGGCTGCAGAGGTGAATGTGGTTTTCTTCCTATTCTTGACATCTTAGAAGCAAGGATGATTACCATTTTTGGGCCCTGATATAATGTAATGATCATTCTGTCACTAGTCACTCCAATCATAAAATTATTTATAAATATTTTTTCAGTACAGAAGCACTTCAGAATTTCCTGGCTTGAGAAGATAGACATATATTGGGGGGTGGGTGGTGGGTGGGGTGGGGGAAGCTTTGCTATCTTATTAACTTTTTTGAGTCCAGCTTTCTGTTAATGTCTACAGATGCCATCTCTCATACAAGCCATTCTCCATAGCACACAATGTCAATTTTTGTGAAGCTGGACAGTAGTGATAGGAGTTGATTCCAGTTCATATTTCAGTTGGTTTAGGCTTTGTTGCTAATGCAGCAGAAAGTATAATTCATTGATTTCTTCCAATGCACCACTTTCTTTCAAAAGGGCCAGCACTGTTTTGAAATAATTACATGTGTGTTTTTCTCTTTGATTGATTTCTTACCACTTTCTAAAATGCTGTACTCTTTGAATTATTTCTGTAATTGTTGTGTTTCTGTGAGTTTCCTGACAGGTTGTGCTGGTCATTAAATTCTCACCATCACATGAGTGATTTTTATTGCCACATGGAGTTCATGTGTTGTTCGTGTTTTGTATCTGCCTAAATTCAAAAGATCCCTTTTTAGTGTGTGACTGGTTGTATATGTGTGCTAAAGACTAACTGAAAAACTCATGTTTGATGTTTGATTATCAAAGGTACAGTGAGCATGTCCCTGTGAATATATTACTGGAGGTATAATTTGTTATCATTGGGTTTTTTGCAGAACTGGCAAGGATTTAAACTAGATAATATGGGTGTCATTTGATCTGTGGGATTGTTAGGCTCTCTCTCTCTTTCTCTCTCTATCTCTCTCTATCTCTCTTTTTTTTTATTTTTTTTTAGTTGCCAAAACTAAGGAAACACCCTGTCTCCAAATACTTGAGAATGTTTATGTGCAGGTGATATTTCCATTTGGCCTTCCTCCCTGCTTCACTCCTGAGCTCTATGGTGAGTAACTATGGAGCATCTAGTTATTTGGGAATGTTATGGATGTCTTTCCTTGTTGACTTTTTTTTTTTTTTCTTGAAATAACTGGTGAAGATTCTGGTTTTCTGGGAAAAGTTAATGTATGTTGTCCATGTCCCATCTTTTCTTGCCAACCCAGCATGAGATACAAGATTTGTAATGCAATAGGGTACCTGTTGAGTTCAATCTAACTTCATGCAACTGTATGAAGCTCATTTAAGTGAAATACTAATTTCCAGAAACTCTTTGCTTGAGACTAATAGAAACTATATTGTCCAAATCATTTTTGCAGAGGAATGTTAAGGATATTTTTCATCCAAATTTTCATTTCAATATTATTAGCTTACTAATTGCTCTAATCTTTCAGTGCTTTGGTGTTAGCCTTTGCAAGTTGCTGGCCCCTGTTAAATGATATATGTTTTTAATAAAATAAAATTACTAATACACACTTTCCAAGCATTTTCTGTCATTTTTTTCTGCACATATAGAGCTAAAAGCAGAAAAAAAATCTGAGGTATCTCCTGTGAGGGCTGATTAAACAAACCGCTTTACATAACAGATTTCAAATTCTCAATTTGTATTATTTTCTTACAGTGTAGTGAAAGCACAAATAATGTTCATTCAAATTAATTTTCATTTAGGTTGGATTTGCTATTAATTTCTTCTGTCTGTCCTTGTGCACAGACAAACCAAGAAAAAGAGCAATAGCAAAATAAAGAAGATGATTGTAGCAAGTCTTTTGAAAAGTTTTGTAGTCAATAGATTCTCTCTTCTAGCCCGAACACTGAGTGCAATAAGGGACAGAGGGAGTGAGAAAGGAGAAGAGAATAGACACCTGCTGTCTCACTCTGCAGGCAGTGATGGGTAGATGTCCAAGTCAGCTTTTAACTACCGAGAATTTAAAAATGTGGCCACAACCTCAAGGCAAGCTAATTCCTCTCCGGGGCAGACACACTCACTTTCCTACCTTAACACAGGGTCAGGGAAGAACTGGATAGTGGGTTGTTCCCAGGCTGAATTACTTCATGGGCATTCACTTGGTTTGCTTTGGCAAAAACATCATTCAGGGCTCATGTTTAAAAGTCTCCTCAGAGACACTCATTCTTTCCCAAGGTAGAAATTCTGTTGCAGCAAACTAGGTAAAGTCCATATAAATGCTTTTGAGTTAACATAACATACATATGATGAATGGCTCAGCAACAGCTTATTCCTTAGGTAGTCTGTGTGCTATGATCACAGTGATGTGTAAGAAAGCTGCACTTGAATAACTGGGTAATATTTGTGAAATAGATTACTTTCCTGGTTCTCACTGAGTAACTATTTATAAAACTGAAACAAACTTTTATTTACTTCTCAATTTTTACCAAGTCATTGCTTACAATAAGTTTCACTATTCACTACAATTTAACAACTCAGAACATGTCAGTAAGAATATATCTGGACCAAGAAATAACTGACCGCATTTCTTCTCCTCTGGTAGCAAAATACACACTTTGAGAACAATTAAAACACTGTTACTCTGGAGTGACAGTTAAGAAAAGCATAGCTGAAGCAGATCCAGAGGACATTTGCCAAGAAAATGCCCATGCTTCCTGGTCTGTAAATTTTGAGCACCTTAAGTACTTGGCAAAATGCTTTTAAACTAAAGCAGGCAACATTCCAGTTGCAAAATATGAATTTTAAATAGGTTTGATTAATTTGCCATTCAGACTTGTACTATATAATTATGTTTTCTCATGGGTGTTTGATTAAAGAAAGAAGTAAACCACTTCAGCATTAGAGGCATTAATATCCAACGTGCTGATCCTGGTGAGAAATTAATACTTCCTTCCATACAGACAGTGAAACAATCACTTAGTGTAGGGGAAATGGCATCTTTGTCTTTGAGTGTCACACTGTAACTAATGACAGCAAAAGCAAAGCTGTTTTCATAAAATCATAGAATGGTTGGAATGGAACTTAAAGAGCATCTACTCCAATCCCTCTGCTATGGGCAAGGACACCTCCCACTAGACCAGGTTGCTCAAAGCCCCATCCAACCTGGCCTGAACACTTCCAGGGATGAGGTGTACACAACTGCTCTGCATAACCTCTTCCAGTGCCTCAGCACTCTCACAGTAAATAATTTCTTCCTAATATCTAATTGAAATCTTCCCTTTTTCAGTTTAAAGCTATTCCCCCTTGTCCTATCACTACGTGTCCTGGTGAAAAGTCCCTCCCCAGCTTTCTTGTAGGCCCCCTTTAGGTACTTGAAAGGCACTATAAGGTCTCCCCAGGGCGTTCCTGTTTCCAGGCTGAACAACCCCAACTCTCTCAGCCTGTCTTCATAGGAGAGGTGTTCCAGCCCTCTGATGATCTTTGTGACCCTCCTCTGGACTTGTTCCAACAAGTTCACATCTTTTTATGTTGGGGACCCCAGAGCTGAATGCAGTACTTCAAGAGGGGTCTTACAAGAGTAGAGTAGAGGAGGTAAATCACCTCCCTCGACCTGCTGTTCAAGCTTCTGATGCAGCTCAGGATACAGTTGGCTTTCTGGGCTGCAAGTGCACATTGCTGGGTCATGTCGAGCTTCTCATCCACCGATATCTCCAGTTCTTTCTCCTCAGGGCTGCTGTCAGTCCATTCTCTGCCCAGCCTGTAACTGTGCTTGGGATTGCCCTGATGCATGTGCAGGACCTTACACTTGGCCTTGCTGAACTTCATGAGTGTGAGGAGGACCCACTCCTCAAGCCTGTCAAGGTCCTTCTAGATGGCATCCCTTCCCTCCATTGTGTTGACTGCACCACACAGACTGGTGTTGGTAGTAAACTTGCTGAAGGTACTCCCAATCCCAGTATCCATGTTGCTGACAAATGTTTTGAACAGTGCTGGTCCTAATACCAATCCCTGAAGAATGCCACGCATCACTGGTCTCCACGTAAAAGAGTCTGAGTCATCTCTGCAGACAATCAGAAAGCAAAGGTCTCCTCTCCCTCCACAAAAGCTCTCTCATTCTGAAAGATTTGTGACGTCTTTTTTCACAGTAAACTGAAAACAAGTAAGATGTAGCCAAAGCAGAGGCCTGTGACACAGATAAATTATAAATGGACTAATCAAGATATAATTAACTATAACTGTTAAACTATTAAATGGTATAATTAACAGCTGTATGTATTTATAAAACTGTGATGGCATAGCCAGACACAATTTTACTTAAATATGTAACACAACCATCTAAGAGGCAAAAAAACCTAGGCCTAGTTGCACATAAAAGGCATCCAGACAACTAAAGCTGCTAGACACAGGCCAAGATAAGCACAAGGGACATCCTTCCAAATACAGAGGGATGACTGGCAAGACAAAGAGAACAAGATAAACAGGAGTAAAGGAAGTAAAGTATGGGAGTAAAGGAAGACCCCCTTTCTGTTTTGGTGGGAGGACACTAGCATAAACACATCAAGCACAAGTAACAAATGGAGAACTGGAGGAACTGAAGGAAGATGTTCTCACTTCAGTTCTGACTTCTCATGTTCACGAACTCTCAAGCCTGATCAGTGGGATCTCTGCAACTAAGAACCACACAAGACTGTACCTGTCAGTACCAACTACATGGCATCTGCCTTATGATATTATATACTTACAGTTAAGTTAGAATGTGACTGTCAAAAGGCAAAGAATTTTCCATGTGTATTGGTGATGATTAATATTAAAATCTAACCACCAATAAATGTGTTACTAATGAACAAATTGAGTAAAAGTTTATTTTTACAGTTGAAGGCTGGCCTGATTTGCCACTCACAGTTACATCATGATTTTTTTCAGCTGAGATATATGTGTTCATATATATACCATATACGTATATATATACATATACACACACACACATATAAATATATGTATATAAATACTTCCACAAACATATCGACTTGTGCTCCAGACCCTTCAGCCAGCTTCGCTGCTGTTCTCTGGACACACCCCAGCACCTCAATGTCTTTCTTGTAGTGAGAGGTCCAAAACTGAACGCAGTGTTCGAGGTGCAGCCTCACCAGTGCCCAGTACAGGGGGACAATGACTTCCTTTATACCACTGGCCACACTGTTTCTGATACAAGCCAGGATGTTGTTGGCCTTTTTGGCCACCTGGGCTCACTGCTGGCTTGTGTTATAGCAATAATGTATTGTGCCATTATTCCATAATAAGGTAATTTATGCATAGGATACAGAGCTGTTTGGTAATATTTAGTACAAACATAACATCATGTGCAAAGAAGAACTTTCATACTCTTGCAAACTATGAATTGTAACACCTTATGCTTAAATCCTAGGGTGGAATTTAGAACACAGTGGTGTTAAAGCTCCCAACCTGGAAAACATAACTGAAGAGTATTAACTTTTTTTTCTTAAAAAACATGTAAAGAAAGGCTGATTACCTCTGCCTACCCTTCATAGCACTGTTAGAAACAGAACACTCCCACTTATGAGCCACCCAGTATTCAAATCAGATATCAGCTCATGTATCTCAGGAACGTTCCCTAATTTACTTTCATTTTTATTCAGGAACTACTTAATGAAAATTGCAAAAGCAGTTGCTTCATTACTAGGTTACAGATGCAGGCTCTCATGACCATTATTCTGCCTGATGCCATGAATCTTGAAAAGTCTTTCATGCACTTTCCCCAGTAGTAGGACAGCTGCTATTGTGAAGCAGCCTGACCATTCAGAGCTGTTCAGAACCACAGGAACTTGTCTTGGGAAGCGTGAGCTCAAACTTGTTCCAACTCAGGTAACATGAGCCCTAGAGCAAGTGCTATAGCCATGATGGTATTTTCTTAAGCATTTTTAAAAGGAATCATTGCGATGAAATCTAGTGGGAAAAGGAGCAGGCTGTCCCCGTGTGCCAAAATACAAGCCAGCAGGGAAGAAGACCAGCCTTTGGCTTGAACTAAGGAAAAAAAGGATCATTTTACCACCCTTGGAAGAAGGGGCAGGAAATTCTGGAGGACTATAAGGATGTCACAAAGTTATACAGGGAAGAAATCAGAAAGATAAAATTCCTGCTAGAGATCCAGCTGGCTGCTGCCATAAAACAAGAATTGTTTTTACAAACACCTTAGAAACAAAAGGAAAGCAAAGGATATTCTCCATCGTTCATTGGATGTGGCAGGGAACATTGCCACAAAGAATGAGGAAAAGGCTGAGGTACTCAATGTTTTCTTTGCTTCAGTCTTTAATAGCAAGACCAGCTTCCCCCTGGGTACTCAGCTCCCTGAGCAGGAAGACAGGGATGAGGAGCAGGATGAAGTCCCAAGAGTCCAGGGGAAAATGATTAGTGATCTGCTGCTCCGCTTAGATGGCTAGGATCCACACACAGTTTTATCAGTCCTTGATCTTGCAAACAGTTACGGATAACCCTAAGTGCTATTTACCCGAGTAAAACTTCTTGAAAGTGAGACCTGAAAAGAATCAGCTTGAAATGTATGAGGTTATTGATAGAGGTATATTAGTCTTTCTAGTTTGGTTTTTTTTTAAAGTGTATGTAACTCAGAAAAGCAGCATGATATGAAAACAACTCATTAGTCAAAGAGAAATCATAAACCTGAACCTCTGCCTTCCACAGCTCTTAAATGAAAACTGTACTGCCTAACTACTGTTTTCTAAAATATACGTTGATCTTACATGCATTTGAGTATAAATATTTAAACCATTTGATGGTTATCTCCATCTGGTTGAGGCACACTAGCTTTTCTGCTTCTATTATGGCAGAAAGATTGCCACTGCAAAGTTTTTAAGTTGTGTTGCATTTAGGCCTAAAAGAAATTATATCACTTCATTTAGATTTAGGGCATGAGGTATGCTACAAGAATCTTAGAGGTCAAAGGAGTTCTTAAATTTCTATGTACAGTACAGAGAATTTCAAATTGGGATCCATGTTTCTACAGTGATGACACAGCCCCCTGATATATAATATGCTTGAAACAAGCACAATACTAGCATCACAGTTGCAGGCTTGGACATTTAAAAGCAGAGTTTCATCTGTGATAGGTGTGTTCTGGTGCCAATCATTCAGAAGTTAGGGACTTACAAATCATATTTTGAGTTTTAACTGAGTTATACACAGATCTCTGTATCCTGAGTCATCACTTTCAATTGCAAATAAAACTTTCAAACTCATATTTTATAGAAGTTAAAAAATGTAGTAGAATCTCTCAAAAAAGCCCACAGCCTGTGAAATCACCAAAACAAAGGGTTAAAGACCTGATACAGTAAAATGTTTGACATCCTTAGCCCTCATTATTTAAGTAGAAAGGTTAAGGGCACTCACTGATTCATGGTACTGTACTAAAGACTTCAACCATTGTGTCATTTTTAGATGACCACAAGATTACACCTTTACATTTGAAGTTATTAACAAATTGGTAAAATTTGATCCTGATCTTACAAACATCTTACAAATGTATCTTTCCTTAGACTCACCACCAGTTTGGATTTCATTTGTATCTTTAAGTTTTTTAAGGAGTTCTTCACCTGAGGAGGAAGGAACAGCAGAAACAACGTGTGATGAACTGACCCCAACCCTCATTCCCCTTCCCCCTGCACCACTGTGGGGACAAGGTAGACAAAATCAGGAGTAAAGTTATCCCGGGAAGAAAGGACAGGCAGGGGAAAGGTGGTTTTCAGATTTGGTTTTATTCTTCACTATCCTACTCTTTCATTGGTAGTAAATTAAACTGATTTCCCCAAGTCAGGTCTGTTTTGTCCATGACAGTAACTGGTGAATGATCTTTCCTTGTCCTTATCTCAACCCACAAGCTTTTTGCTGTATTTTCTCTCCTCTGTCCAACTGAGGAGAGAGAGTGGCAGAACCACTTTTGGTGGGTAACTGGCATCCAACCAAGGTCAACCCACCACACTAAGGCATTCAAAATCACCATCTAAAGGCAATGATAGCAGTTTTCATGATCAGCCTTCTAGAAGACAAGCATCTGGCCATCTGCCAGCCTGAAATGTCACCCCCAAGGAGAAGGCGACTACCTTCTTAGTGTGAACCTTCAAAAAAGGTAGCTTGGTCACGTGAAGTTTCCTAATGTTACATCTCAGTATTAGTGATCATGCAGCCCCATGGAGGAGATAGGGCTTATTACATTACATTGACCTTGTATTGAGGTATAAAGATGTTTTCTTCTGCCTTCTCTAAACCAACAAGAGTCAGTTTGAACATGTAACTTATACATGGACTTAAAACAGCACAGAAACTGAAGAGAAAGGAACTTAAATCTTGCTTTACAACCAAAAAACTTGGTTAATCAAGATCACAGAAAGCTGGTGAAACAAATCAATAGAATTGGAAGGCTGGTAAAATAGAAATAGTTTATGCAGGAAACTTGTGCAGGAAAAAAGGAAACCAATACTACACTGTAGATCAAGAATGCTTTGAAGTCACTCTCTGAATATGAAAAAGAGGTGAGAGGCAAATTTGTTGCATTTCTTTGGGTTAAAATAAAAGGAGAAAGAACAAAAGAAATGTCCTTATGAAAAAGAAACTGTAGATGAAATTTTTGAACAGGCAACAGCAGCAACTAAAGGATGACAGCAATTTGGGACTAAGTACCTAATTATTTATTGGAAAGTACTATGTAGGGCACAGTCCTACAAAATGTATGGAGGGTGACTTTGGATAGGGTAAGTTAGAAAAGTTCAAATGTGCAGAGAATGTAAAATTCATCCTGGAAAACCTCATAAGTAATCGAGACCATCTCACGATTATTCTTGAAGGAATGGTTAGGGTGTGATTTTTCAGGAAGTTTACTCTCCCAAGGGAAACTGTAGATCATGAATTATAGATTTATTGCTTCAACTTCCCCTCTCAAGTCATTGAGTAATCGATTTATAAGCAACCGAATTACAACAGTAAAGAACATACACTGTTTCTGATCATTGCAAATCCTTTTTGACCATATAACTTGAAGACAGGTAGAAGATAAGATTGAAGCAATACTTGTGATATATTTTGAGCTCAGTAAACTTTCGAGCACTAGCCCACATGACATTTGTAACATTAGGAAGATCAGGTTAGATACTATGGCCGTAAGTCAAATTCCCAAAGCAGTGTGTACTCTTACAGTAGAAAGTAATGGTTCACTGATGATCTGAGAAGATATTTCAGACGGATACCTATAAGGATCTGGCTTGGGCCAAATTCTAATTGGTGTTTTCATTAATGGATTGAAAGAAAGGATCAAGTATATGTTTGTAACATTTGCAGAAAATGCTAGTCTAAGAGGAATCACTAGTTCAAAGAACAAGATGATAATTCAAAATATATCTGATATTCAGAAAACAAAAATAAATGAAAAGCAACAAGTTCTTTGCTAGAAATGAAGCATCAGACAATCCATCAAAGACAGAACAGTATGCTCTGCAGCTGGCAGTGAGCTCTGCAAATTTCTGCGCTTGAGGACCTCCTCCAATGCAAACAGCAAGAACCTGCCAGTGAGGAGGATGACTCTGCCAATGACGCCAGTGACAACCCGAGCTGCTGTGATGATGACTCCTTTAGAAAAATCAAAGGTGGAAAGCCTAAATGAAAATCTTATTCCTTTCTTGATTCCGAGCTGTCAAAAGCTCACCCCTCCAGTACAAGACACTAAGTTCATTGGCTCCTGCTACGTCTTTCTGAGTTGTAGAAGCTCACCCTCCTTTCCAGAGTTGTGTCTAGCAAGAAAGCTGTCTTTAGAGTCTGTTAGAGTTCCTCTTCCACTGCAAAGGCATGTACCTTTGCTGTTGTTGTTTGTGACCTCAAGCAAGGCAGATTTCAAGGCAAAATGCTGTTTGGCTGAGGCAGGTTCATGTGGAAAAAAAACACCCTTCCACTGTGTCACAATACAGCCACATCTGGGCTCTGGCCTCTAACTACCTGTAAAATGGAAACCAGAAACATGTGGGTACTATTTGACAGGTTTCCAGTTTTCATACTTTCCCCCTAGAAAGGGACTGTTTGTGCTCTTTACCAGTATCACACAGGGTTGAAAACCCAGTGCCCATTATCTGGAAAGAAACAGTTCCAAGCTTCACAAAATTACTCAAAGACAACTCCAGCCTTAGGAAAGAGAGTAAGTTACAGAGCCAACTCACTGACATGGCTGTCCTTCACTTTTTTATTGGAGGTAAAATAATCCTCTTCATTAACAAAGTGGTTAAGAATCTAGCATTCAGCATCTAACAAACCCAGACTACCAGCGCAGCAGGAAGAGTGAGCAGGAAGTATTACACTTTTTGCAGGCACAATGTATGTTTCTTTTTACACCTGGCCTTTACCACTTTCACAACGGCGCAGGTAAATAAAAAGGCCACAGGGCAGTAAGAGGCTGGAGAAAGGCCCTGGAATACTGGAGTTTTCTAGGTGTGAGATCCATCCCTTCTTAACCACTGCAAAGTAAGATCCAAATTAGTTGTTAGTTATAAATATTGTAGTGAGAGCAATTACAAGCATGGACCTGTTTGATTTTAGTGTCTGTTTTGCACTGAAGAGAGAACACCATAATGTAGTTGTTACCTCTGTCTTTCTGAAAAGACAATAAATAGAGCAAGTGCAGTTTCTTACAATTGCAACCATTGTTACAGAGCACAGGGTTTTTTCTTGCAAGGATCTTGGCTGCCAATGAAAATGGTCAATTTGGCTCAGAGCTGCATAACTGGAGATTTGATTCAGTTCTTTACTCTGTTGCTGATAACATGCCACCATAGTTTCCAGAGGTTCTGTCCTTGGTGACATAAACCAGGCCACAATACCAATACAGATTCTCTAAATCCTAGGGGGAAGATCACTGCCACTGGTTTTATTATTACCTGTTAGCTGGTGTGGCCCAGTGATTGCCACAGATATCTGCCTTCAGGTGCTAAAATTAAGTTTGGGTAAGAGTCTTAAATTCTTTTTCCTGTGTCAGCCATTTCCTTCTTCTTTCTTTCCTCTCCATTTCATTTCATTGCTATTCTTACTGGATTATTAGAGATTTGTGAAGCTATTCCTGCTAACAGGAAACCTTATTTCTCCACGGAATTAAACCTGATGCTCTACACAATTGGAAATTGTTCATTACCCTTCCTGCCTGTGAAGACAGTTTTTCTAGAGGCTTTTTTTTTTTTTTCTGATAGGAAGCAGGAGATTCACACAGTGGTAAACAATCCTTCTTGCATTGTTTCCTTTATGGATAAGACCTCTGCCACAATTTATCTCAGGTTTTACTTAAGGCAAAATAGCTGACTTGGTACTAATCAAAGTCTGATGGAATCCAGACTTTTTTTTTTTTTTTTCCCCCTAGTTTTAGATTTCTGAGTTTTTTTTCTGCATAGGCTCGATCTTCAGTTTCATTGCAATAAATTTCTAACTTATTTTTGGAGTGTCTGACACTGAAAAGGCTTGTACCAAAACTGAACTTGTGTGAAGTGAGATAGCAACATAGACACTTTTTTTTTTTTTTTCCAGAACAGAAATAAGACTGAGTTGTTTCTTATGCTGTTTGGTCTGAATGATAAGATTACAATTTAACTCTAATAGTATATTCCATGATTTTTTCCAGATAAGCTCAATAGGGCAGAACATAGCTTACTAAAGAGGATCAGTGCATGTACTTCTAATGAAGGGAAGATTTTTAATTAAGGAGCATAAGCAATATTCTTGAGATTTGCCTGAAATGCATCAAGAAAAGCCTGTAAGAAAAGAGTCCCATAAAGCCCAGCCATCCAAAGATCAGTTAGCCAGCTAATGTAGGCAACAACTGAGCAACAACCTACAGCATCTCCACTGCTAGATCTGGATTTTTTTTTCATATAAACCTCTGCTTTGGCAGACAGTCTGTAGTCTACTCTTCCTTTGTCACCAAAGGGTTTGTGCCTGATTACAGGTATTAAATAGCAGGAATTGCTTCCCACTGCAAAGCAGGTGACCTAAAAACCTCAGTGGTGGTTTGGATCAATAGTTAGAGATCTCTGCACAAAGAGAAACTGGATCAGGGGCTGTATTAAAATATCTTATGCCCATGTGAATCTTCCTTCATTGATCAAAGTATGTTTCACCAGAGCCAATATTACTGCAGGTGCCTTGCTGAATGGTATCTCCATTAATATCTTTTCCAAATAATGCTTCTTAAAATAAAAAAATAAAAAAGAAAAAGGGGAAAAAAATCACCCATGCTGTGAATCCATACACAGACAAGCATCCAAAGGAGAATAACTGTAAATTTAAAAGATATTTTATCCACAAACACATTTATTATTTATCCTTCTTCATATTTTCTTCAAGATCTTGTCAGACACTTGGGATGTGTGGAGATGAAACTGGGGAATGTAGAGACTGATGGCAGAGGGAATTAAAAAGAGCTTAAGTGGAGTAAGCGATATGGTATACTGGCCTGTAAAGACTGAGTCAAAAGAGTAAGTTTTACTAGTTCCAGAAAAAAAAGACACTAAAAGAGGACACAATTTTCCCTAGAAGACAAGCTTACTAAAAATGGCCAGTCAGTTTTTCTCTATGTTTGTTGGTTGGTTAATTAGTTTAGCGAAAGGATTTGTAAAGTGTAATTATCATAGGAGATCATTTGTTAAGAAAAGTTTTCTGCCTGCAAGGCTAATTATAAACAGGAAAAAGTTATTCTTGTGGAGTTTATGAAATCTTTTTCACTGAAGATTTTTTGTAAAAAAGAGGTAGCTAAACAGCTTTCAGGATATGGGTTCCGCTGTATGTATTTTCTTTCATATAGGACAGACTGAGTGGACCTCCTGAGGTCCCTTTGAGGCAAGTGTGTTTAGAATTCTTTTAGATTTCTTCTTTCTTCTCAGCTTGTGTGAAAACCTTATGTTGTACTACAGCCAGATCATCGTGAAATAACTTGTTTTAAAGTTAATTCTTGAGACCCTCTAGCACTGCAAAAGCATTCAGATTTTAACATCGATAATCTAGATTTAGGGATCTTTTAAGATTGTTTGCAAGGCCAAAAAATATCCTCAAATGAAGCAGTTCTTAATAGGGTTGGGTTTTTTTGCAGTCATTCCCTGCTTTTACTAACCCCAAATCAACAATAACATAGATTCTGTCTTTCTGACTTTTAATATGAGCAAGACTCTTCATTTCCTTTTTTTTTAAGATTGACTTTGTTCATTTTCAATAGACTCAGCATGTTATTTCCTCTGAACAGATAGACATATGGGTTTTTTTCTACACAAGGTACTATATCAGACATCTATTTCAAACAAATAACCTTTGAAGTAAATTCTTGTTTCTGGTAGATCTTTCTAATCTTTCTTTCTAAGTGGAGAGTCAACAGCAAGGATAATCTTTTCTATCCTTTGTTATTATTCTCACAATCTCCTAAAACATCATATCTACCCAAACTTTGCCATTGTTTAGATTAAAATATTTCTTTATACAGGATCTGAACTGATGATAATTTTTAGCAGCCAGAAACTATGTTTAAACCTCAAAAATACTAATTAATTTTAAGTACTAATATATAGATCATTCCTTGTCATTTTCTAGTGCTTGTTTAGTTACATAGAACTACTTAATTTAGGGAGAATTGTTTTGTATATGATAGCCCTTTTCTGCTGGAATAAGCAGTGTGAGGGTCTGGGAAAGAGGGGAAGCTGAGCCAGGCTTGGAAGATGTCATTAGCAGGGTGTGTTGCAAGCCAACCTGTCCTGGGTTGCACAGCTTACCTGACCACCTCACTTGCTTGCAAAATTAGAATAGGCTTCAGACTGAATAAAAACATACCAGTGAAGTCAGCAGAACTGCTGCATGAGGGAAGAGCTTCTTGCAACAAACCCTGTATATTCCTTCACCCTTGTTAACCTTCCTCTCAAACTGCTCTTACCTGGACAGCAAAATCTTCCCCTGACCTCAATAATTACATGCATCTTCACATACAGGTTTTTGATCTTTTGTCCTCACAGAAGGATGTCTGTAAGATAAAGCTAAAGAGAACAGTGATAATGTTTTATGATAGCCATCTTTCCTGAAGGAAACAAAAGATAATAAAAAAATAAAACACAAGGTTTTGGATTAATTTTCAGCATTTCTGAAAGGAATACTATTTACTTTTAGTAGAGCATTTATTTTTCTCTTAAATGTAAGTCTCTATTTTCCGCAGATAAACATTTCATGTTTTGTGAACTCAGTCTTAAAAACAGTTGTTTGTATCAAAACCCTCAGCACTACACAAATCTCTTCAACCAAACAAACTATTC
Organism: Microhierax caerulescens; assembly: GCA_035590215.1. Lineage (NCBI taxonomy): Eukaryota > Metazoa > Chordata > Aves > Falconiformes > Falconidae > Microhierax > Microhierax caerulescens. The sequence continues at coordinate 83,191,958 of JAVJGJ010000037.1, read as the reverse complement.
CTTTCTGCCTTATATTTAAAATATGAATTGGTATAAATTTTTGTGCAATAATTAGTAGCAAAAGAACTCAGATATGATTAGGAAAAAATTAGCCTGTGCAAGGTTTTTCAAATGGCACATTCGTGCTACCAATCCTATAAGTACATACTCTTCTGCACACAGTTTTTGTACACTTCTGTTGATGTTGTTGAACTGCAAATTTTAAACTAGATTTGTGTTTTCCTGAAAGGTCAGCACCTTCCTGCAAAGGAAGTAACTGAACTGGGATGTTGATCTGGGTATTTCAGTCTTGATATTGACACCAGTAATGAAGATCTTTGCTATTTATTGAATTGCATCATAAACTTCAACATGCAAACATGGATTGGATATTAATTTAAAACCAGAATGCGAAAAAAACATTGGCATTGTAAAAAAATAGCATATTTGCATTTGCCAGCATCTTTTCCTTATGACCTGTACAATATGCAGCATTTAAAAAATGCAGTTGGGTTTGTTGGTTTTGGGTTACTATGTAAAAATAGTTTCAAGAGGTAGGAAACTATTTCTAAGGCCTTTACATCTCAGGGTATTGAGATAACACTCTGGTACTGGATGTGCTTCAAAATGCCATTGTGATCAGGCAGACAAAGGCAGTATTTCCAGAAATTTTGAAAATATATTTAGAGTTTGGCGGAAAAGAAGAAATAACAGAAATGCTCTCCCAACCTCCAACTCTTTCTAGTGATCATTAAATGAACCTCTGAATGATGACTTGCCTGGAATTTATTTACTTATTTTGCACAAAAAGATAGTTGAAAACAAATGGTTATTTTCAGTCATTCATGACAAACATCTCTGAAAGTTAACTTGGAATTATTAGCAGATAAAGACAGATTGCCAAGCTTCAAATAACTTGATTGTGGCATAACATTTTTTTGTCAAATATTCTTAATGAGCTTAATTTCTGTCCATAAAACAATCAAACAGGGAAACTCCTTTTTTCCAACAGTATAGTAACAAGCAGCTATCAGAAATGCAACAATATTTCCATGGATTACCTCAAAAGTCTCCACAGAGAAAAACATGCCATTTTCATTGAAGTTTTTGTTCTTCTCAAATGAAAGAGAAGTTAATACATTGTCCTACCAAGATGTTGTAGTTTAGCTTTATATCAATCATCAGTGGCAATTTTATAGTTTTATTAACAGTCTTTTGATTTATCTTAATTTACTTGATTGGCTTTTGTTGCTTCTGTGACTGTTTTATCTGGTACTCCTAGCAATAGAGGGGAAAAAAGCCCGAGAGCTGTTAGAAGATGCTCTGTAGTGGGCGTAGTGATACACTTTGCTGTCATTCTGACTTAGCCACAAGAAATGGAGAAACCTGTTCTGTATAAATGATAGTCTTAATGTAGCAATTACCTCTAAAAATTCATAAAAACATCTCAGTTCACCCTTACATGATCAATTACATTCTCTGCTCACCATCACTTGTGTCTTGGGATAAGGCAGCCTAGACTCAATGCCCCGTAAACCAGTATTTACTCCACCATGGAGTAAACCAATATTTACTTAACCCTGTAGGAAATGAGCAGTGTCTAAATAGTAAAGCATTGAATATATACAATGATATTTTTGGAGAACAGACATACTCTGGATATAAATTTTCACTTCAGTGGTGACAACTTCAGTGGTTACAGAAGGACTTTGTGCAGAGTTGTATAAAATATGAGGTGTATAGATATATGTTCTGAGTTATAATGCGGTGTCTTATCTTCATTGTACTATAGCCATTTCCATATACTTAAGAAAATAAGGCTATCTTTAGTAATTCACAGAGCAGATAATTTTTTTGTTGTTGTTCCATTCAGTGAACTCTTGTGTTTATTAATTGTTAGAATTCACTATATGTTAAATGCTAGGCATGAAGAAGTCTTAACTTTTAGCCATCAGTTCCTAAATGCTGAAGTCAGGCTGCAGTTAGAGGCCTGATCTTAATAGTTATGGAGCAGTATAGCTCTGAACTCCTCAGGACTTACTGTGACAGGGACAGCTTCATTCTATAATGAACGCCTACAAAGAGGAATGTAATGAAAATGAGAGTCAATGTTTGATAGTGTGAAGTGCTCTTTGCTCTTTTTAATATAATGACAGTATTTTAGACCTTAATCTTTTATATAGATGCATGTGAAGAAAACACTAGATTTTGCAGGTGGAGCTTGAAATGAGTTTCAAATCAGAAACTTGTTCTGTGGGCCTAGGACAAAAACTGAAGACTAAACTTGATTCTGAGCATTCCCCTTAAAGATCTGAAAATCATAGCTGCTGAAAACATTTGTATTTGAGTATAGTTTAGCTACTAGTTCATGTTTTACATAATATGTGCAAGTTAGACTCTATTTTCAATTTCTGCCTCTCTGACTTCATTATTTTCCTAGGAATATATTTGATTTCATAGTAAAGAACAGTTTTCTCACTACTAAAGATGCAGTACATCAAGATAATGACAGGTACAAGCATAAGTCATCACATTCTCTCAGCACATAATACATCCATCAGAATATGATTTTTATCTGTGCAGTTTTTGATTTCTTCTCTAAAAAAAGCACAAGACAGCATTATAAACCCCTACCTTCAGCAAATGCTGATGGGGAAGACAAGATGTGGGAGAAGAAAGTTTTAACATTAGTCTTGCTGTTTATTTTATATATATATATAAATAGCTAAACCTGATTTAATGCATTTATTATTATTTTTTCTCAGATTTCCTACAGATTAACTGTAGGGATATTTAATTAGGTTTTGCTGATTTGCTGTCTGCTTTCATTTACTCAGTAAGTCAATTACTTTGCCATTTCTTCTAAATATTTTTTTCTCCTGCTTTATTTTCCACTGTTCTATAGTATGCATTTCATCTTTTCTTCTTATTTTTTATTTGCCAGAAAATTTGCAAATATCAGGCTGCGTTAAAAAGACTTGTATAAGCAAGCAACCTAATGCTGTAGTTAAATGGACCAGCCTCAACTGACTTCATTTGGAGTGAAATCAATCATTCTGACACCTTGAAAATCCTGTGTCTCACATTTTTTTCCTAAAGATGAGAGGATGCTCTTCTGTTTTCCCAGCTGCTCTAACTGTATTACTGCTTTCTATCAATTTCCATTTTTACAATTCTACATTTTACCTGTATTCATACATTAGGTTTTTATTGCCCCATACAAAATGTTTTCTCTTCATAGATTTGGTACTAATCTCTGAATTCTCCTTTTTGAATCAATAGATTATTACTCTAATTTCTTTAGCTGTCACAGAATCACAGAATCACAGAATCACAGAATCACAGAATCACAGAATCACAGAATCACAGAATCACAGAATCACAGAATGGTTGGAGATGGAAGGGACCTCTGGAGATCATCTAGTCCAACCCATCCACCCCACTGCTAAAGCAGGTTCTCCTAGAGCAGGTTGCACAGAGTTGTGTCCAGACAGGTTTTTAAAGTCTCCAGAGAAGGACCCTCTCTGGGCAGCCTGTTCCAGGGCTCTGTCACCCTCAAAGTAAAGAAGTTCTTCCTCATATTCAGAAGGAACTTCTTGTCGTTCAATTTGTGCCCATTGCCCCTTGTCCCCTCACTGGGCACTAGTGAAAAGAGTCTGGTCCCATCCTCTTGACACTCACCCTTAAGATATTTGTAGACACTGATGAGATCCCCTCTTGGTCTTCTCTTCTCCAGGCTAAACAGGCCTGGCTCTCTCAGCCTTTCCTCATAAGGGAGATGCTCCTGTCCCCTAACCATCTCTGTAGCCCTCAGCTGGACCCTCCCCAGCAGTTCCCTGTCTCTCTTGAACTGGGGAGCCCAGAACTGGACACAGCTCCCCAGGCGGCCTCACCAGGGCAGAGGATCACCTCC
>JAVJGJ010000037.1:83123622-83187966 GCA_035590215.1 Microhierax caerulescens | reverse complement strand
AGCTGCACCTTATCTACATCGACCAACCCACCGCCCCTGAAGCCAGCCCACAGCTGTATATTATCAATGCTAATTAATCCATCTGCATTCTTCTACAACAAACAACTGGATGCAACAATTTAACCCTCCCTAGCAATGGCACTGGCACCCAAAATGTGCTGTTTGCTTTGCCAGCATCAGCCGCATTTTGAGCATTCAGCTGAGTTTAAAATACAACATGCACTGTGGTTTCTAGATGGAGCCAATGGGCACTGTTGTTCCGGTCAGAAAATGTGCAAAACTTAGAAATCTGTGTAGTTTAAGAAGTGCAAAAATTATTTTGGACTCTTTCCATGTTTTTTCAGAGTTTAGGCTCATTTGGATTCAGTGTTCTGTGTGAAGCAGATTCCCATGAACAGATTCACACAGACTGACGATGGGGAGTTGTTAATGCAGGTGAAGGGTGAGCTCTTATTTAGGCTTCCATTTAGTTTCGCTTGAGCTGATCCCTTTAGGAAGAGATTTCATCAGCTTCACTGCTCTCTAGGAAGGAGCATAAAGCCCTAGTTGTAGGCGGAAAACTGGGCTACGGTATGATTAGAGAATGACGTGGAAGCAGAGTGACCCAGTCTACCATAGGATATTTGGAATATGAAAGCTTGGAATGCCAACTCACTTTTTCTTCCAAAGAACATGCAATTTATTCATCCAGATGGGTCTAGCAGCCAGAGAAAAGAAATGCCACGGGAGAAAGGCTTCATAGGCATGGGTCTTAACTCTGTAATTCACTGATATTTTGCTACCGAAAGCTGTTTGTTTTCCATTGCCATCCTGAGAAAAGCACGCTTGCAGTGTTCTCCCCATCTCTTTGTTCTAGCAGAGAACCTGTGCCCTGATGCCTTTTGAAAACTCGCACAGCTCTCATTTTTAAGACCAGTATCTCTAAGGTTTTCACAGTGTCTTAATCATGAAAGCAGGTGCAAGAGGAGAGTAAATGTGCTAGCCTGTTGAATCAAGGAGAGTTGTGGCCGCCAATAACCATACCCTCCCAGCTGGTTTGGGGGACCTGCTTTTCTTCTTGAGGAATTCAGGTGTGCTCCTGCAGCTTCACAAGAGCAGACTGCTGCCTGTCAAGGTACTTGTGAGATCTGGGACACCAACACTGCAGTTGCCCAAACCACCATCTTCTTAAGCTGTAGTTGCTCAAATGAGATGGCTCCCTGATCTGCAAGTGAGGGAGACTGCTGGCAGTCCCTTCCTGCAGCCTCCTCCTTGCTGTGCAATTGTGAAATGCAAAGACCTTTGCCCCTTTGCATTTACTAATCTACACCTAGTTGCATTTTCCCATTCCACAGGAAGCAGCAGCCTGCAGTGAAGGACTGCCATGAGTCTGTCATGTAAGGGTCACAGGGTATGGATTACGATGTAATGAGGGTTCTAAAATAAATATGCACACATCTCTGCATATGTATGTGCATATAAACATGTATGTAATGTGTAGGGTGTATTTACATCTGTGTCCAGTTTTTTAAAACTTAAAACCTTGCATGGTGAATACATATGCTTCCCCTTTAGTCATCCATTTTCTGTCTTAATGGCTGTATTTTTACACTTACTAGTGTTTCCAGGAAGAAGCTGAGTATTACAACTACAAAACTGAAGCCGTGAAAAAGGAAGAATATTTCTTATTATGTTGTTCTGTCTTCTAAAAGATGAAAGTAACATTCCCGTCACTTCCCTCTTAAACATTAGGTGTAGAGTTCTCTTAGGATTTTCTGCTCTTGGAGATTCGAAGGTAAGAGTGGTACAATGCCAGCAAGACAGGCGTTGACCTGCAGATATGTAGCATCTTAGTTTTCTGTTGTTTCATTTCCCATTGATTTCCCTTGTAGTTATTTTCAGTCTTAACTGCTACTAAAAGCTAGACAAAAAAATATTGGATGCATAACAATATGCAGTAGTTATGAAAAATTATTCTTTGTCTCTGGTTAATGTTTTGCTCTCTGTTTTAATGTCTTAAAGCATTTTCCATTTCTGATGTGAAACTTTGTAAAAGATAAGCAATTTAGGAGAAGTTTAAGACTTCTTAATGCTTCAGCAATAAAGACTTGTTATCAAGTGTCTTCCACTGATATAATAGCTTTGAAAATAAATTTGGTATTTAATGTGAATATTTTGTCAAATATTAATATTATAAGTTAGTATTTGACCTTATGCAAAAGTATAAAAATTGTAATAAAGGATCCACTTCAGCTGACTGATTATACTGCCCTCATTCATAGATGTAGTTTGGTTGACTTTGTTGGTGCTTCCCATCTGATGAGGTTCTCTACAATTTTAGCTGAACAGTACCAAACTGATGGTATTATATATTTCAAACCTTATGTGTACATGTGTTATTTAAAACAAACAAACAAACCAAACCCCACTTTTTTTGTCCTTCACCTTTATTTAAAACTTCCATATTTTTGCTGAAGTAATTACAGTTCCTTTTTCTGAAAAGCATAAACAGGCAAAGAAACTAATACAGAAGCATTCAAGTATGGTGTTAGCTGTTCAAGTTGGATTTGAAAGCTGCTCTCTTGGGATCTATGCAGGAAACAACCGCTGTGTTATGTGTACTTAATTTTTATTGTATATTTCCATATAATGAAACATAAAAGGGGATGCTAATTTTGGTCCAAGTATAACATTACGTAATAAATTGAGCAAACTAATTGGCTAGTGAGTGGAAGTATCCCATCTTATTTAATCATGTAAATGGGTGTAATTTTATTGTAGTTGAAGTAGAGTTACTGTAATTCTTTATATGCATGTTAATTCTTTATATGCATATACTTAAATTAAAATGCCGTGTGTTATGATTTGCTGGTGGTATGAACTAGAAAAAAAGATGCCTTAAGGTTTCCAAAACCTGACTTATGAGTGTAGCGATCATTTCAAGAAGTTCTATATAAAATTGCTTGGTCTTTTTGTCATGCATTTTCCATTTAAGTCAGTGGGAGTTGTATAGCTAAAATCATACTGAATTCATTGCAAATCTAGGGCATGCTTAAGGGGCACTTCATCTGAGCAAAGAAATCATTGCTTTGACTGTGGGTATGTTAAGTGAGAGATGAAAGTGAATAGCTTTTAGTTTATTGCTCATTTGAAAGCTGGAGGGGAAAATGGCCTTTGTCTACCTGCCAAACTCTTCCCCTCCGCTGTCCAGACTTCCTAAAAATACTCATTTGAAATCTGGCAGCAGTTACCTTTGATTTCTTTCAGTAGCTTTTCCAATATTTTTTTTTTCAACACATTATTTTTTCTTTTGTTCCTGTAATAAATTTGATCTCTCTTGAAAATGTTACAGGTAAAAAGCTAATGTGGTTTGAAATGGGCCCCAAAGAAAAATTCACTTAACAGTAATTTGATACTTAATGCAAAGTCTGATCACCAAGATGTACTCTTGACTTTCTGAGTCTTTCTCTGTTTATTGATACATGAACTGGTTAGGTTTGTCCAGGTAAAAAAAAAAAAATTAAAAAAAAAAATCCTACCTTTTTGTATGTGCTATAATGACATTTTATTGCAGATGCAGTCTAAGTGTGTGTCATAATGTTGAAAAACAGTAATTGCAGCTTGTAGCAAATTTGTGATCTGTAAATCTGTGGATATGACACCTTATTGTTATGTAATTAAATGAGGAAAATTAAATTATGAACTTCATTAACAGTGCTTTTAATGCATTAATTAGATGTGTTTTCTCTGAGATCAGCATAAAGGACAGAAAATATTTGTTGTTTTCATGGCAGACCATTAAATAACACAAGCTTTTCTTAATAGAAGTAATCATGGGTTTATTGTGGCTTTTCATTTATTCTACTTTTTATCTTATGTAACTAGAATTGTTTGAGCTCCTGATATCACCACAGATGTCAAGTAGGCAATTCTTGGAGACCTTCCTTGAGAGATTTGTTTTTATGAGGGAATTGAAAAGATGTCTCTTTTTTTTTTCCTTCAAAGCTGTATTGTGGTAAAGCACTTTTCATACTCAAGAGTTCTAATTAAGTGTATCGCTAACTAAATGTGAAGTCTTGCAATATCCTGCAACTCACTACAGGAGTCACAATTATTGGCATCTCAGACATATCATCTTCTTGTCCTTTTCCTGTTCTGCTTCCTTTAGGAGTGGTGAAGAAATGCATACTTTGGGTTTGTGCTGCAGAATTGGTGTAATCCACATGGTGCTCCCTGGTTAAAACTATATAATTAAAGTGGATAGCAATTTGGAGATTGGTGTAACATTCTTTGTCATCTTAGGGCAGAATCCTCCTTGCAATGGCACTATAAGCTAGACATTACATGACTCTGTAAACCAGAGTCATGTAAAAACATACAAATCTGATTTTGGGTAACATGACATCTCTTCTCCCATTCTTTTTCCTTTGAGGGCCCTCTCAGTTAAGTTCTGATGTCGTTTTATCTATTGCAGTCTTATATCCATCTCCATCTAAATTAAAAAAAAACAACCAACCAACCAACCACCTTAGTAAACACTTAAATTCTAAGGATAAGAAGTAAGATGTACTCTTTGCTAATTTTCTTTCATTAAAATGCTGACCAGTGAAATAGAGAGTTGTAGCAACTAATGATTTCTGTTTGAGAAGGTGATGCTGTAGATAATGATGCTGCCAGATAAATGTCATTTGAGTATGAGGCATTTTTCAAGAACAAATGTCAGGTCACAGCTGATGTGCACATTGATCCAATAAATTATTTCGTCATGAGTGTGGAAGGTGCTTATTTTTACAGTAAGGGTATGCATGTTAAGATGATGGTTACTTGGGAGAGCTAATGTCTCTTTTTCCCTTCATGACTGAAGAGCATGGACTAAAGTTGTGTGGTTGCCAGACCCAGGAGTGACCATTTGTACCCTGCGCAGTGCAACCTTGAGTTGACAATGTGTACATGACGGGAGAATTTGGAGATGTGTGTAGGTTCAGAGTCATGCTCAAAATGCAGTGTAAATGTAGCAAAAATCTTAACTATCATAAAAATATGTGCCTTCCATAAGAAATGACATCTTCTGCTGGCAGCCGGGAAGAAAGGAGAATGGCGGTGCAGGATTGGTGTATTTCATGAAGGTCCGAGGTCTGACGAAAAGCTGCTGGCTTGTGGTTTATATACTTCTGTGATGGTACTTCATGATTAATATATATTACAAAGTACTGTTTGAAATAATAGTGGTACAGAACTGACAGTCTTGGTTGAAAGAAAATTACTGGATTACTTCCAGTGATTTCATGATCAGATAAATTTGAGTTAAGGGGGTGGGGCAGTAGTTCGCTTTATCATGTGTCTTAAAATACCTTTAAGGCCCTGTCTGTGTTATAGATAAGACATTTTAAGGCAAGGATTGCAAGGCAAGGATTGTCTTCCTAGCAAAACAGCTTTATTTCCTATTAGTTCACTTAAGTGTTTGCAGAGATATCCTTCATGCAGTTTCAAGTAAACTTCAAAAAAAAGTGTAAAAAGTTTTCGAGGTCACTATGTAAGAATGATGTATGTATGAATAACTTTACAGGACTCTAGTCTGCAGCATCGTTGATCTCTGTTCCAAAAGAATGATGTTTGACAAGATACAGTAGATGTTTGATTCTGTGAGGTTTTGCTGGATGATACTGCTGTATAAAATTAAGTGCTGAAGGGTACCCCGAGCTTGCTTTTTAAATCTCTGTCTCCTTTTAAGCAAAAGTTACAAATAACTGCTTTAATCATCTTGGCTTACTCAAAACCAGAAAAAGATAAAACTAGTTTACCATCCAGTTTAGCTGTCTTTCTCTTTGGTGTGGTTTTGGGGGGGATGGAGAGGTGTTTGTTTTGGGTTTTGTTTGTTTATTTTTGGTTGGGTTGCTGGGTTCTTTGTTTGTTTGGGTTTTTTAAATAATGGCATTGTCTTACTAAAAAAATATGTTTTTCCTTGGAAGCGATATTTACTTATAGGCAAGCTAGTTTTCTGGTAGTGCCCATGCTTCCAACCCTTTTCAATTTATGATTTAAAATGTAAGCAGATAATTGGATCTTTGGAGACATTACATAAAATTCAGTATTTCATAAGGTGATCAGTATTGGATGTGTTTATAAAATGAGTTCATTATAAAATGAAAATAAAAAAGATCACCACACTATTTGTGTGTATCTCTCAGTAGTATATATTTGGGGTGTTAATGCTTGTTAAAAGAGAAAATCAAGACACTGTTCGCATTGCTTACAGCTGAAAGTTCAGGACTTTCAGTTCTGGGCATCTGGGCAGTGAATGTCACTGCAGGATGTCATGATCTGTAGTCAGAAGGAAACCTGGTGAAGAGAAGTCTTGTATTTCACTCCAAGTATAGCAAAGTTTGCTCTTGAATTAATTTCTGCCAGTTGCAGATCCCAGAGATATCTATCAGATGCCAAGAATTCCCTCTTCCTGGCTGCAGAAGATACAATGCTTGGAATGCATCGAAACCTTTGGGTGGCTGGGTTGGAGAAGGGTAGACCATCGGTCTTCCAAAAGACATCGCATCCAGGCAATCTGCAATATGGTTGACTGCCCGTCAGTGGGTATTTCACTGAGAATGTGCATTGCCAGCTGTCAGAGCAGTGGCACAGCATACAACATGAGCTGTATTTTACCTCCCACACACACCATGTTATAGGTAGCATGATACAGTCTTACAGCGAAGTCCTAGACTAGAACATCAGAAGTCATGTGTCACTGACTTGTGTGTGTACTGAAACACCAAACTCTATCTGCAACTTACAGATATTGTGCAGTCTCTTCACATTTTGTCACTTTAAAGAAGTATGTATAGATCTAGGGTGAGAAAATTAATTTTCCTGTCAACATTTTATCATTCCAAACAACAAACCTCTGTCAGACATTCTTAACAATCGTGAATGCTGTGAAGTTCAGGATTCTCAAAGAGTACTCGCCAAGGATGGAGTGATGCTTGATTTTTCATCTACTGCCTGCCTTCCCAAAGCAGAGGAGACAGATTGGGCTTTACTGTAAAAAGCAATATGTGAAAGCTTTCAAAAGCAGTGAATCGGTATCTTATATTTCCAATGCTTTTTATTGTCAGTTTGGCTGTTTGTTATCAAGATTCAAAATCCTTTAAAAACATTTCTGAATGTAAAATTTTAGACATTAATATAATATGTGGATAGGAGTTTGGACTAATTTTCCTTAAATACCCCCTGTAGTAACAAAACTGGTAGTCTCTATGGCAGTGATAACTGCTTTACTAAGTTGATTTCAAATAGTATTGCTATTTCTTCATTTTGTGATAGAAATGTTATCTTCCTGAATAGCACCTGAGTTATTTATTACACAACAGATATAATTTAGATTAAAAGCCAGCCTATTTAAGCTGTACTTAAGTAATCCTGTACTTAAGGAGGCTGTAAATAGTCCATGATAAGCAGAACTTAAATTCCTTGACATTAAGATAAAAAAATAATCAAAGATCATTATCAGTGTTGTGCTCTCTCAGTAAATGGGACACATTTGAATTAGGTGTCCAAACTTTATCCTATGTTCAGCTTAGATGGGCTTGGAAAATTTTTTGGTGGTTCTTATACAGTGCCCCACCCTTCTTTTGGGAAAACTTGCCAGCTTCCCTCTGCTGATGGTTACCTCTTCTTGTGGAGCTCGGTAGGTCTTACTCAGGCAAAAGCGTTGCATCCTCAGTGGAAGGTATCAGTGCTGTTGAGAGAGGAAAGGTTTTCCCTTCTGCAGAGCCTACAAGATTTGGTCCCACAGAAACTGGGAAGCTGCCCTGCAGTATGTTGCCTAGCTGGTAAGAAGAAAAGAGCCCTAGGCCTTGTAAGACAAAGCAGGTACAATGTGAATTTTCTTGCTTTAAGATTTGCCTCAGATAAGTCAGAGTATGTTGCTTCCTTTTTCCCTTTTTGCTTATTTTTTTTGCTTATCAAGATTGGCTGGCAGAGCAGCCCTCATCAGAGCATTTCTTTCAACTCCTGCACTTCCTCAGCTTAGCCTCTGTATTCCAAAACCCCCATACCTTGCTTTTGCTCCCCTTGCTTATGCCTTCAACATCATAATTTGTTGTGTGTTTGAGTCACAGTCTAATGCATAACCTCAGTGTTCACTTTGGCAGAGCTGCTGTAATATTGACTGACATTCTCATGAGCAAGCGTAGAGGAAGATACCAAAAATGTAAAGTCAAAAAGTTATGCAGGCATGATTTTGAATAAATAAATGTATGCAAGGTGGGGTCAATAACAGTTGATCTAGTGTTACGATGTGGATCTTTTGTGGTCAAGGTCTTGACTTTCCTTTTATTGATCATTCACTTTTGGGACAAGGGTAGTCACCGAACAAAGAATATATTTGAACAACCTTTGTTTTTGCATGTCACTAACGTATGCTTGGAATAATTTGCAATGAAGTGCTTTGATATGTATCAATACCCAGTATTATTTTTTGAGCCTGTGATAAAATAGCTTTAAACTTACTGATGCATACGAGATATTATGAACAAATAGTGAAAATTAAGACAAAACAGTACAAAAATAATTGATCTTGACTAAGGACTATGTAATATGCAGCTCATTTGTGCTAAATACCGTTTTCAGAATCATAATAGAAGTCTGAATGACATAGATGTTAGAATTACAACATACACAGCCTCATGGTCAGCCCTGCCTGTGCAATATCGTTACCTCTTCTGAAAGAAGTAGTGTAGCATAAATCAGTAATCAGAATGGTTTGTGTGGTATTAATGCTGTGAGGATAGTAAAGGACTTTTGAGTGTAGAAGTGGCAAGCTTAGAAAGGCATCTTGAACAGTGAATGTTTTCAACGTGCCTTAAACCTGGGGAAAGGTGCCTTAGACAAAGAGAAGGCTTGTTGAAGCCAAAAAATTGACCTTTAGGTAGAAACAGATGTGAGACACCTCCATTTTTTGGGGGACTGTGATACAAATTTCTATAATTCTTTTATTACAAGGACCTCTGTTTACACATTTTTCTTTGGGAAAATGTGTTTAGAGAGAATCTCATCTGCTGTAAGCCTTTTTTACACCTGCTACCTTTCTATGAATGTGATCAACTTTATTACTGAGTTTACTTTTAAGAGCATCACTGACGAAAGAACTGGTGAGAACTTTCTTCTTTGGTAAGATATTAAAATATAGTATTATTGAGCATGATCAACTGGCATCCTGTGGTGTAGCTGTTCATTTAATTATTTTTATATGTATTTGTATATATATGTATTAGAGTATATATAATGTGCATCTAAAGCATTCAGAAATCTTATTTGTGGAGAACTGCTCGTTTCCAAACTGGGAAAAGAACAATGCTTTTCCTAAGGGGAAAAGTCCTACCATGGGCAGGGGTGCCTTCTGCCAGGCCAGGCTGCTCAAAGCCCCATCCAACCTGGCCTTGAACACTGTAGTATATTTTCAAGCATAATTTTGTTGTGAAGTGCTGCTTGCTGGTGAACTGCTTACGCTCCTTCCTGTTTCTCTTCTGCATCTTCATTTGCTTCACCCTCATATAAAGCATCCCAGAAAAAAAAAACCAAAACAAACAACCAAGCATTCTTGCTGTCTGAAATTTTAGAGGTGATATTCTATATTTCTTTTTCTGTAATTTTTCTGACTGTCCAGACAGTTCTTTGAAGCAACTTACATAATGTGACTTGCTCTTATGGATTGATTTTTTTTTTTTTTTTTTAATTTTACTTTCTTACAATCACTGATGTCTCAAAGGATTCTTGTGCTGAAGATGTTAGTGTTCTACAGATGGCAGAATGTGATGTGCTGGGCTGGTTAAGTGTTTCTTTCAGTCTATTGTCAGTGTATTTTTTTTGTCTGCTTATCTTTAGTAGTTGTGTCATACTTGGTAATTACTTTGCATTGTCATTGCATTCCCTGTGATGCAGAGGAATGAGGCCCCAAGTGCTGTTGATGCAATCATCCCTACATGTTTCATAGGATGCAACAAGGGGAGCTGTCCCCTAGAATCCTATGTCACTAAGCTGACTGAGGTTTAGGAAAGCACTCGACCTTATGAGGGATCACTTCCCTGGAAAAGCAGATAAATAAAACTCATGAATCATTCAGTTTGGAAATCACAGTTCCTGAACAACTAACTGATGCTTTCCCTTTTCCAAAAGGGTGAGGGGAAGGTTTTGCATGGCAAGTGTGGTTTTTTTTGTTCGTTTGTTTTGGTTTGGTTTGGTTTTTGTTTTGTTTTGTTTTGTTTTGTTTTGTTTTTTTAAATCCAAAACAAAAGAAAAAAGGGGGCGGAGATAAGAAAAAAAGGCTGAAACCCCTCAGTATCTTCCTTTTTTACAAAATCTGAAATACCTGAGGCAGGCTTTCCTCATATGCCTCCTGACTTAGTACCAGCATCATAGGAAACCCTCAGACTTTAAATAGTCCCTCTAGATGTACTACATCCTTTTGTCTCCTTTATGTTTTGGAAAGCAATACATTTTCTTCTTGTTGTTTCTCTTTCTTCTGTTACCTATTTATATATTTTTTTTTTTCTTTTTCTTGGCAATTCAGGGGCTTGCATATGCATCAAATTGGACAACTGTGTTCTTCTGTTGATGCTTTCTTAGTACTGTTCTGTGACCATGTGGCTTAGCAGGGCATTCATTTCGCATTCGGTTCGAGCGACTTGTAGCTAGTCCTAAAAGACTGCATTCTAGATTTGGCTTACTCAGAATATAAAGTACTTCCGTTGGAGTACTGCAAAGACCAAATAATGGGAGGTGGCAGAGAGCCATCGCCAGCAATTGATAGCTTTGTATAGTGATAAAATTGTATTCATCTCCTGTGTAGGTGCCAAGAAGAGCAGTTGCAGCTGCCTTCTTTCCATACCTTGCCTCAACTAAAACACAGGAGGAGGAATAAGAAAGTGAGTTTCAGAAGTGTCTGTTTCCAAAGCACAGGCTGCTTAATTTCCAATTTTAAGAAAAAATTACTAGAGGAGACAAAGGTCGGAACACTCATCTGCTACCTAAAGGTATTGATCCAACCCAGAAATCATTGTGGGTTGAGGGGTTTATGTTCAGTTTTTTGTCACTGTATAAATTTTTTTTTCCTCCTGGGAGACACTAGGAAAAAGGAGGCAAGATGTAGGGGTATTCCCCTTAGAGGGCTCTCAGAGTCAAAGGTTGGAGAGTTAAGGTCAGAACTAATTAGGCTGTCAGAATTAGTCTGCACTTAAGAGTGTCTGTGTGCGTATACACTCATTCATATGTTCATGCTCATGAAATACAAAATTAGAAAAAATACTAGCCCCTCTGAAAAGCTGCTGGTCCATAATTTGGGTTTCTTGCACAGCCGAGGTTCTAGCTCAGAGAAGGAACAGGGTCATGTTGTCATAGAATCATAGCCTGGTTTGGGTTGGAAGGGACCTTTTTAAAGGTCATGTAGTCCAAGACCCCACTATGGACAAAGACATCTTCCACCAGATGAGGTTGGTCAGAGCCCCATCCAGCCTGACCTTGAACGCTGCAGGGATGGAGCATCTACATCTTCTCTGGGCGGCAACCTGTTCCAGTGTCTCCCACCCTCATTGTAAAGAATTTCTTCCTTCTGTCCAATCTAAATCAACCCTCTCCAGTTTAAAACTGTTGCTCCTTGTCCTGTCACTACAGAGCGTGGTAAAAAGTTTTTCTCCTTCTTTTTTTAGAAGTCCCCTTTATATATGGAAAGGCTGCAGTAAGATTTTCCTGGACCTTTCTCTTCTCTGGCCTGAAATACACCAACTCCCTCAGCCTTTCTTCACAGGGGAGGTGTTCGTTATAACAATGTTAGATAAACTTTTGCATGCACAATGACTTTGGAGAATGCTTTTTTTCTCTCAAAGAGTGAATGAAATAGGCGTATAAACTGTACCAAGTTCAATTTCCTTTTTAAAATAATCATAGCTGCAAAATCTACAGTCACACATAATTTAAATGTGCATTTATTTAAATTAAAGTATTTTATATACTTAAAAAAAAATATACATTTACCGATTGATAAATTGGAGTAATATCAATGGGTGTTTTTTTTTTTTTTAAATAATTATTTTAAGTAAGTACATATTTGTGTAGAGATGCAGAGCTAATTTAACTTTTTAATTTATATTGTTAAAAGCCTGGAAAGAGAAAACAACCACTTAATAGTATATTATAAATACATATATATTTTAAAGTATATAAGCTAATGACTTGCTTCTAATTCATTGATGATATATAAGCATATCAACTGTGGCCACAATCAGAATGAAGTCCTATGATGTGCATTATTTTTGCTGGTGGAAAAGTGAAACAGGATCAAAACTTATGCTCTAAGTCATAATAAAGTCCTTCCTCTTAGCAAGCCATCCTGGTGGCATTGCTGAACATAACCGTGGAATTGGGTAGTTGAAGAATGAATGTTTGCAGACAAAGTAATGTAAGAAAATAATAAAAGTGAAGCCTGAACATTAAGCAAAGCCTGTCACACATTGTGGATGGTGACCAAACTGGGCTTTACACGAGGTTCCTGCTGTACCAGCATTTATATAGCTGAGAACTTCCCTCTCTGACCAAAACAGAAGAAAAAAAGTGCGTCCGAGATTTTCTCCCCGAATAGTTTTTAACAATAGGTGCCCCAACATTCAAATATTTTTTTCCTCAAAGTTATGCAGATTCTGTGGAAATAATTGCAAAGAGGGATGTCTGTTTCTTGTCAGACTGATTTGGTTGTTTGAAATACTGCGGATTTACTGTATGACTGAAGTAGAATTGGAGGGGGTGGGTTGGGGCAGATCACTTCAGAATAATAATCAGACTGGGATCGTAAAATGCATTGGAACAATTTCCATCTTTTTTCCACTCTTTTTTTTTTTTTTTTTGTTACAGTGATGCTTTTATGAATTAATGATGCATGTGTGATTCTTTTATCTTAATAGTACTGCATACGCATACTGTAAATGTCAGTGTAGGTGGCAAAGCCAGGGGAACAGTTCTGTTTTGGTTCACTGCTTATGCCACTGTATCCTGTCTAAAGGGAAACAAAAGAAACTGCATCTGCCTGGTTTGTTTATGTTTTTATGTTCTGAAAATAAATGCTAGGTGAAAAGCCAAAATCTTGGTTCTCACTGAAAAGAATTGTCTCCGAGTGGCAGTTTCCTAAGATGCCTCCATTTATTTTGCATTGAAGTGCATGTCCTACAACAGTTACTCTTTTTGTGCAATCTTGAAAAAGACATGATAACATTTAAACCAGTAGAATATATGAAATTTAAAGAATGGTACTCAACTCAATACTTTTTTTTTTTTTTCCCCATTTTTCTTTTTTTTTCCCCCTTTTGAAAGGGATGAATGTGCATGTGCCAGTCGGTACACACTTCTGGGTCAGGATCAAGCTTTTTGAATTCAGAATCTGGGTTTTAAAATCCTTTCTTCTGCCTTCACTAGTGCCTTTGTAAATCTGGAGCTTCTTCATTAGAACTGATGAGTTTAACTCAACATCCTCTGTCATAGGATACTCCTTTTGTTGTATTATGAGTCAGAAATTGATGGAAAGTAGCCACATCAGTTAGGGTCCTTAGTGACTCACCTCAGTAGAGTTAGTTTAAAAAATGTTGCTAGCACTACCTTACATTAATCAGTTTAGAGTATAGGTGTGTTTTCCCTCCTGTTCCATTACCGACAGCCATCATCCCAGAACATCTACATCACCCTTCCTTCTACTTCATGTCAGTACGGAGATTAGTTTCTTCTTCTGTGTTGAGCCTGTCTATTGGAAGAAGATAAACTGGACAAAGATAAACTGGAGGTAAACTTTCAGTATGTCCACTGACATTTTAATGTTACTGGAACGAGATGCCTCTGTAGCACTGTCCATGTAGTCCGGCGCGTAACTGTATTTTAACAGCTCGTGCACTGTGTGCATTGTATGGGCTCTGGTGGCAGATGTTACCAAGCTGACACAGCAGTACAGAGCCTAACCATTGCTTTCCTGAGAAAGGAAACCTGACTGCTGACTGGGGGATTATTTTGTTTTGTTTTTAAACGCTGCTCTGGTGCTAGTTTCTGTTGTTGCAGATTTCTTTGGAGAAAATGTGTTGCATGTCTTGCACGTTCGTGTAGCGTCCAAGTGACAGGCAGCTTAAAGAACCCAGTCTGGCTGCACTTGTGGTCAGAACTATTTTTGTCCGGCGTTTGTAGCTACATCTCTCCTCATGTGGGTGCAGAAATTTACATAAAGCAAATTACTCTTAAGATGGCGTAAAATCTGGTTATGTTTGCTTTTTGTTTGTTAGAATTCTGTGCATGACCTTAAGGTGTGTTTTTCATTTGCAGAAAAGAGAACTTGTTCTAATTCGTGTTTGGGTTCATCATTTGCCTCAGTTAGATGCAATACACATGACCAATCTTTTGTCATAAAGTTCCAAAATTTTGTTAGCTTTTTCCCCTCTTGTTTTTCTTTCCCAGGTTTTCACTTGAGATCAGTTCTGTTTGGGTACTGGATTTTCAGTGGATTCTTTTGAACTTTAGGGCAGGAATATTCAGGAATAGTTTTCTTTATTTCTGCTTCATTGTGTAGATTTCAGCATTCTTTTTTGTTTTGTTTGTTTGTTTGTTTTTGTTATGATCTCTACAACTACAATTCCGTCTACCACAGCTGTTGTAGAAAAGCTGTGGTTGAGTTTACTCTGCAAGTGAATGGTAAAATCAGCACCTAGTGTAAGTGTTGTTTTCACATCAGCTTAAAGAGAAATATTACTTTATCTGCCTGAAGTGTCATAACCTTGTGTTGTTTGGAGGCACTCCTCACCGTGGCCTTGTAGATGTAGAAGTTAACCAGTGCTCAAGTAATTTTCTCAGTGTCAGCATACTCCAGCTTGTCAGATGCCTGCCTCACTGCGCTTGGAGTTGCAGGGTCATCATCATTACCATGTTAAATGGGCAGTCTAAGCCACCCTGGGAACTGGAGGTTGGTAGGTACCTGCTGTGTGGTGAGTGAGAACGTCTGGCTGCAGCGCATCATCCCAGCTCTGTGCCACCGGCTGGGTGGGCTCCTGCTGCAGCAGGTGTGGGGCTGGAGGCAGGAGGAGAGCAGGGGAGTTGGGAAAGAGAGGAGGGAGGTGCTGTCAGTACCGCTTCTTCATCAGCGCGTGAAGTCAGCGAAAATGCAAGAGGAAGATGGAAGAGAAGGTTGTGTACCCTTCAGCAGAAGTTAGGGACTTTTTTTTTTTTTAATTTGCAAGTTTATGTGTACTTCTGACATGCAGTTCAGATTACTTGGGCAGAGTCTTAAATTCAGCATTATTAAGAAATCAGTTCTGGATGTAGCATTATCATGTGCTAGCATTTTTATCTTTTACCTGTAATTTCATGAGATTTTTATCCTCTAGCAGAACTGGTATAGGCTGTTATGCACTGAGTACAGGATTTCTAGACAGTTTTGTAAAAGCTGAAAAACAAATTCGTTCAGACTAGCTTAGTGAAGCAAATTTTGGGGTTTTGTTGGAAACAGAACATCTTGTACATCAGAGAACCAAATTATGTATCTGATTACTTGAGAATTTGCATAGAAATAAGAAATTATGCAGGAATCAAAACATAATATTCATTGGTGTTTGGACAAGGGCAGGAAAGAGACTTGTAGTTACACAGTAGAAAATGAATGCAAAATCTCTGAATTTATTTTGTTTCTCTTGAGATTATGTCCAAAGAAAGATAGGCTTTTTTTTTTTTTTTCTTTTCCTTTCCTTCCCCTCTGCCCTTTTTCATATGCGTCTGAAAGGGGGCACTGCTATCCATTGGATGTGAGACATTGCCCTTTAAATGTCAGGGATAGTACTTGGATATATGGTGATCCACATCATAGATCAATTCGGAAGTTTATTTTTTAATGCATTTTTACCTTCCTGAAATGGTTGTTTATGCTTGTACCTATAAGCAACCCTCAAGTGCATTTTAAGATAAGCAGGATTCCGTCTCTGTTTTTCTTGAAATACAGCTCATGGATGAAGTATATGCCAAGGGAAATAAGAAAACTGTTAGCCTATAAAAAGTGTCTATAGTTAACATAAAACACGGGTAGCATATATTCTTTTACCTGCTTATAGACAAAGGGTAAGAGAGTAGTGCCAAAGAAATTTTAGAGCCACCCACAGGCAAAGAACCATCATAGAGTTACACATAATGCCAGTGAAATGTTTTGGAAAAAAATATCTTAAAAGTCAAACTAGAAATGGTTTTGTAACTTTGCTTGTGCCATTCCCAACCACAAGAACAGTATCATACTTGCCTTTGAGCTTCATAGGAGAAAAATGAGACAGGCTGTCTGAATTGATTTTAATCATGCTGAAACTTTATTTCTTGGGCTGAGTACAAAATGTGTGAATTGTTTTTTAGAAATAATTTTTATGTTATCATGGTTTAACCACCGAAACCAGGACAAATGTCTTGCTGTCACTGGATGTGACTTTGCACTAGACTTTGCAGCTGGTATTTTCACTGAGAAGATACTTTAAAGATTAAATGTTTCTTGAAGATGAATGCGTGAAAACTAGCACGCTTTTAGTAAACATAAATGAAGTTCTCACTGCATGGTGAATAAAGATGATGGATGTCTACGCAGTATACCACAGCTCAGCATTTCCCTAAGAAAATGCTCATCATAATGAACATTTTAGCATCAAAGTAGATCCCAAAGCTTTTGTGAAACTGGATCTTACTCACTGTTGGAAAGACACAGGGGAAATCCCTGTTCTTCAGTGTTTTTCTCCAGCTCGTAACTTTTCCTTCACAGTGAAAGGATACGAGCCAGTGTGCCAAGGTTTCCTGTTCCTTCTCTGATTTGTCTTTCAGTCTCTTGGCCAACAGCCTAGAAATTGTTTTCATAAGCATTATTCCTCAGCAGTGTCCTGCTTCAGCTCTGTCTTCAGTAGGAAGGCACTTTTCTGGGCCTCTGTGTGTCACCTCTGTTGGGAATTCCTGCGGTTTTTATTGGTCTAATCAGCCCTGCTCTCTGCCTGGCCTTGTTAGCAACTTTCAGAATGACTGGCTGTTGTCACTAGTAATTTCATTATTTCTTTTTTTCATGTGACAGTCTGTTGACCACACTAAGCACAAGTTAGCTCACGGCAGTAATAAGCCCTGCATTACTTCAGTAAAGGGTTTATTTAGTGTGGGGTTTCCAAGCAGACTTGACAAACTTCCCAGGTGGACTCCTGTACAGTTTTACCATCTCTGGACTGATGGATTTTCACCAAAAATTGACTTTGTAAGCACTTCCTTTAGGCTCCTGATGTACAGTTACAGCATACAGAAGGGTATGCATTTCTGCCCAGTAATGTTTTTGTCTTAGAAGAAATTAGATTGTAAGTATCGACATCCTAGACTTCATTAGCTGTTCTCCTGATCTCTGCTAGTTACGTGTTAGTTCTTGTCAACTGAGCTATGTATTGCTTTTCTTGATCTCTGGTAACACTGATTTCCTGACATGTTTCCCTCGGATCTAGTTGCTGTTATTCGTATTGGAGATAAGGTTTATTCTTATGGCTGTGAACATCAATGTTTTCTACATCATTACATGCTATTAAATGTAATGCACAGTTTGGCATCAGTGCATAAATATGAGGTGTACAGTTCAGATAATATTTGTAGACATCTTAACTCTGCACACAACAGAACCTCTCTCTACCTGGACTGGAAAAACTGCTGTTCCATACAGGTACACATTTACTGTCAGAGGAATTTTTTCATTTATTTATTTATTTTTAAGTATATGAAGGGTTTCTAAACTTGTGTGGTGCATTGTCAGTTCACAGAGACACATAATTCACCATTTAAAACAGAAGTGTATAATAAGCTTTACAGTAAAATCTGATATCTAGGGAACAATCTTTCTTTAGAAGACTGTTGCACAATTTGCAGTATATTGTGGTGGTTATATTTTTCTAAGATAACTGCTTCATGTTGCTTTTGGAGGTCAGTATTAGAGAAGACATTCCAAAATCACTCTTCATTTTTCCAGTATACCAATTTCTATATGTGGTTTGCTGAAATTCTCTTTACTGTTCAGTGTAGTCTGTCCAACTAGCTGATCTTAAGGCTCATAGCTGCAAAGGATAAGGAAGCCCTGTCAATGCCAATAAGCATATAATAAGCATGGTTAAATGAGTGGGTTGTGTTTTCTTTTTTCATAACAAAGTCACACCTCCCCCTCAAAAAAAAAAACAACCAACAAACAAACGAAAAAAGAGGAAGTGTTTTGAAGCAGCACATTGTGGTGTTGCATTGCAAATTGTATTTGATCAAGAAAAATAATAATACTGCATGTCTTTAAATGCATTACAAAACATTTACATAGGTACTTGTAATTAGCTGTGTAATAAGGCTTCATTGCATCTACTCAGCTTTGTTACACATCATCGTTGGTATGTGTTTTTTGGTGTACCCATTTTCATATTTTGAACTGTTCATGAGTGAGAAATCTAGTTCCAGAAGAGAGTTCATGCAATACCAATTTCATAGCTGTGTAAATCATTGCAGTATCGCCTCTCTTTGATATTTTTTTTTTATACCAAGATGCCTGACATGTTGGCAGGAGGAGAACTTCATATTAAATGGAATAAATCAAAGCTCTGGTAACAGAGTGGTCCTTTATTTTCAGTCCAGCAGTTTGGATCTAGCTGTCCATTGTTTATTGGTTGGCAGATGCTGATGAATATATGTGTAGGACAGAACAGAGCAGACAGCAGATTGTGCACCGCTGTTGATCCTGATGCACCTCTCTTTCTGTCTTGTTCAATGTTCCTACAGATTCCTCTGCCACAGGGTAGGCAGAACTGTTTTCTTGCTCAGTGAACACAGTGCCTTCCTCCGTACTGGGTATAGCCTGTCTCAGATAGGCAGAAGCTTTGTAATGCAGCTGGAGTTTTAAAGAGAAATGATGAAGAATCTGTTTTTCTACAGTCTGTTGTGGAAGTTATGTGTGCTCAGTTACCTTTGTGCTCAGAGAATTATTTTTATTATGAAAATTTTTCACATAAATAGTCAAGCAAAACCTCAGCTCTGAGGAAACCTTTGACATTAAAACTATCGATTTAAATCTGTATTCTCAGTAACATGATATAAACAGTTTTTTGTTTGTACTCTATGTACGTGTGACTTCACTTATTCTGAATGTGCAATGTAAAAGTAGAATATTAAGTATTATGAATATTATTTACATTTCTTTTTTGCTGCAGATTGTTTTGGACCTTAGCTTCAAGATATCCAGTTCTAATTTCAATCTAATTTCAAAGATTATCCTTTTTTTTTTTTTTTAATTACAGACATCATTCTGCAGTACGTGTCTCCAAAAGCAATCACACCTGAACACAAAAATAACATATTGAACAGAAAGTTAAGTAAAGGATTTGTTGTACAGAAGGAGCTCAGTTCACTTCCACCAGCTCAAAAACAGAGCTTAATAATGTGCAGTTGTTCCCGTTGATGTGCTTGTTCAATGTGACAGACTAATGGCATCTTGTAACTCATGAACACCAGCCCTTCTGAAGAGAACTTTTGATTGTCCCTGAATATCCTCTGGCCACACTCCATTGCTTCCTGCAAGTAATTCTGCGTATTTTGCTCACCATTTCTGAAATTCTTGAGTCATAGAGTGTTTGGGAACCTTTTTTGCTTTCTTTTTGTGTACTTGGAACACCTAGCATTTGTTAGTAGATCATGGATCCACTCCTTTGTGGTAGCTATACTGCACACCTAAATAGGAAAGGGACAAAACAATTTGTTTTTACAAAATGATAGAGTGAAAGTCTTACATGATTCTTTTTAAAATACAGGTGTTCAGTAAAGTAACAGGAAATGCAGCACAATTTTGAAGTAGCAGTTTTCCAAGTATTCTTGAATTTAGAGATGCTCTTTTTTATTTAAGCAACATGGTTTATATAAAAAGCAATTCTAAATTATTAATCTAGAAAACTGTATAACTGTGTGCGATCTTTCAAATTTATATTCAAATTCCCTGTCAGACCCTTTAAGAAAGGAGGGATAGAAGTCTGAATTTCCTTTTGTAGAAATAGTTTTGACTCCTTGCTCCCAACAGATCAATTTATCACTGGCATAGTCCTGAAGTTATATCAACATGCTTACCAGTATCAAGGTTACTTTTCCTATATTTTCATACTCACGTTGTTCAATTTGACTTCTGTTCATGAGCTCATGTGGCTTTTCTCCATGTGGTTAAGAAGATTTGATTTTGAGCCTTCGCAGATTTCCATAGTTCACTGCTTTAAATCTCATGTAACTTGCAGCTGCCGAGGGGATGCACTGCTCCTTTGGTTATGCACTACAGTCCATTCCATATCCCCAAGTATGGAGGAAAAATAAATGTCATGTTCCCACAGTAAGCTCTGCTATAACACATTTTCTGTGATTTGGGTGTGCACTGTGAAAACAAAGGTTTTCCATGTAAAATATGTAAACTTTCCCTGTATTAAGGTCTTTGTATGACATTTTTCTTGTTTCACTATGTTCTAGGAATGGAGGGCTCAGTTCATTTATCTTGACGGAGGTGCCTAATGCCATTTGAGACAGCCCTAGTTTTTGCAGTTCCATCATAGCAGACAGGATACAGGACCTACAGGAGACTCCCTCTGGAGTCCCACCTGGAGTCCAGGCAGGAGTACCCAAAGGCCTCTCAAACAGCAGTAGGCACCCATGGTTACCTTTAGTGTAATTACTTTTTTAGTTGAGTATTGTGAGAAGTTAACATGAAAAAAAAAAAAAAAAGAGAGCTGCTATATCGGATCTGACTGTCCTGCCCCTAACAATTGTCAAAGACACTTGATCTAAAGGAAGATCTGAACAAGGCAAGTGCACATTACCTATCTTTTTAGCACAGTACCAGCCTCAGAAGTGATTGTGGTTCTACGTGTTTATTTAGTAATTTTGGTGCATTTTTCTCACCTGAAACTCAGCTGAAACCACGTTCATGTTTAGCAACCGCAGGATCATTTCACAAGGACTTCAGCAGTTCAGTGATGTACAAAGAGCCCCTTCCTTTTGTCTGCGTGGGACTTGGCACTCGCTCACTTCATCTGCTGTCCCTGTTTGTTCTAATTCACCCTGCCTTTGCGACCCAGGGTTTTAGAGTTTTCTCATTCTCCCCTCAGCTGTGTATTTTCTGGACCAAAGAGCTCTGGCATGTGTCCTTGTTGCCTGCGTGGTTGAGTCTGTTGCCTTTCTCTGCCTTTCAAGTTCTTCTGTATCCTCGTAACTCAGAAGAACCAGAGCTGCTCACAATATTCAAGATGCAGGCAAACTATTGCTATTTATTGCCCAGTCATTCAGTCTTGTAAGGTCCTCTGCAGTTCTCCCTAACTGAACATTTTTTGTAATACTTTCAATTTATCAAACTTTAGCAACTTTAATCATGCCCTACAATCCAGAAAAGGGTATGAGCAGTAGGAATATGTTAAACACCCCAGCTTGCAACCCAGCTGTCTTTGGGAATCTGTCCATGGTCACTGTAGGAGGCACTTACTCTCCCTTATTACATAGGATAGATAGAAATATTACATAGGATAGAAGGTCTCTCTGTAAGCGACTGGTTACATATGAGAGAACTTCTGTCCTATGTAATATCTCTCTAGTTTATAAAATAACTTTCAGTGAAGGACTTTAGGACTTTGGCACAGGCTCTTGTGGCATCCCTTTATCCACATTTGGACATTACATCCCAAATGAGTGGTCTACTAGATGGATGAAAAACTGGCGGGGCTATCAGACCAGGGGTGTATCCTGCGCCCTTGTCTTGTTTAATTCTTCATCAGTGACAAGGAAGAGGAGATGCAAGGCACTTGTCACATCTGTGGATGACAACAAACTCTGAGGTGCAGTCAAAGCACTGAGGCCTGGCTGCCAGTCAGAAGAGCCTACACAGACCTGAAGAGGGGGCTGACAGTAACCTTGTGAAATTAGGCAAGTAACTTAACCTTGAGCCTGGGATGGACAAACTGCCGCCACTGGAACATCCTGGGCACTTGCTGGCTGGGGAGCAGCTCTGCTGGAACAGACCTGAAGGTCACGGTAGACAGCGACCTGAGCATGAGCTGGCAGGGTGCCTTGGCAGCTGGCAGCATCCTGGGCTGAGTTAATAGGAGCACGGCCAGTAAATAGAGGGAAAAGTTTATTCACTTCTACTCAGCGCTCGTTAGACTGTGCCTAGACTACCGTGCACAAGTTTGGCGGACACCCCAATATTGGACACACCAACACCTTCTGGTACAGGAGGGATATTGATAAAGCCGGGCAAACTCAGCAGAGGGCCCGCAGGCTCGTTGGTGACAAGAGTAGTTGCTCTGTGAAGAGAAGATGAGAAACTGGGCTGAAAAAGAGATGGCTTCGGGGGACCTGGCAGCCACCTTTTGTATCTGTGAGGTAGTTACCAAGACAATGGAGGCAGGCTCTTCTGCTGAGGCATGGCTGGAGGTGGACTCACTGAGAGGAGATGTTTTGACTTGACTTAAAGGGGAAGAAAAAGTTCAATGTAAGTGTAACTAAGCAGTGGAAGAGATTGCCTGGGCAGGTAGTATCTTCATTCTTGGATGTTTCAAGAGCCAACTGGACAAAAGCCTGAACAACCTAGTCTTGAAGGTTGATCATCTGGATGAAGCAGATCATCATGATCTGCTTTGATCAGGATGTTAGGTAAGAAAGCCCACTGAGTTCCCTTCTGACTTGAATAATTTGGTATAATCATCATTCATTTTACACTTGCATATTTATTAATATCCACCTTCTTGCATGTATATTAATATCCAACTTTTAGCTAAAAACAACATTTAAAAATATTACAGTGTGGAGAATAGATATTGTCATTCAGCACTCACTTGATTGAGTTCCTATATTATAATACATAGACATAACTACAGAACAGGTAAAAATAATGTCATTTTTATAAGGGATTCTAGTTTGGAATAAATCTTGCTCGCCTCTACTGGAGGAGTATTATATCATCTCCTTTTCTAAAGGAAAAAAAGCAATCAACTCTATCATAAATGCCGCATACTTTGCATAATTATTTTTGTACTGAATTTGCATGCACATACATTTCTGCTGAAAATAATGTATGAAAAAATCTCCAGTGATACTTAATTCTGTGTAGGAAACAGCAAAGGTATAGGAAAAGCTTGGATGTTTTCATGTCAGGGACAATTTCTAATACTGGATATTTATACTCATCTTTCCAGAAGAAGTTTTGAATAACCTTTTCATTATATAGCATTTCCCTGATGAGCTTGTTTGTTGGTATATTTATTCTGCATCTCAGATGCAGTTCATCTTACCTAATTTTAGCTATCTGCAAAGGTAGTCATAGAGTTTAAAATAGTGGTCTAGGCACCCGCTACAGGTAATCGAGATGATTCCTCCTCTCCATAAACATGAGTCATCCATTCTGCCTTAGAGGCTTGTCTTGTGATAGGATTAATCACTCTGCAGAAGCACCTGTTTTACCCTAATAACTAGGAGGAGACTATAGGCAGCTAGCTCTTGCTGGACAACTGGTTTTATGTGCTTGTTTTGCAAATCTCTACATCCCCACTTACTTACTCTGTATTGTGTTTCCCTTGCCAAGTGTCACTGAAACACCTTGGAGGAATAGAAGAGGCCCCAGCTAAAAAAAAGTTAATCTTAAATTCCTTAAATCTGTCTCAGGGCTGTTGGTAGCTGATGCATATTTTCATTTCTCCATAGCATTTTGGAATGTATCCCAGATGGAGCCTGAAGAGCAGATACATACCTGGTGTGATGACTTGTGGGAAACATGAAGTCAATGACATAGGTCTCTCTCTTTTTCTAGATACACAGTGGGTGGTTCGCAGGTGGTGGTGGAGTGGTGCTGCTTGGGTTTTGGGTTGGGATGTTTTGTGTGTGTTTCATCTTCTCTGGATCTCTCACAGGAGACATTACTTCCCTTCTTTAGTACTGGAGTCTGTTGGCAACCTCAGAGTTGTCAAGAAAAGACAGTGAAACAACATCTCATCTTAGGCCACAGGATTCTTCCAGTATACTAAGAGCTAAATTTTTTCAGGAAGTGCTCGTACTTTGTTAAGCTTACTTCTGTCTTTTGTTTTCTGATCAACGGTAGAAAACACAGGCTCATCCACATACAATAATTCTACTATATGGGTCAGATTTAGATTTAAGCAAGGTAGGTATCATTGGGAGACTCTGGAAACTGCAGAAGTGATGTGTGTGAGAAGTCTTCAAATGTGTTCTGGAATTTCCTTTTCTTTTACTTCTTTTTCGTGATTAATATCTAGACCCAACAGATTGGTGTTAGATACATGTCTCTTTTCTTCTCCCTTGGCAATTTGCGAGTCCTCTTCAGGACATGTCACGTATATGAATTTGTATCCACTCCAGATTAAATGGGATGAAATGTGAAGTATTACAACTTTCTTTTCCTTGAGAAAGTGATTGAAAGCAAGTTCTTTCTTCTGGCGGTGGAATTGAGCATACTTAATAGAAAATTCATGTAATTGGTAGGTGCCTCTAAAAGCCCAGCTCGAACTGAAGTGATAGGGCTGAAGGTGATAGTAATGCTTTAGCATTCAAAGACAGGCTGTAGCTGAGCAATGAAACTAAAGCTGGCTGGTTATAGCTGAACCCGGATCAGCTCCATATATAAGATATATCTGATGATTTAAGTTACAGGAGAGGAAACAACTGTCCGTGGTGTTAAGATCTACCATTGGTGGGCAACAGCATATGAGCGTTAAGAGGATTCATTAGAATAACTGTTCTTTTGGGCTTGTATATTCAAATGTCTCTAGCAAATTAATAAAGGAAATGGATAATCATGAATACAGCAAATGAATCGCTATTTCTAGCCTTGTACAGTCTTTGTTTGTAATATTTTCATTCAGTAAATCTTGCAGATGTTTGCAGATCATAAACCAATTAATGATTAGCTGCCTATTTTAAATAATTTTGAATGCTTCTTTAGTGATTTCAAAGTTGCAGTGTGTGTTGTTTTGGGTTTTTTCTATTACTTTTTTTTTTTTTTTTAAAAAAAAAGTGAAGTGTGAGGGGGAAAGCAATCTTCATTAAGAAGTGGCCATAATGAGATCATAAAGTTCAAACTGCCTCAGCTTTAAGTCACTGTAAAGTGTATGAGGGGGCTTCAGAACCATGAATATCCACTGCTTCTCCTAGCTGGCTTTGCTTCTCCTATTTGGCTTTATTGCAGGCTAGTAAACTTCCAGTTGAATTCTTTTTCCTGTGCGTGTTTGGACTAACAAGCCCCAAATCTCTTATCAAATAACAGTATCAAATAACTTATGAATAATGCCTTTGAATAATTTATTTTGTAGTCAGAAAATAATTACATACGTTAAATTCTGTTCTTGTTTGGTGGAGCATACTGAATTCAGTAGAGATCTGTGTATTATGCTTTTGTGATATTTTTGCCTTTTCTTAATTTTTACAGTTTTTAAGCCAGTGGATCCTCAGTTACAGTTGAAGGTTCTAGGTGCTCCTATAATGCAAGTAATAATTTTGCTGCTGTGCCCTGTAGAACATAAGCACTTGCAGAGATTCCACTTTTCTGAGAGACTTTTTTATCATGAAAAGAGAAAAAGATACTTTGCAGAAATACAATTCGTGGAAATGTCTGAACTGTTTAAGACTGGTGTGTGTGTGTGTGTGTGTGCGCGTGTGCATGTGTGCATGTGCTTAATTATGAGACAGCTGCTTGGATGGAGTATTTCAGCCCAAACAGCAAGCTTGTGAAAAGCACAAGTGGATCAAAATAGGATCTTATAATGGGAAGTGACAAGCACTGCTCGCTCTGCCTGTAACTAAAAGAGAAAGAATTGTGAAATCTCCTCACCAGTATTTACATCATGAAATAAGTGAATTCCACCAGTGCTGTTTTCAAAACCTGCTTCCAGCAAACTTGACTCCCTGATGTTGCTCACTGCTTTCCTACAAGCTGCGATGGCTCAGCTCTGCCCTGCGCACCTTCCCCTCCACACTGGCTCCATCGCAGGAGGCAGCACCTCTCACCTGGCTCATGGGTGGGAGAGGGAAGAGGAGGCAGAGGGAGGAGCGGCACTTTCCTTCTTGGCCTCCTGCCCATGTCCTTGGCCGCTTCCATGATATGATTTGATGTGTCTCTGGCAGTACATCCCTGAATGCAACGTTTGCTTAACTTGTGCAAACTTTCTTAAGATAAAGAAACTGGATTTTCTGTTATGATGTGTAACTTGATGGGACGAGCTTGTAAATAAAATAATAAATACAATTTAGATACTGTAGCTATAAGTAGATGAGAGCATCCTGGGAATACATTTGTATAGTGTGTATTTAGGTTGTTAAAACTAGGTAATGTAAACAGCCAAAACAGATACTGGAAAAATTGTGTAACTTTAAGCAATTGTGTGTGTGTCTTTTGCATGTGCACTGAAATATTTCCTGCTTTGAGTGGATGTTGTTGTTGTTCCAGCCACTTGACGGTGCAAAGGAATTCAGTGGCATCGTGAAACAACCTTGCAATGAAAATTGGGGATAGCAGTTGTTACACTGCTCCAGTGAGGCAATTTTAAGGACTTAAACACTGCAGTAATTTACTGTTAATTTTGTTGAAGACTTGCATGATAGTTCTTATTTGAAAATAATAATCTGTAAAGAAAGAATCATTAAAAGAAGTTGCTCTGATGGGAGACCGGGATACAATGCTATGGAAGTAGCCAGTCATGAGACATTGAAAAAAAAGTGGGGGAGTTGGGGAGAGTATCTATCTTTGCAGGGCTACAACAGAAGGCAGAAGTGGATGCTGGAGGATATGTACTGAACTGAATATGTTGATTTCTTTTCTGTTACTGTTCATAACGTTGATTTAGGAAAATAGAGATACACAATGTATAATAAAATTGAAGTACAGTTAAGTCACAGGTAATTTTGAGTTCTGTGCACCTAGCTGGTGTATAAGCCAAGGTATGGTACTGAGGGGAGAGCTGACTTGCTTCTTATGCTTAGTTGCCACTGCAACTTCATTATTGTTTCTGATATCTGAGCATACCATTTTGTAATGGGTCTGTTTAGAAACCAAGTTGTGTTCTGCCATATATTCTTAGTATGTTGTGTCAAGCAAGCCCCTAAGAAAAGATAGCAATATTACAATATTGTAAGATAAGGCCCTAGTTTTAGGCTTTTTAAGAAATGTTTTTCAAGTTCACTGGCCTGGAATACCTGTAGGTGTAATATAAAAGTAATCATAATTAAAGGTCAATGTAATGTTGCTGTGTTAGTTCAGCTGTTTATCCTCACTGAAAAAGGGGTCTAGTATCTCCTTTCTAGGAAGCTTTGTGCTCTCGAGGCAACACATGCCTGCCATTGAAATAAGAAGTTTGATTGAGCTTCAGATAGTGCAGGGGGACTGTTTCTTTAGGTGAGTTCCTATGGCACTTCACTGTTTCAAGAATCACTTGACTAATCTGTTGATGCCAGGTAAGGTCTTGTAGGTCACTTGTGGTCTTGTAGCAAAATGGCTGTGGATAGGCAAGACATGATGTACATTCTTCACAAATACAGTTCAAATCAGCCTGACTCTCCATAATACTGAAGTCTGTTCAGCTTGTGTTTGGAGAAATGTTGTAGGTTTTCTTCTTAAACAACAGCAGAATCTTTATGTTAGACTGCTTCCCATCTTTCATCGCTTAGCAGCGA
This sequence comes from Microhierax caerulescens, assembly GCA_035590215.1. Lineage (NCBI taxonomy): Eukaryota > Metazoa > Chordata > Aves > Falconiformes > Falconidae > Microhierax > Microhierax caerulescens. Next base: position 83,160,252 of record JAVJGJ010000037.1, on the reverse strand, counting down.
AAATATTGGAGTGAAAGTTTTCTGCACTTTCTACCTCACATGTTGTGACTGTCTATTGCCTGTAGTTACAAACCTCGCTCTGCTATTTCTGATGCTGATCTGAGTGTTCCTGTGGATATTTAAGATGCTGTATGCTCTGTTGCACTCTTTGGTGTTATGTACACTTTGTAGTCTTTCTAAGTATTAGCACATTAATTAATTTTATTTTGTACATTCCAGATTAATTAGTTTCCTGAAAAAAAGTTTCAAAGTCCCTTATCTGGAAGAGTCAGAGGATGAGAAATTCCAAGCTGGTGGTGAAAGAGGGCAGAAATTCTTAAATGACCCTTAGAACAGGTGGCTCAGGGGAGTTATGCAAAGGTTTAGGTTTATCTGTATTTTTCTCCCAGCAATTTTTTCTGTCATTTAACAGATTATTCAACTTGATGTATTGAAAACAGGAAGAATAAAGACTTAATATAGCCAGCCTATTATGCCTTGCAAGTGATGTGTTCCTATCAGATATATTTTAAGAATGTGCTCAACATATGTGTATAAAGATAACACTGTAAATTGATACCCTTTTAGTGTGACAGAGTGAAGATTGAAACTATTAGACTAATTACAGTCTTATACAACTTAAACATGCATATTTTTATTCTTTCCCATCAGTTAGCTATCTCATATATATATATATATATATATATATATATATATATATATCTCCACCTATAGCTATCTCCAGTTAGCTATATCATTTTGGCTAGGAAGAAATTAAAATAGATGATGTGTGCTTTGTAGGTACATTGGGTTCAGTTGAACCACCATGGGAAGGGATTACTGGCTTCAGTTGAACAACTATGTGAAGGGATTAGTAATTTCCAAACTTTCAGACAAACTGAAAAGAAAATGCAAATGACTATTCTCTCTAAATCACAAGACACAGCATATAAGTAGACAGATAACCTCTTATTTTATGTCATTTACTGTAAATTGCGCAGTTCATTCCACAACATGTGGCTATAGGTATTCAACCAAATGTGTTTAGAAGAGTTGTCATCACATCGTCATACTATTTGTTATTGCTGATTTTAGTGTATTTCAGTTAAATCCAAACTTTCAAACTTGGTTCACGTATGTGAAGTGTACTTTCCAAAAAATTATGCATTAATGTCAGGACTTCTGCCTCTGCTTTCTGGCAGGCAGAGATCCAGACACAGTTTGCTAGACACAGTTTGCTACTCTGCTGTTTTTAATGGACTTCATTAGTTGATGTGTCAGTAGAAATTTCTTTCAGTAGTTATTTCTATGAAAATCCAGATTCCATGCTCAGTACCACATAAAATATTCCTCTGTATACAGTTTAGAAAAATAGCTAGGATCATACTGATGTAGTATCTGTTTGATTTTCTCCATTAAACTGTACATGCTGTCATAAAGATCAAAAAAGTTTGACTCTTGGGAGAGCTGGATTCAACTTTGGTCTGCTTTAGAAGTTTTCTGTCCTATCTTAGGTGAGATACTTTGTCTTTTTGTGCATCTGCACTCTAAAAATGAAACAGTAGCATTTTCTTTTCTCAAAGAGTGTTGGGATGGCTGGTACAGTAATACTTTTTATGTCCCACTTTAAGATAACCAGGTATGGCACATAAATTACTTAGAGAAAGTTTTATGGCATCTCAGATGCACACAGTGTCAGGAATACTATTGCATTTTGTGGAAAAACTAGACTGATCCTTACAAATGTGCCATTTCGTATGACTAGTTTATTTTTTTGTTTGACTCGTTGGTAACAGAAGTTGTCTATTTTTCATGTTTACTTAGCATCCTTTGCGCTTCTGTAAACTTGTAATATCAGCTATATATTTCTCTTGTTACTATTTTAGTAACAGTTTTATGAGCAGTCATGCACACAAAGAAAACCATGGCATTGGTACTAAGTCCATGCATATCCTAAAGCAAAACTGCACTTAGTTTTTCTTTATTTTTCTTACAGACCTTAACTAAAATATCTTCACTTGCCACTGCTCAAATATGACTGTTTATTAACCTGCTGATAGGTGAGAGAGAGAAAGAGAAGGAAAGTGGACTTACTATACTAAGCATATGAAATGCAAAGAGCTGTACAGATATAATTGTAAGCAGTACATTGGCAGCAGTAATCCCCTCAGTTTTAAAAGTATATATGATCAAAACTTATCATCAGGAAAGCAGGTACTAGCCTGCTCATTGTATTCTATTTTTTTCACCGATGGTGGAATTGGCAGAGTCAAAGTGTCTGCCACTAGGCTCAACTCTAGGTGGTGGTGTGGGAAGAACATTTCTCAAGGAAGCCAGAAGTGGTCAATAGCAAGACTAATTCTTTGAAGGAGGCACAGAGTGTACTTGAAGGACTTGACTCTGGAGTGGTGATCAACTGACTACTGCCAGAAAGCAGAAGAAAGCTGTCATGGGTATCCAGCAGAATCACCTGCTGAGGTGGAGTTCCCATGTAAGAGAGATAAATAATTTTGCACTTTGGCAGGATGAAAAAACATAGTAAGAAGATCAGAAACAGTTTAAGAAGCAAGAAGAGGCATAAAAAGTTAATAAAAAACTTGTCTGGAGCAAGAAGCTTGGCAGTGATACTGCAGGGTTAGTAATGAATAGGGACAGTTAGAGATTGTTGCCATTTAAAACCAAATGACAGTATGGAGGCTAAATGGATTTTGATACCTAAAGACTTTCATCACACATATATGCAGTTTTAAAAATTACATGATTTTGCTGTTCCATGGGAGAGATGACTTGGTCCAGGTCTAAGTGCAGGACTGGGCAGGGAGTACCATGTTTGTGATTAGTCCTTTTAAATGGTGATCTTTTCTGATCTGCAGTTGCTGCTGTTGCTGCTCACAATCTGTTTGTTCCAGAAACTTCTGGATGTTTGCGCTGTTTGATGATCAACGGGCTGTTTGCATAGTTGGGCTACCTTTTAACACACAAAGTATTCTGTTCCTCAGGATGGTTGGTTGACTATATTTCATCTGCTTTTGCCACAGCAAAGAACTGGTTAACATTTACTCCTTATGCTAACAGCTATCCTGTCTAGACATAGCTCATGCTAACTGCTAAAGAAATTAAAGAAAGATTAAGGGTTTTTTTTTTTCACCTTTCTTGACCATGAAGTAGTTTAGGAGCTTCTCATACCACAGCATTCTTTGTGGGGATGCATTAGGGTCTCAAAATACTGTAAGGAGTTTATTAAGCCAAAACCCCAAAGTACTGGGCGATAAAAATTTATGTGGATAAATGTAAAATGATGCACTTATGGAGAAAAAGGAGGGTATAACTTCCCAGCTTCACCTTTAAAATTATGGATCCTGAGCTCATTTCACCACACAGGAATCTGATGTGGGATTTGGTGCTTTTTGTGGGGTGTGGGCTGTATTCATAAGTCAGTATCAAAAGGAGTGAGGAGAGAAGCAGCAACAGTTTCCATTAGGAGTACTGCTCAGTCCTCTGCCTGTCCGCCAGGCAGCTCTGCCAATACCACACCAGCAGGATACTGTATGTGGAAAGAGAGATCAGCATGGCAGTTGGTCTGTCTGCAGACACACCTTGGCTCTCCAGGAAAATGCTAAGGAAACATTTGGTTGTCACACTTATCTCAGGCTGGGGGAGGTGAATCCAGCCATTTAAAGGAGAAGACATCCTTACTCCAGCGAGTCCCTACTTCAGCGTGGAGTAAATAAGTGAGGAAGCTTCCTGCTCTTCTGTCAGCTCTCTGTTTGAGGGATACACCCATGAAAGGAGTCCCAGAGTGACTGCTGTCTTGGTTCCCTAGTGGAGCCCTAACTGCTAGACGCTGTGCCTCTGTAGATTAGTCTGGAGTACGTTGCACAGTGTTGTATGAGGCTTGGACATATGCATCCTGCTGTCTGGGTTCTAGTAAAAGAGTGAGATGTGAGGCAAAGAGAATCTGTGCAATTCAGTATGATATATAAGTAAGCTCCTTAACTGTAGGAATTAGTGAGGAAGTAGATTAGTCCTGAGATTACACCAATACCAAAACTGTCTATCCTTCTTCAGGTTCAGAGCCATGGGAAACATTAAGAGTAGTCAGCATGAATCAGCCTGCAATTTAAATTTAAAGCAGTCGTAATAAACAGCCTATTTTAGCACAGAACCTTAGTGGATTACTTGCCTCAGACTCAAAAGGGCTGTGCTTTTGCTTTGCTATTTCTGTTCTTTGTAATGAATATGTGTCCTTAGGTGTTGGTGCTGTTGACCTCATCTCTTGCATTACAAACTTTTTTTTTTTTCCCTCTCTTATTACTTTTGGTGGGGAATTGCTTCATCATGGTGTGTGATGAGTTGACCCTGGCCAGCAGCCAACCCCTCACCCGCTTGCTTGTGAAATCCCCACAGCAGGACGGGGGAAGAGAATTGGACAGGCAAAAGTGAGGGGAAATAAGCTCTAGTGGGTCAAGACAAAGACAATTTAATAAATGAAAGAAAGAGAAAAAAAGTAAGAAATTATGCAAAAGCACTCAGTTACCACCAGAACACTGATGTCCAGCCAGTCCCCAGGCAACAGCTACTTTGGAGATACTGACCCTCGGTTTTATTGCTGAGCATGATGTCATATGGTATGGAGCATCTCTGTGGTCAGCTGGGGTCAGCCATCCCAGCTGTGTTTTTTCCCAGCCTTGCTGAGGGGCAGAGTGAGAAACAGAGGTGGCTTTGATGCTGTGCAAATACTTGATGCTGTTTTGATCACAAACCTAAAACACAGTACCACCATTTGAGCTTCTATAAGGAAAATTAACTCTATCCCAACTAGACCCAGAACATAACATCACTTAAATTTTCAAGTTACTCTTAGTTAATAAATGCCCAATGAATAAAACCCAAACAAAACACCCCATATTATGTTACAGAGAATCACAAGATGGTCGTGGTTGGAAGGGACCTGTGGAGATCACCTAGTCCAACCCTGCTGCTAAAGCAGGTTCTCCTAGAGCAGGTTGCACAGAGTTGTGTCCAGACAGGTTTTGAATGTCTCCAGAGAAGGAGACTCCACAGCCTCTCTGGGCAGCCAGTTCCAGTGCTCTGTCTCCCTCGAAGTAACGTTCTTCCTGATATTCTGAAGGAACTTCTTGTGGTTCAATTTGTGCCCATTGCCCCATGTCCCCTTGCTGGGCACTACTGAAAAGAGTCTGGCCCCTTCCTCTTGACACTCACCCTTGAGATATTTGTAGACATTTCTGAGATCCCCTCTCATTCTTTTCTTTTCCAGGCTAAACAGACCTGGCTCTCTCAGCCTTTCCTCACCATCTTTGTAGCAGAGGAGAAGGATCACCTCCTTCAATCTGCTGGCTTCAACCTCTTCCTAATGCACCCCAGGGTCCCATTGGCCTTCTTGGCCACCAGGGCACACTGCTGGCTCGTGGGCAACTGGCTGTCTACCAGAATTCCCAAGTCCTCTGCAGAGCTTCCTCCCAGCAGGTCAGCCACTAACCTGTACTGGTGCATGGGGTTGTTCCTCCCCAGGTGCAGGACCCTACACTTGTCTTTGTGGAGCTTCATGAGGTCCCTCTCTGCCCAGCTCTCCAGCCTGCCCAGGTCTGGCTGACTGGCAGCACAGCCTGCTGGTGTGTCAGCCACTTCTCCCAGTGTTGTATCATCAGCAAACCTGCTGAGGGTACTCCCTGTCCCATCACCCAGACTGGACCCAGTACTGGCCCCTGGGGAACCCTGCCAGCTACAAGCCTCCAGCTAGACTCTGCTGATGATCACAACCCTCTGGGCTTGAGATGCCATAGTCCCTTGTGCTTCCTTTTCCCATAAAGATACTATTTTTCATGGCATAAAGCAAATCAGAAACTTTATTATGCTTTGCAAGAAAATTCCAAAAGAGGAACGTCCTCTGCTTTTTAGACACATGGATGCTTGAAGTCAGCCTTCAGTGATATCCCATGGGGCAAAGGAACTTCAGATCCACATCTGAGAAAAAGGAGACAAATCACACCTGCTCTCAGATATGGAATATCTTCACAATGCATGTATTTAATACATAAAAATGCACTCTAAAATCAGAAGTTAAATTCAACCAAGCCTGTTTGGTCTGCTAACAGTTTAAACTGTTTAGGTAACAGAGCTTCAATGGCTGGTTAACCAGTGTGGCCACTAGCTTGAAACTTACATACTCAATTAAAACTGAAGGAAGCAGTGCAGGTCCTGGAGTGTGAACTCTCTCCATTGCACTTCTAGCACATTCATGTCATAAAGCATCAGCCGTAGGAAAGTTGCCACAGAGCAGTGTCTTCCTATTGAAAAGCAGAGTGTGATATGTTTGGAAAGAGAGATCAATCATCCTGAATGGTACTAGCATTGGTCTGTAATTCCATTCAAGCCTTGGAAAACAGGAAGCACTGGGAACTAGTAAAGCGATCTTTGCACTTATTTTTGCACGTCTTAGTGCGTTGTGTACTGTGAAGGCAAACATCTGTACCAGCAAATGCCAGATTGGTACATGGAAAATCTGAATATTTTTTTAAATTTAATTTAATTTAACTTAATTTTATTTTATTTTATTTTATTTTTCGGCATTTCAAACCTGTTTTGTAAAGGCAGGAAAGGTATAACACAGTACAGAATAATGGACATTCAGCCTTAAAAGCCTTAAACCTAAAAAGTTTGTGAGTCAGTGTACAAGCTGCATCTCCCCGTTATTGAATGGACTGGGATTTCCTGCACCCATTAAGTGTTTTGCAAAACAAAGTGAAGAGAAAATCAAATATCGAGTAGATCTTTCCTTCCTTTCCTGCTTGGATAACTGTGATTTCTAAATAATTGAGAGCTATCAAGGGTTCTGAATAGCTGAGTGCCACTGCTTACTAAAAGCAAACTGTAAGAATATTGAAACAATTTATTTTTTTTCAGTTGTGCTCTCTGAAGTTTTTTTTTGTACAGTGCAGTAAAACACAAGAATTAAACCCCTCCAGGAATAAAGTAAGCAGCCTGTTAGGATTATTGCAGACAGAAGCTTTTTGTTACTGCAGGAGTGGAGAGATAATGAACTAAATCAACTGACCTCCTCTGCAAGGTCTCAGCTATGCTGGCACACCCAGGGAAGCAAGGCCAGGTCCTGCAGGTGCTGACTGATCAGGTCTTTCGTGCTGTTGCCACATATCCTCAGGCTCCTGAGCCAGTCATTCCGCCAGGCCAGTGTGCTGTGGGAGCACTGGCAGCAGTGGCAGCACCCTGTGTGCTCTGCCTGTCTCTTAGCACCCAATGTTGCCCACAGACGGGCAGCAATGAGAGGATCAGGAAATCCAAGTAAATGGATCTGTTGGGCAATCGGCCCGTAGCCAGCCATGAGGCTAGTGATCTGTTATTTGGGCATGGTCCAGGGTAGGGTAGCTTAGAGAGATCTGCTGTGTACCTTCAGTTTTAATTCAGAAAAGTCACTGGCACAGGTGTACTTGTCAAAGCATTGTCCTTCACAGTGTCCCTTAAAAAAAGATAGATTACTCTAGACACAAAGACATGAAACACTACATCATAATAAGTGTACCATAATTCAGTGACCAGGATGAAAAAGAGCATATTGTTAGCCACTTAAAAATACCAGACGGGTAGTGTAACTTCCTCATTCCTGTCTCAGAGGCTACCTAGAACTGTCTCACTCCTTTTGTCAAACACATCCGAGCACCTGAGACTGAGAAAATTTTACACAAAAAGAATTAATGTAGTTAGATAGAGTGACTGTCGTAAATTATTTGTGTGAAAGCTGGGTGCCATGAAAGCTTTTTGGAGTCTCAGTATTTATTCTACAAAAACAAAAGCTATCTAACCTTCCTGAGATTTACCAGCCTGGTAGATTTGGCCCAGCTGACAGCAAAACACCCACCCAGCTGTTCATTCACTCCCAGTGGAACAGAAAAAGAAAAAGAAAACTGGAATGAGAAAGATTATGGGTCAAAATAAAGTCCAGAAGATTGCTTACCAATTGCCATTATGGGCAAAACAGACTCAACTCAGGGAAAATTAACTGAATTTATTGCCAAATAAAGTAATATTTAATTAATAATTAAACACAAATATATAAATGAGTAGTGGGAAGCAAAAAGGCCAACACTTAAACAACACCTTTCCTTCCCTGTTTCCCAGGCTCATCTTTACTCCCTCACTCTTGATTCCTCTTGTCCCACCCTTGTTACGGCTGCAGTTTATTTTCAGCCCCTTCAGCAAGGACATGGACAGAGAAAGGGCAAGGACAGGGTGTTAGAGTCAGCTCATGGTGGTTTCTTTCCTTAAACAATCAGGCTGTGACAGTTTCTGAGTCTATGCAATAGTCTTTACGAGTAAAATCTGTGTGGGATCTGTCTGGGCATATATATGCACTTACATATATTTTAAGGTTTTACAATTTCAAATTGCTTTAAATGAGAGCTACTTATTTTGTCTTCCAGAAGCTGAATGGATAAGGTTAATTTGGTTTGTTCCATACAAATAAATGTTGCAGTATTTTGTATAACTACTGTTCTCCGGGATCCCTAAAGGAAAAGAATAACACCTGTGTTTAGTTCATAAACAACAAGGCATTTTTATGAAACACATTCTTTTTCTAAAAGCAGAGGATCTGGTCAAAATGCTTATTTCACAAGGCTGTCTTAGTGAGAGGCTTAAATAAATAGATTTGACTGTAATGTTGCTTATATACCCACCATATACATCAACCTCTGAATAAAGTATCTGCTGTCCCTGTGAGACAAATTAGATGCAGTTAGCATATCTTTCTTTCAGCTACCCTGTTTAAATGCTTTAATAACTAAACTCAATAATTAAATGTGTGTTTAATTGACACACACAAAAGCTTAGGATAAGCTGGCACAAACTCTGTGCCAAGGCAAAGTTTGCTAAGTGTTTTGCTAAGGCAAAGGAGACACAGGGGTTATGTGCAAATCCTGTTCTGCATCCTGCCTGCACATGAAATTCAAACTTTTTCCTGGTCTGGCTTTTCTGTCTAAAGAAGTTCTCTGTATATCGAGACAGAGATATATTGACAAAAGCATTGCTTTGGAAATGACACCTCCTTCACCTCACAAATGCAAATGTTTTATAACAGCTTTTAATTCTTCTCAACAATCAATACCTCTTGTTGACTTCCTGGAAGCTGATCATTAGTTGGAAGAGTATTTTTAGTATTTCATAACTTTAATATTACTTCTTAACATCTTTGCTTGCCAATGTTCTTTTTCTTCTTACCACTCTATTTTCTGCTCCTCTTTTTGCTTTCTTTCATCAAATTCCTTTTCCTATTTTGTGCCTGGCATTCTGCTGCTGAGCCCTGCATTATCCAAAGGCATCCCTTTTTCTTTTCAGACTGTACCACAAAAGATTACTGCAGAAGGGTACATAGACAGTGGTTTTAACAACTAAATGAGTTACGTATGAGGCCTAGAATACCTATATCGGTGGCATGCACAGCCTGAGTGGGCAAAAACTCCACTATGGAACAGGAAGGAACAAGATCAAGCTACCCAAATCCCAGCCTCTTGCCTTATTTTCAGCACCACTCTATGTAGTAATACTTTTTTCTTTCACACCTATTGCATGCCTATGTCTTTCTCCTGAATTTATTATTTTCTACTCAGTTTATTCTCAAAATTCTTCTTATCTTTTTCTTGTGTCCTGTCCTATCTTACTCTCTCTTTCACTCAAATTTTTTCTTCTTGCTCCCAATATCAAATTTCTTTGAGTCAGCTGGTTTCCTCACCACATCAGACACCAAAATAACCTTTGCTACCCACAACTAGAAGGTACTGCTAAAAATGTTAAACTTTAATTTTAATGTATTTTATTTTCTAATGTTTCACTAGTAGAGATACTGTTTGGTGGATTGTATGGACTGGGTTCTTTTTAAGGCTTTTATCTACAAAAGGCTGTTTTAAGCAACTTCTTTTAAATAATGAATCCAGACAAAAGAATAGTTAATTATCTCCTCCCTGTTTCCCCCTGCCCCTCTACCCTCTCTCCCCCACCCCCCACCCCACCTCCCGACAGTGCAGTGGAGCATAAGCTGGGTTTTTTGCGAATTGCGGCTTTGCGACTTTTTTCCCATTTTTTACTTAGTCATATAACCACATTCTGGAATGTTTACTAGGTTCAGGATGGAGTGGGTTATTAAGGAACTTTGTGAGAAGCCTTTTGAATTTCTGAAAAAAACAGGACTATGCTTTCCAAAACATTCCATATTTTTTTCCTCAAACTCCTACCACCATCAGATTTCTAAGTTCAAATAAATGTTAAAATCGGTTGCTAGACAACATGTAGGAATCACTTCTGAATGTGTGTAGGTGGCTTTTTAGGAGGCCCTTTGGGGGGCAAAAGATTACCAGCATGCTTATTCAGTTAGAATGAGGAAAATACTAATGAATTACTTATGTCTGATATTTTGTTAAAACATCCTCTGTTGATAGATTTGTATTCAGTTTGAACCTAGCCTAGGTGAACTGACATGTAGGACCAGTTAGGATGACAAAAATTAACAGAGTATAACATATATATGTAAAGATTTACTCTGAAATTTTTAGAAAAGATATGTACTACAACTCCCTAGTGCCCACAGCGTCTGCACACCTGAAATGTAAACATATTGAAAAAATTTGAAAACTCAAAGATTAGCAATCATGGTTGCTGGAGATTACTACAGAGTACCAATACTGCAAAGTACTGCCATTGCTATGACTGAACAGCTTTAAAATTAAGTAATGCAAGTAATGAAAATGTTACACGTTCTGGACAATTTACTAGAGAAAAAAATGAGACTTCTCAGAGAACACACTTCATTGAAATTTGAATGGAAGAGGTAGAATGTGCATTAAGGACATATTAGACATTAATGCTCCATTATTCAGCCAGCAGATAGACAGTGTTGAGATCTGATTTGTCATGCCATCAAGCCTTAAAGACATTAGTACTGTAACATACTCTATAATACAGCAGATGACATAGCAATTATTGTTTACTGGACAAGGTCTCTCTTAAGCTGCTGTTACTTAGACTCTGTGTCTGCAGAGCTGGGACTGCTTGGCCATAGTTACATTACTTGCCTGCAGGATCTTTCTCATGGCAGGAATATTTGGTTGCTTTTGCAATTAGTCAAATGCTTTTTAAGTTTTAAAGCTGTGGCTAAAATGCAAAAATTGAAAGCCTACCTTGTAAAAGAAAATACTTGTCTAATTTCTTCAAACCAAGCTCCACACATTGAAACAGTCTTTGGGGTGCAGGTGCAGAGCAGGGATGCCCTAGGTAGCTCCCTGGAGACTGACAGCTAGAAAGGCTGATGACTACACGTGCTGCTTTCATCAGAGGTTAGAAAAACCCAGAGCATTATGATGCAGTATCATAGAAATGTGGAAAAAAAAAAAAAAAGGTTGTAATGAGCTTTCTGGTTCTGAGTTGGAGTTACATTTTGCTCTGTAGCTGGGGTCAGCCTTAGGCAGAGAAAAGAAGGAATTGTCTGCAAGGATTGCAGTATTCTGCAATCGTTTCAACAGATGTGACTTCAGATTGGTATTTGCACTCTTCCTTTGCCAGAACAGTAGTAAGTTCAATTAATAATCAGCCCTCACCAAGAAAAGCACTGTTTACTCAGGACAGCAGCATTACAATGAAAATGAGATATAAATGCCTGTCTTGCTTAGGAGTTGTCTATTTTTATCCCAAAGGAAATACAAATCTAAATGTGTTCCCTGTGACTGTTCACTCAACTCCTGCCCAGGTTCTGGCCTAACACACAGCTCACGCTAAGGCCTGATGTATGCTGGGAGCAGCGTCATTAGGTCAGCACAAGAGGAAGATGTAGGGAGGACGGGATGGACAGGGAGGGATAAAGGTCATTATGCAGCTGTTATCACCTGCTGCTTGCTGCCTCCTGCAGCCATTGTCTTTTGCATCCTTGCATATCAATCGCCTAAAGTTTCTTCAGTATCCATTAATTTATGGAAATGGCATAGACCAAAATTCCAATCTGGGAGGTATAAACACATCAGTTTGCCCAAAAAGATTTTGAAGTGGATCCAACAGCAAGCAGCTAGACTGTTGGGGCTTTGGTGCTTCCCCATGTGATTCAGGGGATGCCCGCTCTGAGGGGAAGGAAGAACGAGCTCACCTACCCTTTGCTTTGCAAGGTAAGGGTTTTGCTTGTTGCTGCGTGAGCTGTAAGTCAGAGAACTTGTGAGTCATGAATTACTGAGGTGATGAATGAGTGAATTCTTATTAGACTCCCTATGCAAAGGAGACGGAGCCGTATTTGATGTGTGTATTTGTTTTCCTTCCTAATGAATTCATACAGTAAAGTTCAATTTACAGAGCGTATTATCCTGTAAATTTGAAAGATTCAAATGAACCAAGACACCGCCCCTAGTGCTTCTTATACTTGCTACATTCCCTGGCTAGTCATTTGCAAACAGCATTTCTTCAGGCCATGTCTGCCAATTTTGTGAGTTTTAAGTCTTAATTCCTTATCTGCTTCTCTGACTAGGTCTAACTATTTCAAGTATTCCTTCTAGTAGGGAGACAATTTAGACAGTGGCACTTTAAACACTTTTCACTTGCATAGTTTCACCATAAGATTGTGATCTTACTGGCTCCTAACCTTTCCCAGACTCCTTAGATCACCATCCTTTAGTTCACCAGCTTCCTTTTGGGCTTGCTGCTGACTTGAATTCCTGGCTCCCTGTGTATCATTTATAGCACTAACACAGTAGCCTTGTGCTATTCTATGATCCTATAGCATTTGTCACATTCAGTATTGATTACTCAAATCCAGGAATATAGGAAAATGGTAATTTGTTCAGGTTTTTTATAAGTTGTACCAATTCAATTATTCTGCATTTAAATAATTCACAAGTAAATAGAGCTTCCGTACTACAGTACGCCATCCACCCACTCTTACAAATTTCATTTTGCTAGCTTTTGTTAATGTTAACTTTCTGAATTCCCCTATTTATAAGTGAAATCATCCCTTGCAATTTAACCGAAAATTAACATTTCTTGTAACAGTCATTTCTGAACTTGCAGCTGTTTTCTATTCTGTATACAGGGACTGGAGTTTTATTTAGGCAATGAATGTAAGTCTTGGCTAAAACTAGAAAATGTCACTATCAAATGTTTATTCAATGCTATTTCAGTACTGTGATAAGAAATTAAAATTAATAATAGCATATATTGCGTTCTACTGGGGATACCTAAGAGATCTAAAAATGGCTATGAATTCAGCCTCAAGAATCCTGTAAGGTTTTACACACTTTAACAGGAAACAAATCCACCACGTCATACAGAAAATTGGAACCAGATCCAAACAGAATGATTATTTTGTGGCTAAGGAATATGCTTTCTGTCACTGTATAAAGCAGAAATGACAGCTAATTTTCACTTGATTGTGCTTTTATAATTTAAGATTTTTAAAAAAAGAATTAAAATATTTCTGGTACCAGTGTTGTGAATAATGTTATCACAAACAGGATCACATACTTATTTGGGCCTTAATAGTTGACCTGACCATTAATTTCTTCTATCAAACCACAGAACTGTATGATTCCATCTCCATTTAACTAGGTAATATCCATGTTTTTTCAGGACATTACCAATAAAGTAATAATGAAAAAGTCTGTCAATTAGGTAGCAAAAACTTGTCAAGCCCCCAGACTTTATCAGCCTAGTTTTCAGAAACACAGTGTATTGTGAAAGTTGAAGGAGGTATGCTAGAAAGATGTGCTTCTCAAGACACTTGTTTATTTCAGTTTAGGAAATACTGGACTGGATTTAATCTTGGGGATTATCCCATTACTGGGAGATGGACCAAATACACATTTTTTTTTAATTATGATTGGTTTGGTTTTGTTTTGTTTTGTTTTGTCGGTTTAATTTTATCTAGGTTAAGGAGCAAAATGCCACAATCTACTGAAGCTTTGACTGGGCCATGTGACACTTGAAAACCAGCAATGGTAGCTGGTATGGTAATGAACTTCCCTTTTATCACAAAAAAACAACTACTTCTTATCTTTAAGCAATATTTTATTATAATCTTAGTGCATCTGAAATTTTACTTCAAAACTACCTTTTAGCAGTTTGTTCCTGTCCGGTGATTACTCCCAAACATGAGGTGAATATGTTTTGTTTAAATATGAGGTAGAAGCTCCAATGTTCTTTATCATGCATTTCTTTTTTACCCTTCAAGGTAAATGACCACAAAGAATATCTACTTGATTTGAGGAAGGTAATCAGCTGATAGAAGTTTCTGACTGTACCGTAACTATGCAAAATGTGGCAAACATGGTGAGTCATTTCCTTCAGAAAGGATAGCTACAACTGCTAAGCAAATACCCATGGAAATGCTTAAGTCTCAGTAGACCCTGCAAGAAATATCACGTATTTTTTAATCAGAAGGAAAAGTTTGTCCTGTATTTACAGAACTCAAAACATAACAAAAGACTGAATCACTTGTTCAGCCCTTTCACTAAGAAGTGAATCTTTTTTAATATATATCAACTTTTTTCAGTGAAAGTCAGGAAGTTTAAATAACACCTTGTCATCAATACTAGTTAGAAAAGCATAGATCACATTCCCATTGCATATGGGGTTGCATAAAAATTTAGTTAACAAACACTAAGTTCTTCAAGGTTTGAAGAAACTAAGTCTTGCAAGAGTCCTACAACTTGATAACATTTCATGAAGCACTGTGAGACCTGAGGCCAATATTTAGTCTGGTAACAAAACAGCTGAGGATAGCATACTTTTCTTCTTGGAAATTACTCCTATAGAATTGCATATTCCATTGCTTTGCTCAGCTGCAGGAATTTCAGGAATTTAATGAAAGCAAATACATAAAAATAAAAGGCAGAGGGAAGCACATGAAATAAAAATGTTAACCCTAAAACCTTGAGTTCAGCTATGTTGTAACCCAGTGTAAACAATGTCTTATCAGGGAAAGAACTATGCTATCTTTTCTGCAGGTAGTGTTATCACCTACACTTACAATAGCATCTTCAGATATCAGACATTTATAGAACTCTAGCTGAAAAAACCTTAGCAGATACCCTTCTGAATGCATTTTTCTTAGTTGGACAACCTGCTGTCCAAATATTTTTTTAAATAGTGTGGTGGAGGTGATCTCATGTACTATTTTTGCTTTTCCTTTTACACCCAGAATCTCAAAAGACAGTCCCCACAGCTGGTCTTACTAAGCCTGCTGTGATTTGTTAGCTCTGCACAGATATGGGATCTGGGCCAGACAGTGTGAGCTGGTTACACCCATACTGCATGTAAGGTTCAAGTTTTGAGTTCAGACCCGTCGTCAGCCTGTGCCATATTTTTCGTTGCTTGGAGACTGACATTCCTCAAACTGGTGAAAAACTCAAGAAGAAAGCACTGATAGAATTTATCCATTTATCCGATATACAATTTATCCAAGCTCAGGCCTAACACAATGTAATGCCAAACTGAACTGATTAAAGTATTAAGTATATTAATATTAATATTAAGTATAATATTTAAAGTATTAAGTAACTAACTGGAAAGAGTCCATTGAAGTATCACTAAAATGGCTAGCATCAGATATACAAAGATACTGAGGGAGCTGGGTTTACTGAACATGGGTGAGAGAAGAATGGGGAGTATCTAACTGCAGCCTGGCATTAAATTGGGTGGGTGTGTGTGTGTGTGTGTGTATGCAAAAGAGGGACCCAAAATAATCTCAGAACTGTATAATGAAAGGATGAGAGGGGCCATATTCATAGGCTGCAAAAAGGAATTCCAATTGGACACAAGGAAAATTTTCTTAACAAACAAATGTAGTGGTCAAGCACTGAAACACATGAACTGCAGAGGCTGTGAAATCTCTATCCTTAGAGATTTTCTAAACTATGATGGACAAGGTCCTGGAGCAAACTAATCTAGCTCTGAAGCTAGTCCTGCTTTTCAAACTTGAATAATCCCTTCCAAATTATTTTTTTTAATAATTTCTATGATGTATGCCCTGAACAACAATGTGGCCAGTTCTAGGTTCCCCAGTGTGAGAGAGATAAGGAGCTACTGGAAAGAAATCAGTGAAGAGTCACAAAGATAATGAAGGGATCAGAGCATCTCTACTATGAGCAAGGCCTAGAGAAGAGAAGGCTCAGGGGGGATCTCATCAGTGTATATAAATACCTGAAAGGAGGATGCAAAGAAGAGGGAGTCAGGCTCTTTTCAGTGGTGCCCAGTGAAAGGACCAGAGGCACTGGGCACAAACTGAAACACAGGAGGTTCCCCTTGAACATTAGGAAACACTTTTTCACTGTGAGGGTGACCAAGCACTGGCACAGGTTGTCCAGACAGGTTGTGACACCTCCATCTTCAGAGAAATTCAAAAGCTGTCTGAACATGATCCAGGACAACCATCTCCAGGTGGCCCTGTTTAGGAAGATGATTGAACCAAATGACCCCCAGAGGTCCCTTCCAGCCTCAGTCCTTCCATGATTCTATAATAAATGCTAAAAACTATATGTTAAAAAATAGTCCTGGTAGTGTGTTGACAGTGCAAATTAATCCTGTGAGTTTCTTTTCTTTTTCATGTATACAGCTATAAATGATCTGAATGCCAACAGTAGCCAATATTCTTTGTGATTGCTTTTGTCCAATTTATAAAATATGAAAGTTTTATTGCATAGTTACTGTTAATTACTTGACAATTATTTGCGTAAATTTTGGTGAAAACAGAGATACTGAGTATTCATGGGTTTCATAGGCTTTAACAGAATTGTTTTTTAAAAGAAACATTTATTTTAGTCATAGTAAGGCATTGTTCAAGATGATTGTGGAAATGTCTTGCTAGGTCCCTGAAAATACTACATAACCAAAATTTAAAAACAAATTGAAAAAACCCTCCTTCCCTCTCTCCATCACAGTAACTTTTTCTGCTGTACTCACCAAAAATCCAAGAAGAAAAAAAAAAACAAACCACCTCAGAGCTTCAAATCAAGATTCAAATTAAATGCACTTGACAATCAAAATTTATTCTCAGTTTGAACTCTAATACACACAGTTCTATCAAGGTTAGGTAATAATTTAAAGAAACATAAAATGATTATATCTTCTGGTCCTTGTGTCAGTATCAGCAATGCTATTAAATAATTGAACTGTTCTACCTTGTACTGGAAGCTATATTTTCTCTGGAGTAATTAATGTTCAGATGGAAGGAAAAGCAAATGCAAACCAAGCAACTGTGTGTGACATGATTAAGATAGTCTTGGGTTTTATTTTTCTAATAATGTTGGCTATATAAAGCAAAAGCTCAAGTGAACATCTGGGTCTGTTACTTAACAAGCCTTTCAACTACAGTAGCTGTAGCATCTTTGCTGGCTGGAGAACTCTAAACTTTTTGTAAGTTCTGTCTTTGTTTGCTGAGGGTTTTTTTTTTTCCTTCTTTTAATAATCTAAATGAGATAAACCAGAAGAATAAACAGAACTTTTCTGAGGAATCCACAGGTAATTCACCAAGGTACACAATCTAACAAATTAGTTTAACAAACAGGTTGGCTGATAAGGATTCTTTTTGTGGGTTTTTTTTAAGCTGATTAGAAATTTTTCACAGGCTTAGCTTAGAATCATGTTGATTTGTGTCTCCCTTAACTATTTCTTAGAAGCATTTTTACTACAAATGAAGTTGAAGGATAAAGTACTCTCACTTACATCACATTTATTACTACAATGGCATCCCACAGCTAAGCTCATTTTACAGATTTCTGTTTTGTCCACATCATTGCCAACAACAGTGGGAACAGGGATGGATATGTGTTAGGATCTTCTTTTTTTTTTTATTTTTTTTTTTTTTTGTGACAAATAACCAGTTTTCTGGGTTTTTTTAAGAAATGGCAGGAATTAAACAATCATCATAGGAAAGGAAAGCACCATCTCTGGGTATATTAAAAGGAGGTAATTAGAACGTGACCCAACTATTTTCCTGTTTACAATAACAAAACTTTAGATTCAGCCAATCAGTTTGTTTCATGGCTTTCTGCCACCTCAGCAGTAAGAATGGAATAAAGTGAAGTCTTTCCACTGATTTGGTCTTTGTGGTTTAATACTTGCCAAATAATTTAAACCACAGTTCCTTGGCTAGTGCCAGGACTTTTAACTTCCTAGACAGAGACTGGTACATGATGTCCAGCATAGCAATGGGTGTAATAGTAATCATTCTTGTTTATCTATATGTTCCCATTTTTAGGAAACTTTGCCTTCCTGAGAAAATGAGGTGAGTTTAGTGTTTTGCTCTCTAGTTACTTTTATTCCTCTTTTATTCATTTGTGACTGGAGCATTAAAGCACTGAATGGATTCTCCATTTTATTTTTATATGAGAATATAAATATACACTACAATTGTGTCTCATGGATTCACGGTTGAATGAAATGCTAAAGTGCTCTATTTTTTATGGGACACTCAATTTTTGTAAGCTAAGCAGTGGTGTAAAGTAGTCTGAAGGTCTGCCTGATTTGAAAGATAATTGCAAATACTCCTGAGACTTTTAAGAATTGTGATTTATTACTGGGCAGTTTATATTTGAATTTATTAATAATATTCTGAAGTAATACAACCTTTTGCCTGTGACAGAAGGATTCATAAAGACAGTGTTAGGGTTTTGTGCCACAACAAAATGACAGTTTTCACTTCAGTGTATATAAATTTCTATAAATATAATGTGACACCTTTTCTTTGTTATCAAAGGTTTTCCACCTGAAAATATGTCCAGTCTGCCCTGCTGCTCAGTAAGACAAGCAGAATATTTTAGTTTCTGAGGAAAGCAAAAGGGAACTACCATCTCAGTTTGCTTCTTTAAACACGTTTCTTTTGCTTCCCTGACATTAGTAGATACATACAGAAAACAAGCCAACAATCAACATGGAGAACACAAAATGCAGAAGTATTTATAGAGGGTATCCAGAGTAGCCAACCTAAAAGTGGTAACGCTGCTCTAGCAGTGAGCAGGGTGGAAGCTGATTTAAGAATGGATTGAGATTAATGAGATACGAAATGACTAAGCAGATAAAGGGCCTAACTGAGCTGAAAATGGCTGGAGAAATGTAGGCTCCATATGGTTCTCAGTGCACTTTCCCTTTCTTCATACAAGTATTCAGAAAGAGGCAGTTAAAAAGAGTGCAGGAGAAACCAAATGGTTCAGGAGCTTCATGGCCTTGTTCCAGGTTTCAGGGAAGACTTCATTGCTTTGTTTCTGGTTGTGTTAACCCTCTCCCCAGATATCTCTCTCTCGGTTCCCCCAGCACGTTTCTGATCAAGCATCCCAGAGAAGTAGAGCAGTACCTGCAAGGGAATATTTTTTGCAAAGATCAGAATTTTGCCTGTATAGAGCAAACTGTATTAAGCAGTTTATTCATTTTGGAGAAGATAATGTCTGACACTTCAACGAGGATATACGTTTAACTGGGAGAAACATGTTTCAAATGATTGGTACAAAAGATGGAAATTCCTTCACACACAACAGTGGTTTCTATTAAGACATAACCTTTGTTTACTTTTAGCTTTAACCTCTCTTCCCTTTAAAGTGTGTAGTAGTTTTACCCAAGGTCATGAAGTGATGCTACACAAGAGCAGGAGCATGTCAGAGTGTCACGTGGGCCAGGGGCTGCCCGGGCAGGGGCATGGTCAGGATCTGTCCCACCATCCCAGTCAGGGAGCAATGCAGGCCATGGGGGGCACCACAGGCAGCTCCAACTCCTCGCATGAGGCACCTCCCTGGGAACAGGTCAGGAGCATCTGGGAAGTTCGATGGGGCTGGACACACTCTCCCCAGGGATGATCAGGAAGAGGGCAGCCCTCAGCTGCACTGCCTTTGCGCTGGCCCTGAGCTCCAGCCGCCAAACCCACAGGAGGAAGGTTGAGCCCAGGGCCCTGACAGTTACCTCAGAGCTACACGTTATTGTGGAACAGGCAACAGCAACTGAGATCAGTTCCTCATTATATCAAAATAATGTCAGCAAACTCCTATTGCTGATGATGGGGTTCCCACTCTCCTCAAAGAAAAAGTGAAAAATTCCAGTCTGCTTTCTGTTTCTAGCAAATTAATTATTTCCTGCTTATTTTCCACCCGTTTTATTTTCAAAATCTTTTTTGCAAGTGTTTATTTAAGTACCTCTTGTTTGCTACTGCTTACAATGAACTTTTGAACTTGTGTCTATAAATTGTATAGGCTAATGAATGTCTTTCATTTCCTTGGAATGTTTTCAAATATTATTTTCTGTAATCCTTAATGCTGAGCTTACTTCTACTGCACTAATATTTGTCAGACTGAAAATAATAATAAAAAGAAGGTTTAGGATGGTTGATATCATATTTTTACAGCCTCCAGAATTTTTAATTCCTGATTTTTTAAAAAAGCATAATACTGACAGGTAGAAGATGGAGAAAGAGGGCTAGATTTTCAATTGTATTGTAAAAAATATTCTTCTGTCAGTTGTATTCTTTTCCATAACAGACTGGGGGGGGTTATGTATTATCTTTTCTCTTAGCAAAGTGCATATCTGTCCCCTGTCAAAGCAGAAACAAAATCATTAGAATATGAGAAATTAGGCTCTCGCACTTCACCATTAATATTACAATTAATTAAAAAATTAATTAATATTATTGAATTGAAACAATTATAACAATTACAAAGTTCAGTAACAAGGACAGGGACACAGAGCCTTAAAATAAACTATGAGTTGTGGTTACAGTAACAGCAATTTCACTTTAAAATTGAACTGGGCCAATGTCTGTGGCTTTGGTGGCTCTGGGGGACAGAGGTTAAGATTGGGATGCTTTTGGTGCAAGCCATGCAGTATTGTAAAGATACTTCACAGGACTCAAATGAATTTAGTTTTTTGGCATTGAATTTGGGCACCATTTGTAAATGTAACGACACCCAAAAGAACTGGCAAACTGCTACTACAAAATTTCAGACACAATGATAAAGATGCCATCTTTGTTCAGGCCAGAACTGGGCTTTTAGGCTTTTCTAGTTGCAAATGTGTTAGCCAAAACCATAGAAAAAAGATGGGAGAATTGTGTTATAGGAAATCCAGCACTTCTTGTGTTTAGTCTGGAGCTATAATTATCCCATAATAAAAATACTGTCCCTTATCTATGGCCAAGATGTTAAGATAGACATCAGTGGATGACAGTCTGTGTTATATAAGTAATTAAGTATTAAAAAATTAATATTTATTTGTATACGATGCTTCAATTTATATATTCTTTTAGCTTTTCTTTGGCATTGTTAGGAAAAGTGGACTATAAAAATATTTTTTCTCTATTATTTAAAAGGAAACAATGTGTTCTTTTCTTTGAACCCATTACTCTTCTTCTGAACTGCAATTCTTTCCTTGTGGCCAGTACAGGCTTTTTACTGAAATTCTAGGAAAGCTTTTAAACCTAGTTCTTGGTTTCTATTTTAGCTGCTTCTATCATTCAAAAATATTTAAATAGATTTAATCTTATGTTTGTAGCTCTAGGATTTCATTTTCTATTTACTTTTTTTGGACATGGTTTTGCCAACCCCTTTGCAGGGAAGCCGGCTTACTGCTAAAGCTTCACTCCATCCCTACTCACAGACTGCAAAGAGACAGGCTGACTTACAAAGAACACCCCCATCACAAGTGTCTTTGAAGGCAGCTTAGCAAGAAGAGGAAAAGAAGGTGTGAGAGAGGATAGAAACGTGCAGCTGTTTAATTAAGAAGTCATACAGGAGATTCGAAACTGATTAGGAAAGGCAAGGGAGAATACAGAGGAGTACAATTTGGGTAAAACATACTGTCTAGCCATTCCTCTCATTTGTATTCAACATATGAAGACCCAGAGAAAATACTATCTCCCTGATGAGCTGTTAAGACTAGCCAGTGTTACCAATGAATAGATAATAGCCTCTTTCTAATGTTGTGGGAGAATCAAGTTTCAGTATGCAATAGTATGTATAGGCATGCATAAGTATATATATTTTCATATAGGTGCATATAATTATAT
Source organism: Microhierax caerulescens (assembly GCA_035590215.1). Lineage (NCBI taxonomy): Eukaryota > Metazoa > Chordata > Aves > Falconiformes > Falconidae > Microhierax > Microhierax caerulescens. The sequence goes on along the minus strand of JAVJGJ010000037.1, from coordinate 83,138,231 downwards.
ATATCCATACAGTATAATATAATCTATACTATTAGGTTTCATGTGTTATTATGTGTGTATATACATATATATATACACATACATAAATATATGCAAACCCCATACTAACATAAATATATAATATGTGTACCTGTAACGTGTTTGCATATATGTAAAGAAATAATACACACATTTTTGCCTTTGAAAGTGTAGCTAGCAACAGAGTTATTTTGAATTGCCAGGTATCAGAATGGCTGAAGGCATCACCTATTCAAAACTCACTTCTGACTGAAACTTTGTCCGTGATCTGCCTCTGGTGAACCAGCAGCTTGTTGCTGAAACAGAAGTGACTGTATCTAAATGTAAAAGGGGAGGCAGAAGGGAACAGCCCTCAATTGTTCCTTTTCCCAAAGTGCCAGACAGTCCTTGCAGTACCAGTTTAGAGATGTCCATTTGCTTTACCTGATTTTTCAGTCTGAAAATTAAGGTTTCTTTTGCTCATTATTCAGAATTTAAGAATCACAGAGATACACAGAAGACTTCAAAGCTACCTGCTAGTTAAGGCAGGAGTTAAATAGTTCTTTTGTATGCTTGATTTTCAAGACACTGGTATTTAGACTTCCTCATCCTTCTGTAGCCAGCTGAAGTTTCTATAACAGTTTTTAGTCAAATGATTACTGTCAAACATTGAAAAATTAATTTGGCTTAATAGGTAATGGACTTCAGACTGGGGAGGTTCTTCAAGTGAAGGCACTCTGCAGACTTCCCTGCCATACCTCCTACAAATGAATTCACATATAAGCACAAATATAGGCATTTCTGAACTGAAATTTACCCTTCCCTCAAAAAAAGTTAAAAAAACAGTAGTTACACCTTTCCCATAGTCTCTCACTTCTGCAAGGGAAGTCCTTAACCCACTGAACTCTTTTTCTCCAGAACGTTAGCTACTACCCTGCCTCCTTCAGCTCCTCACATTGCTTCTCACAGTCTCGGAAATCAGGGATGCAGGCAACAAAACCCTATGAGGGGATACATAGGGATCTGTGTGGGGCAGACTATAGGTGTGTGTGGCCTTGCAAGTAGAAAAAGTGGAATTTCACCCAGCTCCCTGCACTGTGGTACTACAAGGAGCCGTTTACAAAAGGTGGAAGTGAGACTTGGATGTGGGATGGGCAGGGTGTTGGTTGAATTTTGAGGGGAATAAGGGCTGAATGTAAGTCTTAAAATGCTTAATAATGCTATGCACTTGTAGAGAGAAAGGTAATGGACAACCCTTCTTGGGAGAATTGTTTAGCAACCACATTTGTTATATTGGCTGGAAGGAGGATTTGAGAGACCCATTGAAATATTAAATGTTCCCCACTCCCTGCATGACAAGCTGAAAGACTCAAACACAACCCTGACTTAAAAAATGTTGACAAAATAACAAAGGGGTCTTTGCCACTTAATACATATTTAAAATACATATTAAAAAAAACCCAAAACAACCCAAACAAACAGACAGGGTTTTCAAATAAACTTCTTTCATTCGGTTTGGAGCTGTGCAGGTCTGTTAGTTGCATATTGGGGGATTGTCTAAGTGCTCAGGCAATATTATACAAGTGCATGGACCCAAAGAACCTATGAAAGTAATTTGGATAATTCATTTGAGGCTTTCAGAGACATGCACAGAGACTGTCTTCCCTGTTTCCCATCTACTCTATAACTTACAGCAGAAGTAAGATACTTGCTTTTGAGTTTAGGAATGAAGCGAGTTTTAACTGGCTGTAAAGCCAGAATTGCTTGCACAAAAGCTGTTAAGATTTTGAGGAATCACACTCTGAGGAGCCATTAAAAAGGATCCTGGAATGTCATCGAATAATCAAACGTCATGATGGAGCATGCTGCAGTTGCTGTTTTTCCAAAGAAAATGCTGTCAACTGAATTTCCAGCACCACTTCCTGAAACATCCCGCATGCTCTCTTGGGTCTCTGGTTCAATCCATTTTCTTCAGTACATTTCAAGTTCAGAGGTCTTGAAGCTGGTGTGATTACAGTGATGTGGTTAAGTCAATCGAAGCATGTGAAGGCATACAGAATATTTGTCTTGTTTAAATAAAGCTTAATTTCATGAAAGACGCAGATGATCAGGATTTACAGGCAAAGTTGGGAAGGCAGAGAAGGAAGATGAATAAGACTGGATACAGATTTAATTGTAACTGTCAAGCTTTGAAGACCTCACTTACAAATCATCTACTTGTTCCATACTTACAAAGAAAGGATTTACAAACCTATTCATTTTAATTTAGGATTTATTGGGATGATTTGTAAATTAATCATAGGAATTACATATAGAAGGTAAGATTTATAAGCCTAGGGGAGGATTATAAACTATGATGTAGGATTAATAAATCTATTGTATGTATATAAATATATTTCCAGACTTCTAAAGCTATTACATGTGCTAGCTAAATCATAAGTTTAAATTAATGATGTCTAAATCAAAACTGAGTAAAATACTTTTTTTTTTTTTTTAACCCAGTAGCAAACATAAAACAAGTTGGTACAAAGTCTAAAACAGGAACATCAATGCATACAATTTATAGAACGTCAATATGGAGTACACTTTACCAGTGTAAATGTATGAGAAGAAGAAAATGTAATACTGAAATAGACACTTTCAAAAACCAACTTCAACTTTTAGAAAGCTGTCCAGTTGGAACAAAGCGGCAGTCTAAAACAATGTATTCAGTGGCCACATACACAATGGTGAGGGCAAGTCAAAAGAGGGTAACTGAATAACGCCAGGGAAGCGTGCACTGTTTTGACTAAGCCCATTGCAAGACAATTCTGGTGACAGTGCGGTGATTAGAAACAACAGGGAAGTTACACTACTAGTCTGAAAAAAAACCTGCCATCCACAGTAACTTTGGAATCTCTTCACTTTTTTTTCCTTCCCCTTAAAACCTGAAGCAGGGGAAGACTGGCTTGGTGAGCAAATGGTGTCGAGCCATTTAAGCTCAAAGAACTAACCTAATCTTCAGGATGGGCAAAATAGCCTGTAATGATAGTGTGAGAAACTTAAGATTTTCAGCGTACAGCTTTCTAGAACAGAAACCTTACACAAAGACAAAAATGAGACTCTTGTGGTAACCTGCAATCAATCAGCAGAAGGTACCACAAAGTAGCAGTTACACTCAGACTTAAAATCCAAAAGAAAAACAACTGGCAGTGTTATCAGAACAAGCTGAACAATTTGACTTGCACTGTGAAAGTGTTTGAAATTTTCCTTGGCTGGCACTGAGATCACATTTGCCAACTGGTAGTGAGTTCCTTAGATTTGCTCTGTGTTTGTAAACACCCTACAGAATTTATTTTTATTCTGTTACAAAAACTATTTTTATTCTGTTTCTGAATAACCACAATATATATGAGAAAGGAAGAAAAGTGAAAGCAAAACTAAGACAGAAATACCTTTAAAGGAAGAAAGCAAATAAGAAATGGACCTTTGTTATTTAGAAAGCTTAATGGTATAGAAAAGTCATAATTCTCTGTAATTAAATTAAAGGGATTGTCTATTTAGGGTCCTACTTGCAAACAAGTTTCACTGAAGTTTTAGCACTAGACAAATTAGGTGTTCAGCTTCATATATATTTCAATAATTCAACAAAAACATCTCAGGAAGAAGTGAAAGTTTCCTTTTTTTTTTTTTTTTTTTTTAAATTATGACTTTTACACTAGTTATAAGTTTTATTAATTAAACTGTAGTTTTTTGCCTGACTAAACAGGCTGTCATGTGAAGGATCACTGCATTGGGTCTCTCTGAGTCCTGTGATGAAAACAGGATAAGTTTTTAATATCATTTATTCCTTGGTAAAGCTTACCAATTAAAGTACTGTCTTTGGCTCAGGAAGTCCCTGACTCACACACTGTCTTCAGCAGTTTCTGCGCTGAGGGGAAGTTGTACTACGTGCTTATCTTGGTTTTAGCTTTTTTCCCTTGTCATCTGTTTCTGATGACTGATGGAGATAGACTATTTGGCTAGACAAATGTTTGGTCTCACCTGGAATAGCTACTCTTATCCATTTTTTGATATTCTCACTGCTGGCTGTTTGTTTGCATTAGCCCTGATGAGAGCTTTTCACCACTGTAGCACAATGTGAAAAATTATATGTAAAATTAATAGCTAGCCAGACTGACAGATTTACCTCTATGTACCTCTTATCTGTTGCCTCTTCTTATACCTTGAAGCTGAGAGGTGGTGAGATGAATACAGCTCCCTCTTTGCATCAAGGGAATGTCTTAGTAAATTCCAGTAATAGACTCAACCACTTATTCTGCAAATGCATTCAATGGTCACAGAGTAAATGGAGGAACAGCTTCTTTAAATCACTGACAAGGTTTAAGATTCAAAAAAAGGTAGGACTTGATGCTGAGGTTCCAGAACAAACTTGCAGAGTGAAAGCTAAGGAAAAATATTGTTCCTTACTGAAGAAGATCAGACTTTAGATAATTGGAACCGAATACTTAGGATGCCAATTTTGTAATTAAATTCTGTATTTATTCCTTCTTTAAAGTACAAAGGCATGAGAAAAATATAAGCAAAGCTAAAACAATGAAGCAACAAAAATTGCTTGAAACTGAAAGCCAAATCAGGATAGCATTTAAGCATAAGCAAGGATGAAATGTTAGAATCATGATACCTGACAGGTATTTACCTTCTCTCATTTTCCCACAGAGCTCTTTCTTTCTGCAGTGCACTTTTATTTAAGTAGTAGCATGTTATCACCTCCCAGTCATCTGGAATGTTAAATCCTGCTTTATATTGACATTTTGCAAGAAACCAGCCCACGGCTTAAATATTTTCCTGTATGCCCAAGTACCTTGAATTATTTCCATCACATGCATATATTGCAACTGCAAAGTACGGGAAGACCATCAGTTCAGAACTCCCGCCTGGTACTAACCTTACTGCCTATTTCACTTACACTGTTCCATTCTCTTCTCTTTGTGCTTTTGTTATATGCTACCCCATAAAAGGCAACTGAAAAAAGTTTCTTGCTTTCATCTGCTTTTCATAGGACTGTAGAATCATGCCATTATCTAGGTTGGAAGGGAGCCCCAGAGAGCACTCACCCAACCCACTGCTCAAAGCAAGGCTCATTAGATCATGTTGGTCAAGGCCATGTCTAGTTGAGTCTTGAACAACTCCTATGACAGTTACTGCAGCCTCCCTGAACAACCTGTTCCTTCATCCTACCCACTTCGTGGAAAACAAAAATAATCCTTGTATCTAATCAGAATTTTCCATGTTCCAACTTGTGCCTGTTTCCTCACGCCCTGCCACTGTCTCAGAAGAGTCTCCCTTTATTTTCTCTGGATCCTCACAAGTAGCTTTAGACAACACTAAGGTCTCTCCTCAGCATTCTCATCTCCAGGCTGAACAAAGACTATTTTGTCAGCCTGTCCTCATGCATCATGTGCCTTAATCCCCTAACCATCTTGGTGGCCCACACTGGATTCACTTTAGGATGTCACCATCTTCCTTGTACCAGTGAGTCCAAAACTAGACACAGAACTCCAGATATCGTCTGATAGATGCTGAATATAGTGGAGGCATCACTTTCCTGCACCTGCTGGCTACACTCTTACTAATACAGCTCAAGTGCAGCTGGTCTTTTTCTGCAAGGGTGCATTGCTGATTCATGTTCATCTTGTTATTCAACACAACCCTCAGATCCTTTTCTGCAGAGCTGCTTGCTAGTCGGCCCCCAGCTTGTACTGTTGCATGCGATTATTCCACTCTGGATGTAAGGTTGCATTTGCTTTCGCTGCACTGCATGAGAATTTTATCAGGTGATTTCTCCAGTCTGCCCAGGTCTCTGTGTTCTCCAGCATAGTTACTACTCCCCACAGTTTGGTGTCATCCATAAATTTGCTGAGAAAGCACTTTGTCCCATCATTTTCAGGCTTTACCAGTGATTTTAAACAGTGTTGGTCCCCTTATTAATCCCTGATGATGCCACTAGTTACTGGCCATCAGACGGACTTGGCAATGATCATAGTTTGAGACTGTCAGTTCTCAGCCCATTTTCCACCCATCTAACCATCTAACCAAGCCAGCCCATATCTCAGCAGTTTGGTGGCAAGGACACTATGGGAGACTGTGTCAAAGGCTTTGGTAAATAAAAAGTATACAACATCCACTACCATCCTTTTGTCAGTCATACTAGGCATCTTATCACAAAAAGCCACAAGGCTGTTCAAGCATGATTTGCCCTTCATAAATCTGTGCTTGCTGATCCTAATCACACTCTGGTCCTTCACATGTTTGGAAATGGCTTCTAAGAGGACTTGCTCCATAATCTTCCCAGGGACTGAGGTGAGGCTTATCAGCCTTCTAACTGGATCTTCCTGCTTGCCTATCTTTGAGATGGGTATGACACTTGCCTTTTTCCAGTCACTAAGCACTTCTCTCAACTGTCATGACCATGAGAAGGTGATAGAGAGCCCCCTTGCAATGCTATCAGCCACAGCACTGTGGCAGGCACCCCATCCAGTTTCAAGGACTCATATTTCTAGCTGGCTTAAGTGATCCCAGACTCTTCCTCTACTGTGGGTTCTGCTTCACTCGTATGGACTCTGTTAGTGGGTTCAATGATCTGGGATGTCTGAGTAAATATGGTAATATTTCACTGATAAACATTACTGTAGAGGACTGAAGGCAGTGGGTTGATGAGCATTGATAACATGCAGCTGTGGCCTTGCCTCAGAGGCAGTGGGGTGGCTGACATGGATGATGTGCAGCTGTAGCTTGTTCCTGCTAAGTGGTTAAATAGCCCTGAGGGTTGTAGGAGAGGTGGCTGGATGGAGGAGGATGAGCAGTGTGGTCTGGTCTCTGGAGGAAGGAGAAATGGTATGAACAGTAGAATCTGACTGATGGTAAAAGCCTTGTTGCAGCCTACTGGTTTGTGCTCTGACAATTGATGCCCGGTGTGAGGCTGGCTGAGCTGGACTCTTGAGTACAACAACTGGTGCCCAATGTAGCTGAGACAAGCGGGAGAACCTGTGACCCATAACGGACACTGAGAGGTGAGCTGTTGACAACTAATTGATATGAGTGTATTGCAATATTTGTTGCCCATCTTAAATCAAACAGCAACTCGTTACCAGTGAAAGCTGAGGCAAAGGTGATGTACTCCATATCCCTAATCACTAGGTCCCCTGCCCCACTGAACAATTCCTTCTTAGCCTTCCTTTAAACTACAAATGTACATACAAAATAATATCTTGCTGTCCTTCACCTCCCTCACTGTTTTCAACCTCAGCTGAGTTTAACTTTTTTAGCTGCATTACCACATGTGCAGGTGATGCCATTTTTATTCCTTGTAAGCAGACTGTCTCTACTTCCACCCTCTGTGTATTTCCTTTTTGTGTCTGAGGTCAGTTAGAAGTTTCATGTTCATCCATGGTGGCCTTCTGCTGTGCTTGCTCAGCCTTCTGCTGATTGGAATGGACCATTCTTGCACTCTAAAAAGGCTGTCATTGAAGCCTTCCCTGAAGCCTCCTCTGAGGAATATGTCACAACTTTCCTGGGACCTTTGACCTCCAGGCAAGTTTCCCCAGGGGATCTTGTCAAGCAGGCCCACAAAGAGGTGAACATCTGCTTTTCTCAAGTCCAAGGCTGTAATTCAGCTGTATGTGCTACTTGCTTCTTTCTGGATCTTAAACTTAGTCTCACAGTCACTGCAGCCAAGGTTGTCCTCAGTGCTAATGTCTTCAGCCAGTTATTCCTTGTTTGTAACTGCTCCAACAAGGTATTTGTTTGCTGGTTTACTGATTACCTACATCAAAAACTGTCCTCTGTACATTCTAGAAATCTATATTTCTTGCACTCTGCTGTATTGCTCTTCCTGAAAATATTGGGGTGGTTAAAGTGACTCATAATGCAACTTATGGTGACCCTCCATCAACAAATCTACATTAAAGCCCTCCTCACTAGGTTAGCAAGCCTGTTTGTAAAAGTAGTTTTGCCCCCTTTGATCAGATCTACCCTAGCACAGCTCAGTAATCCTTGCTTTTCAAACGGGGTCCCATCATCACCAGAAGCTGAAGTCCTACTTGCAACACATGGCATTCAGCAAGGTCTTGCTCTGACAACTTCACTTCTACCCAAGCATTTCCTTCTCACTGGCAGGACTGACAAGATGTCACCTTCCTTGCCTTCAGCACCCTTTCACCTTGCCCCCAGAACTCTGTAATCACTCTTGGTATGCTCCAAGTTACCCCTTGCAACATCATTGTTTCCCACACTTAGGAGAAGCAAAGGGAATGACTCCAAAGGCAGGCTATTCCGGATCTTGGCCTTGTTTGTTACTTGGCAAGTAACAAACCTCCTGAGCTCTCAGGTCAGATCAGCAGATGGGTCCTTCCATCCACCACAGCAGAGACTCTCCTATAAATATAATTTACATTTTCTGCTTCATATGGACACTGGGCTGTCTAAGCTGGCTCAGATGCATCTTCTGATGGGTCTTGCTTGTCCTTACCAGTATCTGTTCTGAAGATGCAGATCTGCAGGTGAAGCAGGAACCAGAAGTCAGAAGATTCCAGCTTTCTCAATCTTGAGTATGTACCCCCACTGCTTGCTTGACTGTGGCCTCTGACTATTCCTTCCTTGTTGCTTTGTATGGCTCAGGCTGTCATCTCTGCCGTTTTCTGTGAAGACCCAGTCAATCTCCTCCTCATCCTCCACAATGACACACAGCCTGCTTACCTCTTCAGTTCCTTCAGTGAGCGACTCAGTGCTTCAGTCAAAGCACATCTCCCACATGAGAGGTTCCCAGCACCAGGTGTTCCCTACAGCCCCACACCTGGACAGCAGTACCTGTCCCATGGACCTCTGTTGGGAAAGAGATCTCCAAAGCATCAATGACATTTGTACCCATCAGTACCAAAATGTGTGCCTTCAGCATCCTGAAAACGTTGTCGGACAGTTTGCAAGCAGCCTCATGTGATCTTGAATGCATTTTCTGTGCACCCTTGCTGTCCCATGATATACCTCTGGTCTGCTCGAAAAGCTGCAGCAGTAATTACTGTTTCCTCATCTCCGCTGCTCTGTATTGTTTTGCCCCTGCTTCTTGGATATAGAGGTAGTATCTCCACTGGGCAGCAAAAAGGAAACATATGTCAAGAGCATGAGTTAGAAAAGGATTTCAGCACAGGAAAAGAGAAATCAAAAAAGTGACAAGTGAAGTAATAATCTATTAACACTTTTCTGTTATTCCAGCTAAGGTCTTCAACCTCGTACCTTAAAAATATACAACATACTGCACTGTTACACCTAATGTCACTATTCTAGTAGTGAGTAGATGCCTCTGAAATTCTTTATGAACCTTAGTAGACCTGACCAGTTGACATAGCCATGTCATTGTTATGCTCAACTTTACATCTGTCAACATAGCACTGGAAAACAGACTAAGGAAACCAAGGTTCCAGACCTTAATTACTCACAAATGTATTTGTATTGATTTATTGAACACATTGTTCATGAGCTCCCATTGCAAGGATTACACTGTTTGTGATCTTTTTACCTTTTGCTTGACACTTGCAAATCAAACATCTATTTGAAAGTCAAGAAAGCATGCTTGCATTACTGTTGTGATCTGACAAAGCACACCTGTTATCCTCTCAATGGATAAATTAAACCACTGATAGACCTTGGAAATAAGGCATGCAAAGGAAATGACAGCTATTTGAAGTAACATGGAACATGAAATGTAGGAATGAAAACCTAAAAGTAAACAGCATGAAATACAGTGAATTAACATGTGTCAAACTTAGGCAGCTTTGTGCTGAGTTAGTTATTCTATTTTTTAAGTATGTACTTAAAAACAGTGGATTTGTGTGTGTGTGTCTGTATGTCTTGGTTTTACCTCCTTGCAATGACAGTTCTTTCATCTGAACTAGGGGGAGAAGCAGTCCTGTAGAGCACTAGTAGTAAAATCATGAACAATAACAAGTAAGTGAAACTAAAGAGCACAGAAAAAAGCAAATGACCTAGGGCCGGCACATTCATACCATCTCTTTTTAACAGGTGATTGTCCATCCCTTTCTTAAAAATTCACAATGATAGTCATTGCACACTTTTTCTCAGACAATTTGCTAGCAGAATCAGAATTCAATAAGATTACAAAATGGATAAAGACATATTCTTTACAAACTTAAAAATCTCAGTGCAACCAGTATGAGATTTGGATAGCCAAAAACTGTAAGAAAGACAAGAAATCAATGTTGCCAAAGGCATATTCTGGTTTATCTTGGTGTTTGGTGATAATAACAGTGGTGTTGCTCTGATTTGCATTAAGCTGTCACTCCAAATATACTAAATTTTTACTTTGTTTTTTTAAAGATTGCAAAGTCATTCTAGCTATACCTTACACTGTACTTCTCACACCTTCCACATGATTAAAAATGAATGGAAGTCCCTTTTATTCCTGTGCACAACTGTCAAGTATAAGGCAGACTGTGAATTCAATATGATAAGTTCTTGTGGGATTTTAAAATATTTGATTTTCACATTTATTTTTAATTTATTTGAATTATTTTTTTTCAGTAAACTGTTTTTCTTTAGGAATGTCTGTTTGCTCTTCACAAGAACCTCATCTGTATTTTAAAATACTCTTAAAAGAGGGATAAATAATTTAGCTGTTGCCCCAAAAAAATACCGGCTACATACAATGCAATACTTTATCTATTTTCCCATTGACATAGTGTTCCTCATAAATCAGCAGGAGGAATCCATCTCCAGAAGCTACAGCAAAAGATTTAAATCTAATTACTACATATAGCACAATGCATGTCATCTTCTAGACAGCGTACTCCGCTAACTCTTGGGGCAAAAGGCATAGCATAAAAAAATAATAGCTCCTATCCTGAAAACTTAATCCTTAATATATGCAAGTGTTTTTTCTTAGGAAGAAATGGCCATGAATAGAATATGCTTTTACACACACATTTGTTTCGTTTTTAATTTGGGGACAAAGTGCAATATGGATCAAACAGTGCTTTGTTTCCAGACTGTTAAATGCTCACAGCTGAAGCAGAGTTTTTAAAAGCTCAGCACAACTTTCAGACAGTTAAATACAGTCAATTTTTCTACTACTCAGCACCCATTAAGACCATCATGTCAGATTTTTCAAAATAACTTAGCACCCGATGTTCTGCAATCTGACCATTAATTTGGATATGTAAAGAAAACCTCAACCATTCAAAAAATCTGTCCCTTCATATATGCAATTTCTTTCTCTTGGGGTTCAGAACTAAAGACATCCCTGACTTTGGATTTTACTGTAGTCAAATAGAATGTATGTTTCTTCTGAATTAAGGGAATTTGGCTCCAGCAGTTGAGAGTTAACATCAGATTTTCATTCCATTTGCAGAGACAAGACTAATCTTTTGCAGTTTCCCTCTCCTCCGAGCCATCGGGATACACTAATTTTAGCTGACGTTGGATTCCTATTTATTTCTGACAGTCTAGGAGAGTGTTAAGACATTAGTGACAATGAAGAATTACTTGTCTGCGTAGCATGTTGTGTATTGCAGCACTCACTACATGCAAGAAACTTTGAGCAGTGACAAGGATGGCTTGATATGTACAAGACTTCAAAATTATTGATGTCACACACAGAATATCAGGTTTTAAGTGTGGCTTATCTTGTTACCCAATTTGTCACATCCTTGCACAGAATTAAGAACAGCATATTTGTCATATTACCTCATACCTCCATTGATACTTCCAAAATGATTTCACAAACATAAAACCATCCAAGCAATGCTGATAATTTTTAAATGCCTATCTATCTTGCTACTGTTTGCACTAAATTCACATCAACAGATTTTACATTGTCTTCCATACTTAAACACTGTATAAAATGCCATAAAATCATAACTATTTCTCTATTTTAAAATAGACTACAAAAAATAGATGATCAGAAAGTCATAGAGATAATTTAATATTTTCACTTTTCTTTATGATTATTATGCATTTTCCTCATGTATCTACATGTTTGAGGGTTTGTGTAAGGTGAGAAGCCTTGAAATATTATTATTATAATTACAAACTTTTAATAGTCTAACAGGATGTAAGATAAAAGTCACTTGAAGCTTTTTATAGCCTGAGGGACTATGTTGATTCCTTTCTGCAATCTATTTTTAGAGTATTAAAAATGCATTATTGGGAGTGCTCTGATAACTGCTTACATGTCCATTTATTCAACTCTGCAATGGTTTATGTTAGATTTACGGACTTGGATTTCTATTGAGGCAGTTTGCTTGCTTGCTGAGTCTTGAAACTATTTTAGTTCAAATTATGGTAGAGAATCATACAGAAAAAAATTCATTGTTCACAGCCTATCCAACAAAATAGAGAGGGCTTCACGAGCATCATGGCTTCAGGGCCCAGTAAATTAGGTCTTGACTAGAAAAATAAAAGGACTAAAGGTTGTCATATGTAAGAGGGTGGATTGGATGTGCTCCTTTCCACTAAGAGAAAGGAAACTGTATTCCCTTATAAACTGAAAGTGTGTTTATTTTACATACTTTTTTTTAAAAAAATGCAGATTCTTAGATAAGAGGATCTACTCTAAGATAAAGGAGCATGTTTTTATATATATTCTGTGTCCCAAATTACATTTTCCTATGATGAAAAAGAAAGAAGTCAGACTAGATATCTCTATAAAATTTACATTATCTTGGTAGCGAGCCATTTTTATACCAGCTATGAAAGATGTGGAGGAGAGTAGCTCCAGAGCATCTAAATTTTGCCACACCCTCACTGGTGTACAGCAACCTAGTCAGAAAACGGGATGTATTTGTAGAGGATGTTTCAGAATAGAATGGTTTTCTTCTTTCTCTGTTTCTGCCCTTTTACAAAAGGCTGAAAATTAATTTGCAGTGTATGCTTCTGTTGAAGCAACCACTGAAAGATTACCTTGGGAGTTCTAAGCCACAAAAACCCTGGTATCATCAAAATGTTGCTTTTTGACTTTTATTCTTTTCATGATCACATTATGAAACTGATATCCTTTTAAAGATTATTCACAGAGTAGAGCACATTTTATTTGTTTCCTGTAGGTGTCTTATTAGCTATACCATTTTCCTTAATATTTATATTTATTTAGCTAATGCATAAGAATAAGTGGAAAGTAATAAAATTAGATTTATGTACAATTCTGATAGTTTATTTCACATGGAAAATTACTCTTCTGGTTTAATGCAAGCTGTATAGTATACAGGTGAGTATTGTTAACTAAGTTGATTAACCCTTAATATTATAGTGAGACAGGCTGTGATTTTAGTCGTCTCTAAGTAGGGCCATTTGCAAACTCTTCTACGCTGTTTTGGAGAAATCTCAGTCTGTGTTGCATTTTCCATCTGCTCAGTGTTAACTTGCAAGCAGATTATATGCATGCTGTCCTTTAGTCCCAGTTAATAACGTTTCGATTTCTACTTTCTTCCATTCACACTTCCCAGGGATGAGGATACATTTTCAGTTTTATTTCAGAGTTCATTACAAACAAGTTTTGTTTTGATTACTTTAAGTTTGTTGAGATTAGGTCCCTGCATCTGATTTATATATTTGCAATAAAAGCAGGAGGAATTGTCTTACTGGAAACACTGAAAAAATTAGTAGTATATTGAGAATATATCAGGTGCTATTTTTGATTCATCTTTAAACCAGTATAAGTTACTTATTTAAAAATTTATATACCTACTGAATTCATTAATACAGTAAAGCTAAAATCTCATTTGGTAAAGCTTCATGTGGTGTTACTTTGGACCAGGAGGGAAATGTTTCTAATTTAAGAACCTTTGTCAGAAGCTATCAATCAGAATTATAGATAGCTTTTCATTAGAGCAATGAGGTATTGGTTTTCTCCCACAATGATAGGGGCCAATACTTTTTTTCTTAAAAAGTTTAATGCCTTTTTTTTTTTTTGCTTCAGTGTTCACATAAAGAAGAATATTCACAACCCAATATTTTAAACAATTAGTAGTGACAAGGGAATAGAAACAAGTGACAGAACAGGGAAAGAATAGGTTAATAAGCAGTTAGATAAATCAGTCAGATTTCAGGGTTTACTGTAAGCTGTTTGAGAGGCAGTTAAAGAAACTTCTTTACTGTTTAATTTCAGGAGTTACAGGAAGGTAGGCCTGACCTCGAAGCAGAGGTCTGCAGCACAGCACCTGTATTTCAAACAGGGAAAATAAAAATGGAAGCGTGAGACTATTTTGCTTCAAATTTTCAAAGATATTAGCATTAAGTAGTTGGGGTGCTCATATGTAAAAGATGAGAGTATAAATGTCAGGCATGACTTTGAAACTCAGTGTCCTTCTTTGCAGGAATAACTGGCTTACTTGAATGGAATGAACAGCAAATATGATATAACTTAATTTCAGTAATATTTTGATGGGACCATATGGCATGAAATTCCTATAAGCAAACTATAAAAATACATTCTAGAAGAATCTCTTATGAAGTATATGAGCTACTAGTAGCAAAGATTGCAATGTAATTATCAAACATTCCTTGTCAATTGCTGGTCCATAAGCACATCCACAGGCTCCAGGTACCATGACCAGCCTCATCTG
>JAVJGJ010000037.1:83113557-83123597 GCA_035590215.1 Microhierax caerulescens | reverse complement strand
CCCCATGGCCTGAGAGCTGCATGTGATGCCTGACCCTCTGCCTTGATCCCTGCCTGATCTCCAGAGCGTGAGTGTTGCACCATGCCACCGATCTTCTTAATGTTCTGGCTTGATCTTGGACCTGTCTTCTTACTACAGACATGTCTGCTGGTCACTGGACCGTGGCTGAAACCAGTTACTACCATCAGACCTGCTCTGCTCACCATGCTCAGGTACTGTGGGACCGTACCCCTTGTTCGTAAGGAGCCTGCCTCTGCCTGTCCTGCTGTCACCTTTGTCTTTCCTTGCAGAGCAACTTCACGCTGGCTGCTTCCTGACAGTCCACGCAGGGATAATCTCAAATGGAATCTGTCCTCAGTCCACTTCCACGCTCCATAGCACTGAAAACATGCAAAAGCCAAATGCAGTAGAAGTTATGAATACTTCAGAGATGCAAACTGAACAGGAGAGTAAAATCCAAACTGAATAATTAGGTCAGAGTCTGATCTGCTGGGTAGGGTCAAGAAAGGCAAGTTCCTCCCTGGATCCAATGAATTGTGTTTCTCTCCTCCCAGATAAAAGAATTAACTGAATCTCCACCAGGTTTTGCTTAGCACATTTCTTGCAAACTTAAAAACCTCAGAAGAAAAGGAAAAGCTGAAGCCACTTCAGAGCATCAGCTTGAAGAGTTTTAGAACACTATCTGTGGCTATTAACCAGTCCTTTCTAACAAAAAAATTAATATAGCTTTACTACATTACTTAATAAAGTTAGTGCATTTTATGAAAGAAAAAAACTTAAGTTTGTACCTTTCTAGCCTTGGACAACCTACAACTCTCCTTCCAAAAGAATATATAGAAACATCTTAAAATAAGTGCTTTTGTGCAGATGTTTTGTTTTGAGTGTATGTATGGCAGATGGTTTCTCTGCTCAGTCCTGAACCGAAAATTTCAAATATGTGCTGACTACTAAGAAAAAGAAAATGTCTTTCAGTTGTTAGCCAAGATACAGCATGAAAGCGTTACATATTTTTTTTGGTGATGTACCATTCTTTGCTCATTCTCCTAGACACCTCTACAGTCAGTCATTTTACAGCAGCACATGATGCGAGAACACAAGACCACGGATGCAGCAGAAACTAGAGAGGGTCCAGCCTGATACAACAGAAAAAATCTCAAGGACTGGAACAGGTTGCCCAGAGAGGCTATGCACTCTCCACTGTTGAATGCTTTCAAGAACTAACTGGAAAAGCTGTGACTAGCCTGGTCTGATACCACAGCTGACCCTGCCTGGAGCAGGGGGTTGTATGGGAAACCTTCTGAGGTCCTTTCCAATCTGAGTTATCCTATAATCATATGGCCAGCAGCTTTCCATATCATTAGCTGGGAGGGTTTTCCTCATGACTGTCTCTGGTCTGTTTTTGAATGTATTTGATAATACAACCAGGTATGGATTACAGCCTGACATTTTTAGTGAAGTTAATATTCCCAACTTTTTACAGATTGTGAGCAAAAATGCTATGCACACACATAGTATTTTGGACCTAAAACAGGCTCGCTAAGTGAGACAGAACTCGTCTTACTTTGTATTCTAAATGACACCTTTCTGTGGCCAATTTAGTCTCTGTTGATGCCCAAATTGTATGTGTTGGTCTGCTGCTTTCTGGTTCTCAAGCCTGTGTTTTTTTATAGCTGAGTTAAAGTACATCTCTGAGAGAATTCCTTTTGTTAAAAGAAGGGAAGTTGATATAGTCTTTTCTGTTCAGGCTTTCTCATTCATATGTTTACTTTACCACCCTCTCATCCTTTCTTGTTGCTCACTGCTGCTAAGAAACAACTTTATCAAAGGAGAAAACAGACCATCTCTTCACATGGCTTCTTACTTTCCCAAAGCTTCTTTTGATCTGAATGGAATTTTGGCAAGAAAGAAGATGTATTGAAAATGTTTCACATCTGGGCAGAGAGACAAAAAAGGTTTGATGGGAGAGTGAAATAATTCACATTTCTTTCTTCATACTAAGAAAGATCTTGCTAATATGATGCCATAGAAATTATCAGAGTTACATTAAATAATACCTTAAAAAATTAATTGATGCTCTATAAGCTGTTACAACTGGGATTCCACACTTGCAGAGGTCTGTAGAGGCACCCTCATGGCATCAAGGACCAAGAGCATATAGTAATACAAGTTATATAAAATGACAGTAGTGATTTCATTTGTTATTTGCTTCTTTAATACTAGATGAAGGACAGTTCTGTGATCCCTTGTCTCCTCGTCCGCTTCTACAAAATGTTGGTGATTTGAATGAAAAGGATTTAGAAAGAACAAGTTGCAGTATTTTCATATTCTTTCTATTTGTGGTGAAAGTTTGATCAAACCTACCAAAACCTAAAACTTGTCATGGAGATATCTGTGGTGTTTGTCATAATCATAACCATGTAATATTGGCCAAATCTATAACTGAAACTGTGTTATGTGACAGATGCTTCTAGCAGGGGTAATTGTCCAGTTTTTCTTCTTACTGTGATGTCTTATGCTTATATTTTGTTATCAGACTTTAACTGCAAGTAAATATAAGCAGCCAAAAAACCTAAAAATAAATGAGATTTCAAATGCATTCCTTGCTTACTCTTCATAATTCACACAGCCTCATTTTTAGAAAAATACAAATATTCAGTGACTGAACCTTTTTTGTTGAATCTTTTTATTTTTTAAAAAAATTTTAGTTTGACTGTTACCAAATAATATTTTATTTCTTTTCTTTCTCAAAAGAACTAAGTAATGTGTCTATATGCCATCTATATCTACATAGTCTTTTCCTATGTATGGCTGTTGATTTTCCTAAAACACCAAAGATACGATGTTCTTGAAAAGCATTCTTCAAAAGATGGAATAAAGCTAAATAGTTATCTGGAATAAAAATATTTGTACTGCATATAACTTGTGCTGGGAGGCATAAGTTAACCCTTGATCCAGTCACAATTTGCAGGAAACCTTCATTATCTGATTTCTGACCCTTGATAAGATTTGTCATTCCTTGCTACAATTGCCAGTTTGTACTGCCAGTTTCCAGTATGTTTATGTAGAAATAAACGCTTACACATTCTGGTGTCATTATTATTCTCAGAGAATGATGCTCAAGGTGTGACTCTCTATCTACAAGAAACTTTGTTATGGCTAAAAGACTATCATTATGATTTAGAGAGCACAGACACTTCTGAATATAATGTTTGGTGACTTTTACATGCTTTTGTTATTAAAGATTTGGAAGACTGTGATTGAACAGGATGGGTAGGTTTGGTATGTTTCTAAAGCTACATCAGATGTAGTGAACTTGACCTTCAGATTCACAACTAAGATTTCTTTAGCTTATTCTTCTGATTTTTTTCTTTACAAATGTAACAGCTGTGACTGCATGAATTTGCAGATATTTCAACCCACCTTTTTGGACTGAGAGGAAACCTGTACAGTAGAATACTTCTTATTTTGTTTCTTAAGATATTTTGCAGAAAACATGTGAGAGACGTGGATACATTCTAGGAACTCACAGAACCAAAAAATTAATTTTTCTCTTCCTAAAGACAGATGATATGTCTGGACTTCAAATTAAAATGCCAACCAAGTAATATTACAAGTAATTCTGTACAATATTTTTCATATTTTCCATTATATAATTTCAAAGATAAATAGGATATTCATCTGTTATTCTTACATGAGTTATTTGAAAACATTTAAAGTCAAATAGCAAAAGAAGCATTGGAAGTCTATCCCAAAAGAGAAGAAAACCTCAGCAACAAACTCAGGAAACAGATACCATACAGTTGGTCCCGTGCCTAAGTAAATATTTGCTAGATAAGCATAAACAGTCGTGAAAACAATTGCAGACTACTTATATGAGAAAATTGAGAGTAGAATAAGTTTTCACACAAAATATATTTAATTGAAAACTCTTCAGAGTAATTAAAATGTATAATTAAAGTGAGATGTGGCAAGATAGTCTCTGAAATGCCCAGAGAAGCATCTACTTGAAGCAACATTAAACAATATACAGTACAGAATACCATTATACATTAATATACCATAATCCTTTTCCTTAGGGTTAACATTTCTGTTTATTATATATATAAATAATTATATAATATTATATAATTTCTATATTGTCTATCTATTGCAAAACTATTAAGAAATTGCATTGCTGTTTTTGAATATTGAAAAGTTCCTAGTCCTAACAATCCACGTAAAGGAATTCTATTTCTGCTGTGATAAGAAGTGATCTGATATGTATAAGTATTTGGAAAGGTGTTTCATAATTTTAATAAACACTACTAAACCTAACAATTTATATTTAATTATTTATATTAACCTAATTATTAGTAATTGTTGCTTTGCGCTTTTAAGTTACAATCTACGCAAAGCAGCTGCTTTACAAACCTGAACTGATATGTGCATGCAACAAAGCACCACTGAAATCCAAAAGAACAGATTTCTTAGAAAGCTGTACCCCTTTCTCATGCTTTTTTTGAGATGTTACTATCTACTGTCCTCCACTACACGCCTCGCATACTGATACAAATCTAACTGCTCTATAAGCATAATGACAACATAATTATTGCTTCCAATAAAAATTGTCTTTAGGAAGAGGTCATAGAAATTTAGAAAAAAAACCCACATATTTTTATAGTTTAGCTGGTGTCCATATTTTATATGTACTTCAAAAACACCGCAAATAAGTAACTCCTGGATTCCTTTTGAAAACACAAATATATTGTCAAATAATGTTTGCAAAGTTTCCCTACAAGGGTTAGGATTTCTAAAATAATTGTTACCTTTATAAATATACCCTTACTGAGGGCTAAAGAGTTTAATGTCATTCAACAGAAAGCCAAACTTCATAATTTTTAAGAAAAAGTAAAACCTAAAAGAAACAGTAAAAAGATCATGTAGTAAATTTAAAAGAAAAGAATTTGTAAGTTAAAAATCCTCACACATTTTTACTTCTGCACTTTTGGGCACATACTATAACTTTTCCACAGTATTATTATACCTTTGTGCAGTCACCTACATGGATACAAAATTGATGGAAATGCTCATCATTCTGATGAGATTGTATTTTTTGCTGTTGTGTTGACCAAGTTATTTTTATCTTCCTCTGTATCATCATGTGTCATCTGTTACCCAGGCTCATCAGAGCATATTCACCTAAAAAAAGTTATCTGCCATTCTAGTGACATGGGGATTGCTGATACACTTGATTGTTCCTGCCCTCCTCCTTTTGTGATCTTTTACACTAAAGATCTTAATTTCTAAGGTACCAAAGTGTTTTGTGATGCAGAGTATGTCAGTGTGGCCCCTTCTAGATGAGATATTTATTAAAAGGCTGTCTGTAATCATGCTGGGTGGATTTGATGGGTCAGGAGGTCTTCCTAAGCGCTATAGTCCTAAAACTAAATCTGATTACACAAGGTGGGAAGTAGTAACAGGATATTTAATTACTAAATCACATAGACTATTATTCTTGAAGGCAGTGATGCATCATGAATAAAGCAATGGAGCATATTGCTTTTATCCTCACCTTTCAGTAAGCAAGGACATCTGCATCGTTCCTCTGTAGGCTGTTTATCCCATCAGTGGGGATTGTTCTCGTGAGCATAGTACAAATGAGATTCTTACTCTTTTAACCAAGGACAGGGTCTAAAATTATATTTCTGTACTTGTTAAAACAGGTATTCACATCCTTCTTAAGCAAGTTTTCTGAAACACAGTCTGATGTTCTGTGTGTATCAGAAGATACCCTCTTCTGCTGACTATTTTTGTCATTCAGGCTATCCTCACATTGCTGTGGCTGCAGGCTGATGACTGTCCAGGTCTTGGCCTGGGGTTAAGCTAGCTGAATAGGCTTGGAAAACCGCCAGACTAGAGAAACTGCTGGATGTAATAAGATGGGTGTGTATGGACCTAACAAAAGCTATGGAAGTGCAATGAGGGCATGTCTGAATTTCACTGGTGGGTCAGGAGTAGATAAGCAAGAAACAGCCCAACTTCATGGGAGGTGATTAAGGGAGACCTTTGGGGAGGGGAATCTTGCAGTGCCTAGGAGACCTAGGAAATCATGTCAGGAATATCACATATGCCCAAGATCACCTGGTTACCAGTATCAGAAATATCAAATTAGGGTACAGATGTACCAGAACAGGGACCAATGTCATGAAAAGTAACTAGGGATGGGTTGTTTATTTGGTAAAGGACAGTGGCAAAAATGAAGAACCTAGGAGAGGAAAAAAGGAATAGAAAGCAGCAGCCAAGTATGTGGTTGCAGATATCGAGATGAACCAGTCAGGTGGTCTTGGTTCTTGATTATCACATCTGGGGCAGGACAGTAGAACAGAACTGTTGCTGTGACCATACAAAAGATGGGGAACCTGCTTCTACCCTCAGGTGGACCAAGGGGATTCAGATGCATTCGCTTGCTAGGAGGGGAATGTCCAGGTGAAGCCTCTTAGTGTCACCTTGTCAGCACCCCTTCTGGGCTTCATGGCACCAGCACTTTTCTTCAAGATTTCCCAGCACAATTCCAGTCTGACTACAGGAAATATGGGATTAAAAGCCTGGAACAAGATATGGGCAACGGGTGCTATCCTATGGCCTTGGGGCTCTTTCAGATGAATGCACTGCTGTAGATAAAATTATATTAACACTGAATCAACCCCTAGAGACCTCAGAGCAGGAGGATGGGAAAATGACATGAAATTATACATGAAAACCAGTCTTCTAGTTCTGTTCTGGTACTTTGCAGTCCAAACACAATGAACAATTTCCAGATTTCATGAGAAATTTTTTAATACTCAGCAGCTTTATTGAGTTTCAAACCTAGGATGATATGCTGGAGAAGTATCACTATAGGATAGCTCTGCTTTTAACACTCTTTCCCAAGCCTCCTCTACTGACCACTGCCCCAAAACCGCTACTGAGTCAGGGTGCCTTTTGGTCTGGTTCTGTACAGCTAGTAGTAGATGTAAGGGAATCCCTATCAGGACATTTGCATTGATGCCTTACTTTCAGGAGGGATCCTTGGAAGCGCTGGTCAATTTTACAGTAGTTTACACATTGACCAGATGCAAGGATTTAAAGATGAACTCTAATATTTCATTTTCCATGCAGTCTCCTCCTCTTCTGCCTAATGGAAGTATTAAGAGGAAAAGACATGAAGCATTTCTCCCTTGAGAGTCTGCTAAAGGTTTCTCCAAATGTCAAGCTGGTCAGGGTGACTAGAGAAGATATATGATAGTACACCAAAAAAAAAAAAAAAAAAAAAAAAAAAAAAAAGCATTTTAGAGGAAAAAAAATGAATTAAAATGCCTTAACAACAAATTTGAAGATGAAGTTAAAACAAACAAGAAAAAAAGAATTGGTCTGATGGAGGTGTGTTGAAAATACAAGCTTACAAACTCTAAAATTTATAAAAGGTTCAGCCCTCTAAACTACAGCCTAGGCAAACGCTTAAAAAAAATAATTGTCTTACCCATCCACTAATGAAAGCAACCATAAAGGTAAATTAGATTTTTATGTGTGTTTTTTCCAGCATAATGGCCCAATGAAGCTTGGCTTCTTTTCATCTGCTCTGAAACTACTGTAAGTAATACAGTTAGACCAAAGCAGGACTGACGCAGCCGGTGTCTAGCCTGAGGTCAGCAGAGCGTGGCTGTCCTTCTCCAGGACCAGATGTCAGAACAGCAAAACGTTTTATGAACGGGGGAAGGTAAAATGCAATAATCTGTTCCCAGGAGAGCAACATCAGGGATGGGGACATGACGTGGTTTCTGACATGAGGAATATTTTTACTTAAACATAATACCCTGGCTTTCAGTGCTGACACCAAGTACCTTTTCCACAGAGTCCTTTATGGTTATCTGCATATGAAATTAATACATTCAGCTTTCAGCAGTGTTATACGGTTTCATGATGATCTGGATGACACACTATCAATTAATTAACTTCAGAAATAAGGTATAATTCCCTGAGCAATTATTTAATTTCTTTGCAAGCAAGCTGATTTTAGCTAACATTGTGCATGCTCTCCTGCAGTTAGCTGTGCTTCAAAGACTACACATACCCTGTATGTCTTTTTCCTCTCCCATCCTACAAGTAATAAAGTTTAAATAATACTGGATTTACCTTCACAGAATACATCCAGGAGAATGTGCACGAGCACACAGCATAGTGCACATAATACACAGACAGTTCTGTCAAATATTGGTTAATGCCTTTACCGCATGTACTGGAAAAGACAGAGATCCAATCAATGCATGAAAACGTTTATTTGTACCTATTATTTTACATTTACTTTTTCATCCTTATATATTTACTTAAGGATTATCATGAGAAAATTAGAAAACAGCTGAAGTTCCTATGCATCCAGTATATTTTAACTGGGTTTCTTTGTAACAGCATGAAATAATAAAGCAGAACACAGTAAACCTAATTGCGCTACCTCCACCATATGCAAAAGCTGAAGCATTTACAAATGCTGTTCTAACTACATGACCAAGGGACATGCATATATTTTCAGGATTGCTGCCTGAATCAGAATGCAATCATTCACAGTAGTAATCAATCTGCTTCAACACTTTCTCATGTTTCTAGGTTTTCATAACAAGAACCTTTTTTATAAAGCAACAAGATTTAAGCCTCACAGGAAAGTAAAATGCAAATTCCGTATCTTTCCTTTGTAAAGACTTTCTTTACTTGGAACACAAGTGCAAAATACCCACATATCGGTCCTCAGAGTCTGATAAAAACTTCAATTATGCTTATCATTTTTTGGTTGGTTTTGTTTGGCAGCTGGCTGAGGAATTGATTGCCTTTTTTCTTTTTTTCCTTAGCTTATTTTAAAGAAAAATATTTATGTAATCTTTTAAAAATAAAAACTTCTGTCAGACACTCTTCCAGGACTGATATGCCAACTCTTCTTTTTCTGCTGGTAAACTAAATACATATACGTGTAAATCTGTTTTTTCAAGTGTTCTTTGGATGTCTCAGTGAACAAGCTGTAAAATACAGTTTTATCTTCCTCTTCCATGTCCATTCCTATATATGTTACCTCATTTACCAGTCTTTCAAAAGGAAAAATTTTTGCAAGGCTAAGGTGTGCCACCAGCAGAATTAACAAGGTTTATGACAAAAATATTCTCCTACATGGAAATGTATGATATAAAGAGGCACAGTGAAAGTCTAGAGAGTGTGTTAATTTGTGTTTCACCAAAGTGAGCATAAGACAGCATTCAGCTGGCATAAGTCTTCACTGGGGATTGGTTGTGAGTAGAGGTGTATAATTTCACAGTATTTTCTTTTATTGTTGATCATTTGTATTGTTTGATACTTTCCTACAAGCAAATAGTCTCCAGAAGTTAATCTTTCCAAATCATGGCGATTTAGAATTGTCTCTAAAACAACTGTGTGCCCTGTTGGAGTCAAGAAACCTGAACCACTCCTTAAGATTTTCTAGTACTTAGCAAGGGAGTATTAGAAGATCTAGAGTACTTTCTATGCATCAGATGGAACAATGAGTCAGAAAAAAGTAAGTAAAAAAGAAAAAAAAGTAAAAAAAATTGATGCCTCAACATTTTCACACAGCATGCTGTTGCCAATTAGCATTCCCATTCTCTTCCACTATTGTCAATAGATTTTTCAAACTTATTGTCATTAGGTTTTCAAATGTATTAGACAACTAGAATAGAACTTTCTTCCACCATGTCTATACTGAATTAATTTCTTCAAAATTTTCATAATTCATCTTTTCCAATCCCTTTAATTATTTTGTCATCTCTTTTGAATTCTCAGCTTATTGATACAAAGATTTATGATGAACTATGCCAATCTGTAAGTTTCCACATTTTTCTTTCTCCTCTTATAAATTAAGATAGTTCTGAGCAAATACATTAATGAAGCCTAATCTCCATAATGGTGACATTAGCTAACATCTCAGAACTCACAAGTTCTATGCTAAGAACC
Source organism: Microhierax caerulescens (assembly GCA_035590215.1). Taxonomy (NCBI): domain Eukaryota; kingdom Metazoa; phylum Chordata; class Aves; order Falconiformes; family Falconidae; genus Microhierax; species Microhierax caerulescens. The sequence goes on along the minus strand of JAVJGJ010000037.1, from coordinate 83,113,610 downwards.
CTGAAACATCTCTTGTTTTGCCATGAGAAATAATACAAGAAGCATTCCGGGGG
>JAVJGJ010000037.1:83088012-83113457 GCA_035590215.1 Microhierax caerulescens | reverse complement strand
GCAGCCTGGCAGGGGACTGGGGGAAGGAGAGGGGAGGGAGGGCTTTGCAGCAACCAGGGATGCTCAAAAAAAGGTACCAACAGCAGCAAAGTGGGGCTTTCCAAAACATAAACAGTTTTGGGGAAGAAACGAGAACGGCATGTGAGCTAAAAATAAGCAGCAGCAAGTGAAAAAAGGATTAAAGGAGCCCAAAAGAAATAGAGAACAGCAAATCGCAGGGAACTGTTCAGCAAACAATAAAAGGCTCCTCGCCATTTCCCTGCAACAGGCAGGTGGCACTAGGAGAAAACAACCCACGACAAATGTTAGCTGCAAAAGGGGAGATGGAGGGGGGTGGGGCAGAGGGGAGTGGAACAGCAAACCATTAAGAAAGGAAAGGACAGCCAAGGGAACAGTAATTATTTCAAAAAGTAGGTGTTAATTACTTGTAATGAAACATCCCATTTTTCAAATGAAGTCAAGAAAGTTCAGACCTTCTACTGGTTACAAATATAACTAACATAGAAAAACCAAAGAAAGGTGCTGACCTTGACCATCCACAGGCATTTTGAAGGAGGTGGCAAATGTTTTTAATAGGTGTTTATGTTTAAAGTGAATAGAAGTTTCTAAGGAGCATAGTACAACATTGGTAACAAAAAGCTGACGTGTAAATATAGGGGGTTTTGTTGATAAAAGGGCATACATTGAGCAATATGAATACAGACAGAGGGCATGGAGAGAGAAGAGCAGCATAAGAGGAATTTCCATTGACACAAAAACATGAGAAATTATACATAGAACTGTGAATGTAATTTCTCTTGACTGTATTTATGCTAAAAGAAACCATAGATGTAGTTCTCAGTTTTAACTAAGATGAGTTGGAAAGGGCAACTAACAGAGGTGCTAGCATCCCAAAATTAGATAAAGTCACTATGGCTTTGACAAACTCCTCCAGTCTAAGTCACTTGCATGTAAAACTGAGATTACAAGAGTTAAAGAAGATCACATCTTTAAAATGTAAATTTTAATATTTATATGTTATGTTAATATACTCACTTAACATTTGGGATGATTATTCTCATATAGGATCCCACTGGGATCCTATGTTGCTCTGCATTCAAGTATAGCAATTACCCTCTTCCTCACACTATTTTCCTGCTTTTTCCTTTATGGTAATTGAGTAGAAGGGAAACCTGATATTTCGTTGCATGTTATTAGCCATGGAACAGAAGTCCAAATCCAGGGACGTAAACATAAGGGAGCATTGTCATTTAGAGGCCAAAGGATGTGACACTGTAAAAACAGGTTATTCATCAATGGAATGAAGAATTTTTGAGGACGGATCTTGCTTAAATTCATATATCAGATCTAAGCTACTTTAGAGAGAAAGCAATCATTCTTTGAGGGGTCCTGCCTTTCCCCATGAGATGCAAAGGCAGTCTTAAGCACCAGGAAGATTTGGTGTGTAAGTCAGCAAGATGTATCCAACTCTGAATTTGTGAATGTAACCCTCTGGCTTCATCCCATTTTAAGTTACCAAATGGAACAGTGTTTGTATGCCACGTTAAATGTTCTGATCATTACGGTTGCCATGGAAACATAGCTCAAGTTTTATCAATATAAATTCAAATAATTGAATTGTGATTAAGCACAGTAGGAGAAAGAAGAGTTCACACCACTTTTTATACTTCAAAGGAATGACAAGGTCATAAGTCTACCAGGCGACACGACAGGACCTTCAGGATACTCCCGCTGCTCCCATCAAGGTGCAGCTAAACAGGAGTAAAGGCTACAGAGGTGGTAGCTATGAGTGTCAGCTGGTACGTGCTGTCAGTAAAGTACTGAGACAACTTCTGCTGCCTACTGCACTTCACCGCAGGATAGAAATGGAGCTTCCATAGCCTTGCAATGGTAGTGAGTGAGGTCCAGGATACAGCTGCAGAGTTATCCATTGTTCCATCCCACAGCTACAGCCTTGCGCCTAAGTGTAACGTTGGTTTACTGTAATTTTGTGATAGCTAATTTGCATAATTCGCTGTAATTATCAAATAACTAGGTGAATAAATTCAGTGTGGAAAAAACAAAAGAAATGTGAAACATTTTTGTATTTTTTATCTGTGGAAAGCCAAGTTTTCAAGCCAGCACTAAAGGAATTCAGTGCAGTAATTAATGATTTAGAACAGAATATAAGTAGAAAAGGATCAGATCTCAAATGATTAAAAAGGTTTTGAGCCTGCAGCAGTACAATACATTGTAAAGGTTTTCAGGGCAGATAGGTAAAGACACGAGATTGCGCAGCATTTGCCAAGGGAAAATAATGTTAAAAAGTACAAAGCAATGCATACTGCAAGGGTTAAGACAAACTGTTTGGGCATACTGCAGGGTATGTGCCACTGCTGAGGCGAGCCTGTTCAGGAAGAGAACTGGGTACCAGTTGCACAGCTCAGCTGCAGGACAGTGCTCAGTTCTGCTCATCTTAATTAAAAAGGGAAGCAGCACATAAGGAGTAGGCTCAGTAAAAGTCAATGTGAATCAGTAGAAGCAGTGAAAAGCACAAAAGAAGGTTTTCTGAAATATGTTTATTTGAGTGGAGAAAAAAAAAAAAAAGTATTATAGTACCAAACAAAACAATGAATACAAGAGAAGAAAATGCAGAAAATGGTAAATCCCTTTGCCATTTCTTATAGGAGACAAAAAGGGGCAGCTTGTCTGGTACTGCTGTGCGTCATTCACTGAAAGAACTCCTTGCCACAAAACACTGCCAACAGAAAGTTTTAAATTGAAAGTGTGTGGTGGTGCACTTACTCTCCAGACTATTCTACAACCCTGAGAGTTACCAATGCAGCCTCAACACCTTGAGTAATGAATTGGGCAGTTAAGCCCCTCTTCACCATACCAGTAACTCTTACTCGGCTAAGGCAGAGAATGACATTGTCTGTACCAGAGTTCCCATTGACTGGTTGAAGTGGGGAACAAGAATGGAGACAATGAGTTATTCCCTGACAATCCTGGAACATTCATGCCTGGATCACAGTACGAGTGGCAATGCGAGTGGAACAATACCATTGTTCTTGACATTTTTGAAAAATGTCAACTCAGGCTGAAGCCAGGATGGAAACTTACAGAAGATGGCTAAAGCCAATCTTCACACAGCCTTACAAACAGCGGTGCTAAAGTGAGACCCTTTGAGCTCTTGTGGACCACAGCAGGCTGCAACCAGCATCTCCCTCTGAGCAGGACACCTCTGAAAGCTCACAAACACCAAGTCTGTGAGATTAGGAGGACCATCACAGAAATCCAATGATGGGGCCTGAGCTGACACCCTTGCTCCTTGAGGCTCAACCCTTCACCTGCTGAGGAATGCAGAAGGTAATAGATGTATCTCACTGAACTTGAGGAGAACTTTTAACAAATATGCCTTTGTTACAATATGCATTGCAAGGTTGAAGTAGTTAGGTTATTTTTGTAATTTAAAACAAATTTTATTTATTTGCTTTGCTCTTAGAATCCTATGGATAATCTTGAATTGTAAACAAATTCTCTCTCCCCACCCCCCTTTAGATACAAACCATTGTCCAAATCTGAGACAGACTGGACCTAGCTGAGAGTTCAGAAAGCAAGGGAGTCTATTCTGAACCTCATGGCTTAGCAGCAGGATTCTCCCCCTTTTTACATTTCCCTAGATCTAATCTGTTGTCCAAGTTTGAGACTAAGAATAGATCCAGCCACACCTAAACTCTGTGACAGTTTAGAAAGCAAGGAGGTTTCCTCTGAACCTTGTGACACAGCAGAACAGTGTCCCTTATCCTTTACCCTTCTTTCTGTATGTCTCTCATTAGATATACAGCATTGGCCAAGTCTGAGACTAAGACTGGATCTAGCCACATGTAAATTCTGTGAAAGTGTGGAAATCAAGAGGGTCCACTCTAAACCTCATGATTCGATGGATCTCCTTTACCTCCCTACACCTTTGATCTTTATAAACCATTTCCAGCTCTATTCTGACTCTATTTCAACTTGAATTATCTCTGTGCATTTGCTCCAAGTAGTAACAGAGTGAACTTTGCCATCAAATCTTGTGCAGTTGCATTTCCACAAATTTGAATTAAACTTATTTCACCCAAACTCTTTGGTGGTGATTCTTCAAGCAACCTGACCTAAACCACTTATTTCATCACAAAGTGGAAGGGGATTTGATGCTTAATGTTTGGTGACTACTTTTGTAGTTAAATTCAAGGCAGAATTTTAAAGCAGAAGCTTGTAAACTGACTCTTCAGGACCAAATGACCAAAAGTGCTTCTATCATGTGCCAGTTTTTCCAGACTCTTTCACACTGTCAAACATTAAACACAGCATTACCAGATTATGGCTAGCAGTATAGTTAATTAGTAATGGTCTCCAACTACTTCTCTGATTTCCTTTATTTCTGTGATGATCCTAGATCACAACAATCCTTATGATACTGTAATTACATATTAAATTCATCTGCAATAAATGAAAAAATAAGAAAATTCCATAAGTTGTAATTGTTGTACTAAGCTTTCCTATGGATAAAAAATTGCTAATTCATTTAAAAATATGGAAAATGTTAATATGAATGTCATACTAGAACTATGAAACATAGCTGTGTGGGGGATAGTAAGTTTGTGAAGTGCCTTTTTTCCTTTTTGACAAAGATCAGAACAACACTGGTCTAACTTTGCTCTTCAACATAGATTCAACCTGATGTACTGTAATTCAATTTCTGAGAAACATGGATAATAACATGCAGCTGTCTCATAAGCATACTGTGAGAATTAATTAGTGCATAAAAAGCTCACTGCAAAAAGCAGTACTTTTTTAAAGGAGTTTTAAATGAGATAAAAAACTGCTGCAAATTCATCAATAGCATGATATCAATCCATGAAACAAATTTCCAAGGAAAGCAATGGGAATTCTGTGTAAGAATCCAGAACAAGGATAAAGGATATTAAGCAGAATCTTCTTTTTTTTTCCTTTTCTTCTTTTTTTAAGGGGGCAGGTTTTGTGGCTTGGTGTCGGATGGCTCTATATTCTCTTTCACTTACTGAAATAATTTGATCTGGCCAGCCAGTGCTGTGACAGACTTTACAGCTGATTTGCACAAACATGTTAACTGGCCGGTTGTCACACAAACCTCTTGTACTCAGAATGTGATCTTTCACTCAAGGGAACATTAATCTGTACCTTCAACTGCCATGCAACAGTTTATTTTCATTAAGACTGTAGGATCTTAATAGCTTTGAGTCCTCAGCTGTGCTTTCAAACTTGGTTGAAATTAGATGCTGGGTTCAAAAGTTGTTGGGGAGACTGACCCACTGACTGACAGATAAATGAACATGGACAACGTGATTGCATAAAACTTTTCTTCTTAGGAAACCAGGATAAAAATAAAATCTCATTATTATAACACCCAGTAGACTTTCAGAGTTGCTAAGAAAGCTCCCATAATTACAGTACTATGCTTCTAAGGTATGTAATGGTTATAACTGCTATTCTTGCCTGACTACCTGTAAAATTGCTGCATGTCACTTATTCCTAATGGTTGTTTAACAATTGTTATTGTTGAATATGTGGTACCAACTGACTGTAGCTGGAAAAAACAAGGCAAGACACAACAAATATCTCAATATTCATTTAGGCTTGTCTTCACGAAGGTCTATAAACAACACCTATTAACTCAGCTGGGAATATGATGAGCCCTTATAAGCTGTATAGGAAAGGTTCAATCCAGAAGAACTGAACTCCTACAGGAAAGCTCTCATAGGACAATTACAGAATCACAGAACCATAGAATCATTTAGGTTGGAAAAGACCTTTAAGATCATCAAGTCCACCATTAACCTAGCACTGCCAAGCCCACCACAAAACCACATCCCTAATAGCCATATCTACATGTCTTTTAAATATGTCCAGGGATGGGACCTCAACCACTTCCCTGGGCAGCCTGCTCCAATGCTTGATAACCCTTTTCATGAAGAAATTTTTCTTAATGTTCAATCTAAATTTCTTCTGGTACAACTTGAGGTCGTTTCCTCTTATCACTTGTTACTTGAGAAAAGAAATTTACATCCACCTCACTACAACCTCTTTTCAGGTACCTGTAAAGAGCAATAAAGTCTCCCCTGAGCCTCCTTTTCCTCAGACTAAACCCAGTTCCCTCAGCCACTGCTTACAGGATTTGCTCTCTAGACCCTTCACCACTTTTATTCCTTCTCATTTACAAGTCACCTGTAATTATTTTATGATGCCGCTTTCTGAGAATCAAGGAAATACTTGATTCTGGAGTACACCAGGAAATGCTGAGACCTTTCTGGTCATTTAATAGAATGCAAAAAGCTATTAAAGTAAACTACACACCTCAAATTATATTTATTCATATTCTGAAGTGGCTTACTTCAACAACTTCAGATTTTAAAATCCGTCTTTCTTGCATTCCAGTTGTTATTTTCAGTAAACAGACTGGCACTTGTCTAGAGGCAGAAGAAGATTTGCCTATAAAAGTAAACCATTGCAATGAAATTATGAAGGTTATAATGTATGCAACATTCAAAAGAAGCAAGTTACCTTTCTGGAAATTTCCAAATTCTTAGTCCAGTTAAATTATTTCCTATGTGAAAAGAAAGGCCTGTGATAACTCACCCAACTGTAGATTTGCCTAGTGTTTGTTTTTGTCAGAGAAAAGAAGCCCCCGCTGGAAGTTTGAAGCTAAGTTGTGATGCTGACTCCATTGCTGGCATTATTACAAATTGTGTGCAATTAGGGCCAACATCAGTGCAGCTTAACTCTGAACTAAATATTTTTGATTAAATACTGAGTAATGATATTTGAGTTTTCTGTCTTGTATTTTTCAGTAGCATGGCCATCAGCTACAAAGGGGTCATATTTTGTTGTTCTTTACGCTTATGGAAAGACTTCCATCGTCATCAATAGAAGTTGTACATGCTTGAGTTTTATGACCTATTTTGTCTTGTCTTGCAATTGTCAAGCACAGAAAAGATAAGCTGTGAGGACAGTGGTGAGGGAAAAAAGGGGATGTTTCAGCTAATCAGGTTCTCCATTTAGTTAAAATAACATTGACCATTCTTACTTATTCTTTTTTCTTTGTGATTTTTTTTCTCATCCCTTTATTCCTGGTGCATGTACATTAGTTCAAAAGAAAATTTTCTACCTGATAATGAAGACCCTGGTAGATTGGCATTGCAACTGTACCCTAGAATAATGTACAATTCAAATGTTCTGCTCTTACCATCTTGTGGTGTTTTAGTCTCTCTCATAACAAGCAGAAAGCTGAAATACTGAACACAGTTTTTTAACATCAGTGGAGAAGGCTTATTTACCGTAATATTAATATTAATATTATTAAATAACAATAACAATAACAATAACAATAACAATAACAATAACAATAACAATAACAATAACAATAATAACAATAATAATAATAATAATAATAATAATAATTTGTTGGTGGATGAGAAGCTCAACATGACCCAGCAATGTGCACTTGCAGCCCAGAAAGCCAACTGTATCCTGAGCCGCATTAGAAGAAGCTTGAGCGGCAGATAAGGGGAGGTGATTTACCCGCTCTGCTCTGGTCTTGTGAGACCCCTCTTGGAGTACTGCATTCAAAGACATGGACCTGTTGGAATGAGTCTAAGGCAGGGTCATAAAGATGAGAGCTGGAATACCTCTCCTATGAAGACAGGCTGAGAGAGTTGGGGTTGTTCAGCCTGGAAACAGGAACGCCCCGGGGAGACCTTATAGTGCCTTTCAAGTACCTAAAGGGGGCCTACAAGAAAGCTGGAGAGGGACTTTTCACAAGGACACGTAGTGATAGGACAAGGGGGAATAGCTTTAAACTGAAAAAGGGAAGATTTCAATTAGATATTAGGAAGAANNNATTTACTGTGAGAGTGCTGAGGCACTGGAAGAGGTTATGCAGAGCAGTTGTGTACACCTCATCCCTGGAAGTGTTCAAGGCCAGGTTGGATGGGGCTTTGAGCAACCTGGTCTAGTGGAAGGTGTCCCTGCCCATGACAAGGGCATTAGAACTAGGTGCTCTTTAAGGTCCCTTCCAACACCAACCTTTCTATTATTCTATGATTCTATGATCCCATGATGCTATGATTCTATGTTTCTGTGATAATGATCCTCTGAACAAAATCTAAAAGCAATGCAATATAGCTCAGCTGACCTTATGTCTGAAGCCACTCCTTAATATTCATTACATTGGCTTTCCTGATTGCAGTCATTGCCAGTATTCCTGCATCCAACACTTCAGCTAGAAGTTTTGAATGAGTTTGCTACTAAGTGCAAATAAAAGACAAGATCCCATACTTGCAGTAGAACTATTTTTCATGCCAGAGCCGGGAGGGTATGGGAAGGTGGGGGTTGTCTTTATATATATATATATAAAAAAAAAATAATCTCTTGTTTGTATGCATCCATTTGGTCCAATGGCATCTCAGTGCTTTGTGTCTCTTAAAAGACCTTGGGTCTGAGATTTTCTTTTTGATGAAAAGCTATTCAGAGCTTAGTGTTTTCATATCTTAAACCATTTCATGCTGAAAATATATACTGCTTCCATGGCATGCCAGAAAGAAGACAATAAAACTGCCAGAGCAGAATAGACTGCAAGGTAAGTAACTGTTTTCTAGTTCTTTAAGACAACTTGTAAAAAGAAAATGGGCAGGTTTTTATAACCATAGTTGAAAGACTTGATGTATTTATCTTGAAACCTGGAGGAATTTTTATATCATCAGTAAGTTCTGACCTATTGATCTGCCTTCCATTTGGTGACACCATTTATACTCATGTGGAGCACAATCAATAGTATAGAAAAACCATATTTTTCCTGTATTGCAGTGATATTTTAAGTGACAGTATAGTCAAGGGAGAAGCCTTCTGTAATAAAAAAAAAAAAAAGAAATATAGTTTGGGGTTTAATAGCTTGGCCATATTGATTTTTAACAGGGTTATTTGCCATATTTTACCATTGGAGGAGTTGTCATTTCTGCAAAACCCATTTTTTTCCCAATTAGCTGTTTTTAGTTGGAGAACCAAATAAGTGTACTGAGGGATTAGCATGCTTTCATGAGCAATAGGCCAAGCTTTCGTACCCCAGGGCCCTGGCAACTTTCTGCCCCACATCCTCTGGCTCTCTGGGATCCTTTAAGTCAAATATTTTTCAAAAATATTGGAAAAAAATCCCATTTCTTTCCTTAGTCTAAGCAGTGCAGAAAACCATGTCACAAACCAAAGAGGTGTCCAGAGATTGTGTTAAGAGGAGGGAAAGCAAGAGGACACTTGTCTGATGCTCAGGGAGAAAGCATTTAGAGAAGCTTAGGCTTCGACGCTGGTCTTACGCAACAGCCGTTGCTCAGTACTGCAAAGGAACATGAAAAAAAGCCCAGGGTCTCCACCAGTCTGACCTGGAAGAAAAGTCCTTTTTCACCCCAAACCCAGCAACTGCTCAGGTAAATGAGATCTTAGCTATATCTTCACAGCTCTGACTGACTATATCAATCCAGTATACACTGGAAAATAAAAAATGGATGGATAAACTTCCTTATATTGCTGCTGCCAAATTTACAGCCTTGTAACATACTTGGGGGCAGGAGACCAGACTATGATAGAAATCCAGGTAGAAAATGCCAGCTGGCCTTCAGTATAGGGAAACTGAAAGAAAATGGCTTGGGCTACATGATTAACAGCTTATCGTATCCATTTTAGAAAGCAATAAATAGGGAAAACAACAGCCTTTGGGGAGGTGAGGGGAACTCTCTCTATATATATGTCCAACACTGTGAAGAAGCCTGAGTCCAAGTTGGAGCTGCTATGCCCAGGGGTCAGGCTACCAGCAGCCTTAGGCACTTTGAGAAGTTAGACTGGTGTCATGCTCCCCCAGACCTGTGGTCATGGTCAGAGAGGAACTGGAGGGCCTTGATTATTGTGGGTGAGAAGTCTGTGAGTGCTGTGGAACAGAAATCTTAGAACAGAACTTATTAATCACCTTTTAAACCTTATTAAATACAATTAACTTTATTTGTCACTGAGTAACGTGGTTCTGTTCTCATGTCCATCCGATTCAGGTTCCCTGCAGAGCAGTGTAAGAGCAAGAACAGCACAGCTGACATTTTGGGTTACTGGGTTTGCTGAATGCCATCTGAACGCCAATGCTGTCTTCTCTGGGGTTCCCTGCATTCATAGGTGAACAATATCTGCTGCTTCAGAGAAAGAAGGGATGAAAGATAAAACATAATTCAAAAGAAGAAATCTTTCTTGCCTCTGCAGTGAATTTCTATTTTCATAGCCACTCCCAATCTTTAGTGTCGCTCCCCTACAAGAGTAGATGTGAACAAATATCAAGGAATAATAATAAGCATTGCCTGTACAAAATGCCTGTAGAGATGACAGGAAATGCTGCAACTCTGCTTTATTCTTCTAAGTATAGCCCAGAGTATACACATGTGCTTTTAGCCTATTGGGGGAGTTTGCAGCTCTCTGCTGAGGCACTATGGGCTCATGCAACTCCAGAGAGGCTGGGCCTGTCAGTGCAGCTCCCCATCTCACCCACCATTTTCTACACTTTAAGAGCAAAGTGAGAAAAACTGCCAAGTTCATCTCACACAAACTGGCTTGACTCCCTCTGGGCCCTGAAGCAATCAGCAACAAGTGGTGAGATAAATAAATAAATAAATAGAGAGAGAAAGAAAGAAAAAAACACAAAAAAAAACCCAGAAGACCAACAAAACCAAAATTTCAGGTACAAACCGTATACCTTAAAAGTTAGGAAGTAAAGGATTGTAACAGGATATCTGATATTATTCTAACAGCTGTCCTTTGGGAATTGAAAATTCCCTGTAAACTTCACAGAAAAAAACCCTTAAAGATTATTCACCTGAAACCAGTGAATGAAGAAAAACACAGCTGAAGTGTAAAAAAGAAAAGTGTTCACTCTACAACAGCAATGGATTTATTAACTTTTCAAGAGGAAGGCAAAAGATGCTGTCAATAATGTATTTGTACCTGTGCAGCTCTCAACAAAAAATAAGGAAGGTGGGGCAGCTGAAAGTTTTGCAGAGGCCTAAATTAATATACAAAACTAGTTGTGATACAATGGAAACCTGAGGCTTAAGCCATTGAGGAAATTTCCTGTAAAATGGTACAAAAACTAGACACTTCTTATTCCAAGACTCATTGTTTCTCTTCCATTTTACTAGGCTTGTTGTAGTCCTTTTGTTACTAAATAGGAGATGGTGTGTCATGAATAACAGCAAAATAAAAAACCCCACAAGTTTTGCCTGAACAAGGGAAACCTCAGATTTAAGTGCAATTTTATATGAAAGATAGGCAAAGGGAAAACACTAATTTACCATGTGTGGTAAATATTTTAAAGTAGTTGAGCAATGCCTTTCTTTCTGAAGATGCATGAATAATGTCTTTGTATATTACTTTGATCATTAAGCCAGAAATCTTCAGTGACATCCAAGTGAGTATCTGAACATATTTTCAAATTAATGAAGTGACTGTAACTTCCTTTGGGTTAGAGACAACCAGTACTAACATCTAGGCCTGAATGCTATTTACTTTAAAAAGGTGTCTGGAAGAGTCTTGTAGAATATGCATGGTTGCACTACATTCCACTGTGAAAAAAAAAAGTGTAAACATCATCGGAATGCTTTCAAAATACTTGTGGAGGGAAAAAAAAAAATGTAGGGCACTTGAAGCACAGATTTATTTCAGAAAACACAAAGTAACAGCAGAATAATTTTAACTAAAAGAGCTTGAAACGGTTGTATCTCGTATCAGTCTGCATTTAGTAAATTCATGACCTACCTTTTAGAAAGGTATGGGAGCATGGATAATATGAAAACAGGAAGGTGTGAAGTACAGGAACTGTACAAGTCATGAAGTATTAAACAGGGAGAGTTCTGGCATTATGGTGAATGTATAGACCCTGATAAATGTTAGTAGACTGTTGAACTTGAACTAACTCATAATGATCTAAGTCTCTTTTATTTTACCACCTGTTCTTACTTCAACTCATAAACTCCCTCACCAACTCAAACATAATGATTATAACTGATGTAAACTTCCAATTAGTAACACCCTTGCTCATTTTCAGAACTAGAAATCATAATTTTAGTATGCTTCAACCAGATAGCCTAAGTAATTGGATGGCTCAATGATCTTAAAGCTCTTTTCCAACCTGAATGATTCTATGATTCCATGACATTAAGACTTATTATTTCTATTCTAAAGACTTTTACTCCCTGGGACCAGATAGAACCTGGGTACAAGGATCCATGGTCATATTTTCACCTTTATTGGAAATCTGCTTAAATCTACTGTGGACTGAATTCACAATAACTGTGACTAAGTTTATGCATTCTGATGATAGATATAAACAACATTTATGATGCCTCCAATAGAAGCTCATTCCTGTATAAAGACAGCATCTCTTATGATGCTGATCATCCTCTCGGAATGAAGGTTAAGGAATGAGATGGGGACAGGATGACCATATATATGATGAACACATTAACCAATAACAATGTGATACCATTTCTTTATCTTCTCTCTGGATCTTAGATAATCACCTCTTGTTCTGGTTCAATGTGAGCTTAAGCACAGCAGTGTTGAAGACATGATGCAGTGTGCTTCTACAGTTCTTTTTTAAATTTCAATCCTGTTTTTATACCTCTGACACTTCCATGTTATTGGACTGTGCTTGTTGGAGAAAAGTAATGCTCAAATTATTTTTTCATGGATAGCCGTCTTCAGTTTGGTAGGGGTTTTTTTGCTTTGGTTTGGTTTTTTGAAGTATTCTTATTAAATCAATTTGTTGTTCAGGAGCTGTTGAACAATGTCAGAGTTGCAGAAGAGTGGTAGATAGAGCAATACCTTTTAATCTGTTTCTGGCTAACATTAAAAGGTGTTTGGCCAGTGGTATTCAGTTAGATCTCATGTAAACTGAATAGACAAGACAACTGAAAGAAAGTTAATCTACAACAGCTTCACTAAGTAAAATTTTAATAGCAGCCTTTAGTCATCTGAATCCTCACTCGGGAAGATAGATGTGATTGTCTATACCTATTGTCCCCCAAAAGATCGCTGTATGGTGCTAGGTTTTAGGTTTAACATAGCAATCAGGGAAGTCCTTGGAAAACAATCTTGTGACTCTGCCTTAGTGAAGGAGATACCCGAGAGCTTTCCTCAACTTGGTCTTCACATTTTAAAAACCTATAGCCACTTTCTAGCTCAGCTCTCACTGTCTTACCCAATGACAGACACCTACACTGCAACAGCCACTTAAATAATCTACTATATACCACCAGTACAGAGAATGTTCCCATATGAAACTGGCAAATGTGAAGCTGGCTCTTCTTGGCCAATTAATGACACAAACATCTTACTCCCAGTTGAGTGAGGAGGCAGCTGTGTTGCACAGCCAACTAAGAGCAGAGGGACTGGCCTCTCTGGACCCACAATGTAGTAGGGTGTTCACTTGTTGGGGGTGCTTCAGGCTGAAGGGGTCAGGCAAGGTAATACAGGCATCCAGCATGAAAGCCAGCCTCATCTTCTTTTTCTTGGAAGGATGATCTGCCTGGAGCACTACAGCTCTCAAGATGCAAGTTAGGGGAAGAAGAGAAGAGGATGGAGAGCTTTACTAAATTAGGACTTTCAGGATATTAGGTCAATACAAACACAGGCATTTACAAATAACATTACAAATAGCATTACAAGTAGCAGATTTATCATAGATAGGCAGTTTGCTTTTCAATTTAGAACTCTTTCAACATATAATACATATAAATGTAATGCTTTATGTTATCAACTTGGAAATAAGCTGGGTTTTGTGATTGGTATTTCACATTTTAAAGAACCTTTATTAGTAATTACTGGACCACACCTGTCCAAGCCTTAGAAAGAATCTTCTACAATTTTCCTTCTTGGGTGGGTTTTGTCTCTTGTTTTCGAAGGATTCGAGGGCATTTTAAGATATGTTTAAAACATTAACCCAAATTCAATTCTATATTGCACTGATAATGACTTGAGAGAGTTTGAAATCAATTAAACCAGTATAACTCACTTGAATACAGCCCAGAAAAACTATTGCAAAGACATATGTGATCAGGAAGGTGGAATATTTAGTTTATTATTGTGTATTTTTCTTATATTTGTACTTCTCAAAGTTGCAAAGAACCAAACAAGTCAAACTGCATTCTCCATACTGAATGCAAAATCTATTTAGTCAATTATTCCAGGATCATATTAGAAAAAACCAGCCACCAACTCTTGGTAATATATTTCCTGACCTGGCAAAGACATTGACAGTGGCCTCACAACATTGAAGAGTCTGGAATCTGAAAGGAAATGCAACAGACTAGAATAAAGTGCTCCCTCGTAACCTGGGTGAACACCACATCTGTGTATGATTTTGAGATTAAATATCCAGACACTGTCAATGACAATTTTTTTAGGTCTGGCCCAGACCAATCTGAAGCAACAGGTTCAAGTGATTTCATTAGAAGTCACTGTGTAATCAGTAACCATAGCATATTTGGATTCCAAAATCCTGAAGCTACTAAATCAAAAGGTCTTCTGCATATTGATTTTAAAAAGAAAAATCACAGATAAATGAGAAAAGTTGTTAGAAAAAGGTTGAAGAGATTAATCATTCCCAGTGACAGAGTGACTATCTAATACCCCCATATGGTTTCTCAAAGTAAAGGAGTACAACCCACTAGCAAAGACTTGCGAGAATTCAACAGACTAAGAGATATTAGAAAGGGAAGTCCTTTAAAAACTTTAAAGTGTACTGAAATTTGGATAATAGAAGGAGTAAGAATCACTAAGAGGTTGGTTATAAGTAAAAATACAAAATGGCAGCACCAAAAAAAGAGTTTGAGAAACTATCTGTAGATACCACATACCCAAGTAAATCTATTTTCAAACAGATGAGAAAGAAGCCTGCCAGGGACTCTGTAGCATGAAGAAACTGATCAAAGCATGAAAAGAGCATGCAGAGGAAAGGAGGCCACAGCAGAGAAGAAAAATTACTTGTTTATATCCCTGCTCAACATGGATATGTTCAGGGAGATTTCTGAGCTGAACCTTTTTTTAGCTATAGACACATTAAAGGATATGCCCAACTGTCAGCAGAAGTTAGTTATTGAAGAAATAGATAAAATTAAGAGTAAAAAATTTGCAAGACCAATTGATATTTATCTTTTAAATATTCCTAGGCTCTAGGGAGACTTGAAGATGAAATGAGTAAATCACAAATCTCTCTCAGAAACAGTGTGGAGGCAGAGGACTGAAACACGTGACACCAATTATTTCAGAAGACTGCAGGAGAATCCAAGGACTGACCAGTAGCTCAACATGTCCAGCAGGTTAATTAGTTGAAACCAGCTGAAAACTAGAATTACTGTGCACCTGTATAAATATGAACCATTCTGGTTCATAAAAATGAACGATTAGGGAGAGCAACATGGCTTTTGCAAAGGAATAGCACCTCACACACAGTCCTCTGAGGTTGTCAGCAAGCCTCCAGACAGGAGCAAGCAGGCTGAGTGCACCTTAACTTTGAAAAGGCATTGAACAATGTTTTCTACCAAAAGCTCTTAAAGAGATGAGGACGACTGTGGAAAAGGGGACTAAAATGGATAAACAAATTATTCATTAACAGATAGAAAACAAGTGGCAGAAATAGTTTTCACAGGGGAAGAAGATTATCAGAAGAATCCCTCAGAGATTTGCACTTGACTAGGTAGTGTTTAATTTAGTTATTAATGATCTTGAAAAGAAGCTGAGCAGTGAGGTGGAAAAGTCTGTCAATGTTAATAAGGTGTTTGGGACAATATATGAGCAATGGCTGTGAAAAATGCAAAAGCCCTTCATACTTGTGACTGACTAGGTGACAAAATGGTGGATGAATGTACAGGAGAAAGCAGAAGTCCACTTTATTACCTTAAGTGTGCTTTAATTAATGTTTTGATAAATGAAATCTATTGAAGTTAAATGCAAAATTAAAGTCATTAACCCATTTCAGAAACAGCATGGAACCCTTTGAGAACTCCAGAAAACCACTTCAGTTAAAATAAACCCTGTACCTTTAAATCTACAGGTGTACATTCCTTGATTTTCAGGTTTTGGACAGAAGTGACTAGTCTGAAACATCTGATTTCTGTTCTTTTAAATCAAATATAGCTATGAAAACTTCTGATGTAATGTTATAATTTAAATTTTATTTTACATGTGGATAGAACACTTGATATCATTTTCCAATGTAAAGATCTAGAAACAAAGTCTCAATCATCATTAAGCTACTGCAGCTTTTAAAGATCTTTTTTAAAAAAAAGATCTTTTTTATGAACTGTTTTATGAAGCCAGGCCGGCCAACAGTAAGAGTATCTAACACATATCATAATATAAAAAACACAACCTAAAGCCAAAATCTCTCCTTTCTACATTTCCTCCCCCACATGACACTTCATTCAATGTGAGTTCATGGAAAATGTTGTTTGTTCATATTTTTCTGTCTAAAAAAGAAGTGTGGTAAATTCTTTTGGAATAACTTTAGTTCAGAGAATTTGCAGAAAGCCTTTTGCATTGCTTAACCTCTGAATAGAGAACACACAGGCAGCTGGGAACAGCTATGCAGGATTATGTGCAAACTCTTCTATGACAAAAGGTGGGGGGGAAAAGAAGGAAAAAAAAAAAAAAAAAGATAAAAGATGCCTACCTGTCTAGGTAAACTGAAAAAGCCACAGGTTTCAGTCAAGTCAAGCAAGTGTGAGGAACAAATGTATCTGCAACAACAGCGGTGCTGGAAGAGTCCCTCTGGGAAAGGGACCACATACAGCATCCAAGCTGTTGTCATGCTCATGGTCACAACTCCATCAAGGCTGGGCAGCACTAAAGAAAAAATAAAATGTCATGAGAGCAAAGTCTTACTAGGAAAAATCCTCAGATTAACTTTGTTTCCCTTTTTGTATCAGGTCACCACATTTTTCATTTAGGGGACTGATAGTGCAAGTAGAACCTCTCTTTGTAATGAGAATTTGGGAATTTCCTATTTTATGATGCCCTTTCAATATTTTATCTACATTATCTATGTGACTGGTTGCAGGTATTTTTTACTGTTTCAGGTAGCAAGGTAGCTGTAGTAGCAAGGTTTTTTTGGTGCTCTCTAGTTATTTTTTTAAACTTTCCTGTCTCTTTCTTTAGTGATGCCGGTATCATTCAAACAAATGTTAATTGCCTCCTCACCTGTTTTTTTTCTAAATGTAACAATACACTCTGGTTCTTCTTCTGTAGGAAAGACATGCATTCCATGCATGTAGTTCAAAGTGTGAGCATCTTTAATTGCCACTAAAATTAACAAGATTTATGCATCTCTCAAAGATTTTTAGACCAGAACAGTCTGACTGTCATGCCAGTACTCCAGATACCTTATCAAGCTTGTATCACAGTTATAAGGTATTGCAACTTTGAAAAATAAAGTTAGTTGCCGCGTATTTAATATGAAGAAATGTTAGTACTGCAGCGTTTTATTGGCCTTATACTAGTCAAATAATTTGGATTGCAGCTTTTAAAAAATTCAGAGTTATGAAAGGCAATACTTGAGAAATTCACTTAAGATAAAATAAACATACAACAAAAATAGCTAAAAATAATAACTTCATCTCAGTTAACCCTTGCTCTCTCTGTCTGTCTCTCTCTTTACTTAAAAATTATATCAGTTATAGTTTGGAACACTTGAATTAAACTACTAATGTCTAATTTAAAGGAATTTCCTGAAATGTAATGAAAATATGCTAAAGGCCATCAGGCTTTCCTTTTCCCAACATAATCAGCTTTTTAAAAAAGTGTCTTTCAGTTTGATTAGTTTGTCAGTTTTGTGAATGACACATACTCAGCTCAGATATCTGTCAAATTCAGAAGACACCATGAAAAAAAGCCTGAGCTAGGGAAAATATTGGAAATTTTAATAGAGAAGTTTAAACTATATAAGTGCAATATTATTCATTTTAAGTCATGTAAGTTCATTTTCTCCAAACAAGTTAGTAAATATGGGACAACTTATTGACTGGTCTCAGATTAAAGAAAATTATTAAGTGACTTGACAGCTTAAGAAATAAGGGGTGCCCTTATTCTTATATTCTTATTTTGCTGCCTTAAAATTTCAGCCAAACATTAGTTTTTCTAATATGTATATATTGATATTTTAGTTGACTAATTTTATTGGAAAAATCTTGCAAGTACATGCTTATTTAAGTTGCTCAGAACTTCTAGTACTTTCTTATAATTGTCTTATGATTATTTTAGGCATTGCAAGTAACAAACCAGAATACTGATCAACTAATTAAAGAAGTCAATACTGGTGTCAGCCTCGAGCGCACTATCATGAACTGGTGGAATTCACAATCTTGAAGGATATGGGCCAGCTGAAGAGTAGAGTCAGGACCCTGAATTTTAGGAGTGAAAACTTTCAGGTTTTTAAGGAGTTATTGGATGGGATCCGCTGGAAAACTGCCCTCAGGGATAAAGGAGCTGAACAGAGCTGGCAGATACCTGAGAATATTTTTCTTAGAGCACAGGAACTCTCAATTCCCGTGTGTAAGAAAGGAAAGGACAGCATGACATCAGCATGGTTGAGTAAGGTTCTCCTGGCCAAACTGAAGTATAAAAAGGAAATTCAGAGGCAGTGGAACCAAGGACAAGTTTCCTGAGAAGAATGTAGGGAAGCTGCCCAAATGCATAGAGATGGGATCAGGAAGATATGGCACAGCTGGAGTTGAATTTGGCAAAGGATGCAAAGAATAATAAGGACTTCTATATGTACATTGGCCAGAAAAGGAAGAATAAAGAACATGTACCTGTCCTTATAAATAAGACAGGAGAACCTGTGACAATCAACATGGAGAATACTGAGGTACTCAATATTTTTGCTTCAGTTTTCAATGGTAATCTCTCTTCTCCCATCTCTCAAGTCCCTGAACCTCAAGGCAGGGACTGGGAAATGAAGTCACTCCATCACAGGAGAAGATCGGGTTTGAGACCTCCTGAGAAACTCGAACATACATACATAAGTCCATGTGACCAAATGAGATGCATCCCAAGGTCTTGATGGAATTAGCTGAGTAATCTAGTAGCCTTCTATGATGGAGTGACTGCATCCGTGGACAAGGGAAGAGCTACAGATGTCATCTACGTGGTCTTCAGTAAGGCCTTTGGTATGGTCCCCCACAACATTCTTGTTCTAAATTGGAAAGGTATGGGTTTGATGGATAAAAGAATTGGCTGGATGGCTATGTCCAAAGAGTCACAGTGATCAGCTCAATGTCCAAGTGGAAACTATTAATGAGTCATGTCCCTCAAGGGTCCATACTGGGTCCAATACTATTTAATATTTTCATCAATAACATAAATAGTGGGATTGAGTACAGTATCGGCAAGTTTGGAGATGACATCAAGCTGAGAGGTGCAGCTGATGTATTTCAAGGAAGGGATGCCATCCAGAGGGA
Source organism: Microhierax caerulescens (assembly GCA_035590215.1). NCBI lineage: Eukaryota > Metazoa > Chordata > Aves > Falconiformes > Falconidae > Microhierax > Microhierax caerulescens. The sequence goes on along the minus strand of JAVJGJ010000037.1, from coordinate 83,093,919 downwards.
CCTTGACAGGCTTGAGAGGTGGGTCTGTGTGAACCTCATGAAGTTCAACTAGTTCAAGTACAAGGTCCTCCATCTGAGTCAGGCCGATCCCCAACAGTGATACAGGCTGCGGATTGAATGAATTGAAAGCAGCCTTGTGGAGAAGGACTTTAGGACACTAATAGATTAAAAATTGGCTATGAGCCAATGATGTGCACTTTGCAGCCCAGAAAGCCAACTGTATCCTGGGCTGCATCAAAAGCAGGTTGAGAAAGGTGATTCTCCCCCTCTACTGTCTTCTCATGAGATCCCACCTAAAGTACTGCATCCAGCTCTGGGATCCCCAGTACAACAAAGCCATCAACCAGTTAAGAGTTCGTCTAAGAGGAGGGCCACAAAAATAATCAGAGGGCTGGAACAGCTCTCCTATGAAGAAAGGCTGAGAAAGTTGTTAAGCCCGGAGAAGAGAAAGCTCCATGGAGACCTCACTGCAGTCCTTCATTATATAAATGGGGTATATAAGAAAGATAGAGAGAGACTTTTTATGAAGGCCTGTAATGATAGGGCAACGGGCAATGGTTTTAAATTGACAGAGGATTCAGGAAGAAATAATTTGCAGTAAGTTTGATGAGACACTGAAACAGGTTGTCCAGAGAAGTTGTGGATGCCCCTTGATTAGAAGTGCTCAAGATCAGGTGCAACAAGGCTTTGAGCCACTTCATCTAATAGAAATGCCTCTGCCCATGGCAGTGCGTTTGGGCTAGATGATCTTTAGACGTCCCTTCCAACCCAGACAATTCCACCATTCTGTAACTCCTTGATCTGTAAAGTGATGATAGTATTAGTTTGTAATACAATGATTTTTTGGTTCTTTAGGATGAAACACACAGTTACTTTGCAAATAATGAGATTTCCCAAACTACTCATTTTTGTATAATTTCTCAGATTTATCAATGACTGATTTACATTGAGCATTTCTAAAATTTGCTTGTTATATTTTATTGCAGCTAAAGATGAAGAAAAATAAGATAGCTAAATGCCTATCAAAAATGCAGAGGACCACTAGATTAAAAAGAAAACCCTAGGTATGAAAATATGCTTTGAAATAATAGGAATTATTAAAAACACTGTTATGGAATAAAGTTGATGAATGTTATCTAATGTAAACAATATTGACAATTTCTAAACTGGAGCCTGTATATTCAATCATGTAAACCACATATAAATTTCTTCTTTCTTTTCTTAGGTTGGTCTACTCTCAGCTAAAATAATTTTGCTTATAAGTGCTAGAAAAGTAGACCAATTTGCAGAAATCACCTGCAGAATGTAATTGCCGTCTAGTATTCCAGGCAGATTTGCCCATCTATGGGGAGAAAGAAATAGGTAAGAGGGAAACACAAAAGACAAGCAATGAGAAAGAAGTGGAATTATGGACTGCTGAGAAGAAAAACTACTGCTATCAGTTCTGCCAGTTCATGGGAAACTGATCTGCAATTCATGAATGTCACAAAACACATTCTCCTTACAAATCAATAAAACACACAGAAGACAGATAAATAGGGATAGAAAGAAAGGTATCCTGGCTAGCTGCAGAACTGTGAATAGGATTTCCACTTAGGTAGATCCTTTGTATGTTTACAAAATAAGGGCGTGAAAAATGTAAAAATAAGAAAAAAATCACAGTTTTACAACTGAAAAAATGAATCCAACAAAAATTAGGAACAAAATAAAAATTTCTGGAATTATAGATAATATTCTGATACCTGGGGAATCCTAAAAAACTTGTATTTAAGAAGCTGTGAAACAAACTTTTTTTTTTCTTGTCATCTAGATTTCTTTCTAGCTGATAGAAGCTGAGATTCTTTTCTGTTTCCTACTGCTGTTTTGCTTTTTTCATAAGAGTAAAGCTCCTGCAATACTTTGGCTATGACTTTTTTTTTTTTTGTCTGATTACTCCAAAGTAACCAGGTGTCTTTTTTTCCTTCTTTGTACTCCCATGTCTTTAAATGTATTTAAAGGGAAATTGCTTTTTCTCCTCTCTATTTGAAAAGCCGGGATGTTGTTTTGCTTCTGGAAGCAAAGAAAGAAAACTTCAAGGATCAAACTGAGTAGTTTTTATGATTCCAGGCATTTTAAAATCAAGACAAATAATACATGCTATTGATCATTCAAATGCAAGCATAGTACTTGTAACCATTACTTTCAACTTCATGAACTTTGGTCTTTAGGCCTTTCACAGATTTTTACATTCCTTCTTCCTCCATGAGATTCTTGGTTCATTTTAAACCCCAGATGTAGGATTTCTAGCCCTGGATCAACATTCTGGAGTTTCAGATTAACATGAGGAGGTAGGAGAATCTCTGACAGAAGTGGTCTTAAATCAAATGGCTACCCCCAGTGATGTTGTAGAAAGCCTTATTCTAGCATATTTGTCTGCACAGTATGACCTTTTTAGAACATAACAGCATCACTGGTTCCAGAGCAAAAGACCTGAGTGTTCTTGGGCATTAACACTTGTATTAGAAGCCCTTTCCAGCTTCTTTTTTTCTCAAGTCCTTTCCAGCTTCTCTTTTTCTCAACTAACAAATTTCTTCTTGTATCTGTATGCAGAACAAATAAGGGTGATGTCTCAAAGGAATTACAGCAACACATTAAAAGTAATGTGCAGGATCACAATTATGTTGTATTTGTCTAAAGTGATTAAACAGAATTATTTTCAGATTTATAATCAAGGAATGAGGCTAATTAAAGGCACTAATTACATCCCTTTAGCATGCTAAGTATAAAATAGGTAAGTATGGATAAAATATTATGATTTTGATTAAGATCAGGGCATAGGTTTTCAGGAGAGGTTATAGGCAATGGAGAAGAGCCTGTACCTTTACAAATAGAAAAGATGTCTGGGATATCAGATTTTGGTTTTGGTCTCTGGAGATGACACCTTTCCAGAAAACATCATTTTATATCCCTGTCATAAGGCCAGGAAAAGACAATTGTCTAATTGCCCTTTTGAATGTTTTTTGGAACACCTTTGTTGATGATAACTTTGATTCCTTTCACTTCACAGTATGTTAATTCTTCACAAACATTTAGCAAATTATTATTTTTCAGGAACATCTCCAAATACTGATTATAATTGTGTATCTTGACTTACTTGGGAAAAGTAAATTTTCACTTATGTAAGTGTCATTACAAGAAAACTATAAGAGTTAGGTGTGCACGCAGGAAACAGAAATACAGAATTAGACAAAGGTATGGAAAACCAGTCCATCTTCAAGTTATAATATTGAATATTTACAAATAACATCAAACAAAAGCATTCAAAGAAATATTGAGGAAATTATGTAAATCACAACCTAATTAGTGAAGGAGAAAATTAGCTTGTTCTTTAACTGTTATTTCTCAAATGTGATTGAATTGATTTTTCATCAAGGTCCATAGGAGCTTGTCAGTTTGCAATAGCGTTGTCAGCCAAGTCTGTACTCTTACCTGTACTCTACCTGTACAGTTATTTAATACTTAGTATCTAAAATACTGTTCCATCATATATTGTCAGAACTCAAACCACCTCTCTGCAAAGATTACCTTCTGAGCATCCCTAATTCTAGTAACCAGTCAGTGACAATTTGACATAGAAAAAATGCCTCTGAAGAATTTTGTTTGTTCATTTTACCCTGCAAGCACTCTTTATGGTACCATGTTAAGGAGTGTTCCTATTTAATTGTTTGATTCATATAATAATACTGCTTGGGATCCTTAAAAAAATATTTCTGAAATAAAACAATTTCATTAACAGCTGTTCAGGTTTGCACCAAACCTTCCTGTGACCATTATCCTTTTATGTTCTGCCTTCTCCTGAACTGGCAGATGCAGCAAGAGCAGCAGGCTTTTCAGTCGTGGCCTGCTTACCTTTAGGTGCTACATAAAAAGCACATTCTAAATGGCATGAGTGTTGCCTAATGGAAAAGGTCTTTTAAAAAGTACGTGTTTTCAAGTCATTTTGCCAATGTTGTATTTAGTTTTATTTTACAAACAGAAGATTTAGTTCTTCCCTTTTCTTTTTTGTTTTTTTTTTTTTTTTTTTTTTAGCAAAGTAAAGCTAAAGCTGGTGAAACTTGGCAGGGGTAACACTTATGTTTAATTCTCCATGAAACCACAGCTTCTCACAACCAACTTGCAGCTGTGTCAGGTTTTATCCAGTCTGTGGGAATTACAAGAGGGTAGGAAAGGACTGAAGCTAAAAGATGAGCTGCTGTATAGTACATCTCAGGTGAAAACTTCCCAGGGTACAAATAATGTCTCTGAGCAGCATTAAAAACCTCTGCACATATTCTGTCCAGCACTGAGGGAAAAGTCATGTTTGTATAACTCCCAAAGGAAAAGCAACTTTGCTAGGTGACCAGTTGAGTATATCTTAACTTTTAAGTAGCAAAGCAGAGAAACATGGGCTTGCTTTCCACATATATAGTCCTATCATGCAGGGGAAGCCACATTCCTTGGGTCTGATCAGAATGAAGCATGGGCCTAAGCAATTTGTTGAACTGATGATTCTGGGTTCATTGAAAGCACATTAAGTAAATGAAAAACATTGCATTAGCATTAATAAGCTTCAGGAACTAAAATCCTATGATGTGCAGAGCATGAGTCTGATTTCACAGTAAATCACCTCATTGCAGGTTTTGAGCTGAAAAAAATGTTAGGAGATTGGAAACTACCTCTTATGGCTATTTTTCATTTCACAATGTAAATGGATATGTATTGCCTATAGACCTGCCCTTATCTATTACTTGCCACCAACTAGTAATTCCATCAGATGTGTATTCTTCTCTGATAATGCCTTGAAACTGCTTGGACTCAACTAAGAATTATGGCTTGGAAAAGGTAACAACTTGGAGTCACTACTTCCAAGAATAAAATTGAAAGGATAGACATTTTTATTACTTCTGCACAGCAAACACACTGATTACATTGTGAATTTCTGAATGAAGAAATTATGAAATGTCAGTAAGCAAGTTCTGATATGACAAAATTTTGTTGGATTATTGCATTGATCAATGTCTTGAAAGCCAAATTTGGCAGCGTCTATAGAATAAAGAAGCAGAGAGATCTGCAAAAAATACAACTCTTGAAGGGGAAAGCTGCTTTTTCTGAACAGGGAAAGATCTTAGAGAGAAAGCAAATCAAACTCTTCAGAAAATTAAAACCTCATTAAGAAATGAGAGCTGGCAGCAAAAGAAAATTGTAAGCCATGTTGCCCATCTTATTCATGTTGTGTCTTTAGCCAGGTCAGAGAGCTGGCTTGCTTTGAATTGCACACCCTGGATAGTCAAAAAATCTGTGGACACACATTCTGCATCACTTGGGACATGGCAGAGCAAGGATGCTAAGGTGACAGATCTCCACTTCCAGCCTCACACTGCACCATGAGGCAGAGGCACAAGGGACAGTGCCTGAGAGGAGACAGCCAAAAGGTTTGTTTAATTCCGTAAACCCTAAAGTATTTATTCATAAATGAAGGTTTATGAAACAGGCAAGTGGGAAAGCAGCCTGCAGTTCCTGTCACTGGGCCAGCTGAGGATCTCCCATTCTAGCTTATCTGCAGATATACCAGTTGTAGTAGATGATTTTGCACCAGCGGAACATTGCAGAGGTATCCCGCTGGAGCAGTAAATCTAGTCCAGCATATTTCATTGTGGAAGGAACTGCTGAGCCTGACATTTACATGACCTGTAAATGATATTGGCCTTCCTTATTTCACAGTAGACTAACCATGTTGGATGTCACCTCAGGGTGAAATGGGTACGCTTGGGTTTGTATACAGGGGTTTGTCAAGGAGCTGTAGTACCCAATATTTTGGTAAAAGCAATCTGCTCATAGCAACCGTGATTCTTGAAATAAGCAAAATTAACATTGAATAAATCCATGTTT
>JAVJGJ010000037.1:83054594-83087374 GCA_035590215.1 Microhierax caerulescens | reverse complement strand
GTGCTGGGGAGCAGGGAGGGAGGGTGTGTTGCCCAAATGCCCTGCAGAGAACTGGGCTGTCAGTGAATCACTCCCACAGTGCTCTCACCTGTTCACCTGCTTGTCAGCCTCAGCTCCCTCCACCACCGTTCCCCTCCATCCTCCGCAGCGCAGGATGTATATCAAGGTGATGGCCAGGATTCTGGTTTCAAGGTCTGATGAAAAATCTTTCATGGAAAGGACAGAGACTAGCTCAACATTTGTAATTTCACCTGAAAGGGCATTCCATATTTCAACAGGTTAGCCTGTCCAGTTGCTCAAGATGGCTGGTCACCACCTGCATAAGATAACAGATTCTTCCTAAACTGCTTGCACGTTATTTACAACCAGTCATGCACAGTGCTTAACCACACTTTTTTTTCCACATTTCCTCACCCTGATTTTTTTAACTTAATTTTTCACCTTTTCTTTTATCAGTGCTACTCATTCTTCTTTCTGCCTTTGTCCTACTTCAGGAGCCCTTTTCCCTCTTTGAAAACAGAAGAACAGAAGAAAATATTCTTTAATTCTTTAAATGGGCCCTATCCTGCAGTGCTCTAGGTACTGTGAAATGCAAAAGCAAGAGGTGACTTCAGACACAGCAGACAAGCAGGAGCCACAAAGTTTCAGTATACAGTGGCCTTTGAGTTTTTTTTCATTTGGATGTATTAGATGAGGACTAGGCAAACATATACAGAATAAAAGGCTTCAGATTGCTAGGTTGAATGGCAAGGTTGGTATTCTCATTTGTACAGCTGTTTTATGCAAGCTGGTAGATGAGCATCTACAGTGACATACATGTGATTTATAGCAATCCCAGCTGAATGGTAGCAGGATTAATGCCAAAGATTATTTTTAAAAAGGAAAAGGAAGAGAAAATTTACTCCCTTCCCAAATGCAGAGCTTATTTTTAATTTATTCTACTTTCCAAATATTGGAGTTATCCAGGAATAATACCAGAGTAATTTACAGACTTTTATGTTACATATTATCAATGACTATCCAGCTACACATGCAAAAAATAAAACACATAAAGAAGATAAACATGGTTCCTTTTTTGTTCATGTAAACTTCATTAAGCTTAAGTATATGAAAATATCTTTGACAAACTGAACTGATTTGAACACCTTATTTTGAAAAATGAAAGACACAACTGAAAACTGAAAAAGCTCACAATTCCTCTGTATCATATTTCCAGCAAGTTGAACAATTTATTTCTTATCTCATCTCTTTTCTTCTCCGCCTGGCATAGTTTTCTTCTAATTATATGATCAATTTCACTCCCTGCTTTATATTAGCATTATGTAAAATTATTTTATTAGGTTCCCTGTTTTCACTGTATGCATGTGCTTTAGATTTCATATATACTTTACTTATGTATAGAGTTCACATATATTTTACTTATGATAGTTTACAATATATTGTAATCTTCTGTATTCTATTGTATCTTTGTTTAGTCATAACTTATTTATTAGTTATATAAATTACTACATGGTGGTAGATTTTTGTTGGTTGAATTCTCTCTGACTATCTATTAGAAGTAAGATCTTGGCTGTTAAAAAAAAAAAAAGCTATAATGAATTACATAACATTTCCTTTTGTATCCTTCATTTCTGCTAAAAATATTTTTGGTTGCTGGATAATTAAATTTTACCCCTCCTTAGGTACAGGCTGGAGTTCTCAAGGACCCACAAGATTAATGTACCATGAAACGTGCATCCTAAAGGAGAACAACATTACTGTTCAGCCTCTCATACTTCAGATGAGTCAATTATAAAATTTCAGTGATGACAACACTGCTAGATTTTTTTTACTTGAAGAGTGGAAAAATAATGAAGTGTTCATTCCATTTTACTGCTTTCAGATATGTTTGTTGCAAGCACTAGTTTCATGCTAGATGCAAACTGAAAACTGATGAATTCAAGGAGCTTGTGAAGGAAGATCAAAACATGTTGGGACTACGCTGGAGACAGTGGAACAAAGCAGGGGTCAAATAAGTCAATGGATTTATGTGAGTATAAACAGAGCAGCAGGAAGAGAAAGGAGTTGGAGGAATCAGAAAACAGCAGAAAGAAAATTTAGGAGGGAAGCACTGGCAATGGAAATAAAAATATAGGGAGAAAGAGACATGAATATAGTATTAGCACTGACAGATTAGCTAGATTAATGAGCGCATACTGAGTCTAACTACTTTAATGTTCTTTTCACTAGATAAATTAGGTACCTCTGGCCATTGCAAACCCAGGATTTTGTAAGTATTTGAGACTGAGTTGTAATAAACATAAAGGTAAACAGCCTCAACTAAGTAAAAAAAATGGAAATCAAAATAAGGAAAGAAAAACATAACTCTTAATGTTTTGTTTAAACCTTACTTTTTAGCCTAAGATCACAATTTATAAGGGGCAGTCTACTTCATGCTCTTGTACATCGCCATGAATTGCTCAGGATAACAAAAGAAGGGGCTGAAAGATTGACCTTTGAAGCAGTAGATATAGACACCTAAACACTGCAGAATAGCGGAAACAATTTTAAACACCAACAACTTTTTGTCAGACTGTGCATTTATTCTAGAAATTGTTGCTCAAATTTTTCAGTGACTTGTTTATTTTTCTGTAGTGTTATACTTTGTACTAGAGAAGTGATCCATATTGTGCAATAAAAGCATTCTTATTCATATGGTATCATAAAACTGTAATACTGGAAAACTTTGGAGTATTAGGCATATAACTTTTCTTACAAGATACTGAGAAGCCTATTAAATAAATATTTCTAATTATTCCCCACTGTTATCAATGAAACATTTATAAGAGCACCAGTTCTTTTGCAGTTATAAAACAAAGCTGTGCAGTTTTACAAGCGTGACTCATGAGCTACAACAAATTTGTGACCTGTCTCAAACTTTGGCACCTGCCTAAGCCTTCTCTGACATTTTAAGCACAATTGGAAACAACCACCTCAGTAATCAGTCCCCTTCTAGTACCATAGCAGCTATGTAATGAAATAATTCATTTCAGAAAGTTTCACAGAAAACAGTAGTCCACAGAAACTTATAGAGAATCTTCTAATAGTCCTGAGATCACTAGTCAATGCCAATAACTATATTGTTATAAAGTTAATATATATATTAACTTTTCACAGGAAAAGAATGAAAAAACGCAATCCAAATTATGCATGGAAGGAAAAAAAAATACAGGCTTCAATGGCAACAGGCAAATTAATACAACTGTCCACCTATAGCATATACAAAGAACTATTGGTCTCCTTTCAAATCTCTTTGAAGATATCAATACATCAGATAGGTGGAGGTTCTGTTTAAAACTTTAAAAATTCTCATCTTCCGCCACCTTTTCCATAAATTTGTCATCTTCTATCTTAAAACAATTAAGATTCTTTCTTATTCTTACACTATTTTTGAAGATTATTTTTGAGCATAAACCTTTGGATAATAGTAAGTGTTTAAAATTTAATCTTTTAACAAAATTTGCATTTCTGTGGCTATTTTTCTCTCCTGAATTTTATCTTTATATTTTTTATACAGTCAACATTCACTTCAGACTCTGTTCTGCTGAGCCAAACAAGCCAACTACTTTTAATCTCACTTCTTCAGATAGATATTCATCTTTAATTAATCTAGTAAACCACAGGCTGTCTTCAGACCAAACTTTTGTTTCTGGGCATTTTTTTTTTCACTAGAACGTACAAATTCATGTAAAGTTACTAACAGAAGAATTTATTTAGAAGTAAATTCCTAAGTCGTTTGCCTAAGAATAAGTTCCACATTAATTAAATCCATATTGCATTATGAATTTTTCAAGGAATACAGAAATTCAGAGTACCACCTGTTGGTGAAAAATAGAAGCAACTTTATTTCCTGCTGAACAGTAGATGCCATGCTCTGGTGAAGAACTGGAATCAGTCATCGTTTTTGACAATTCGCCAAGCTACATAATGTGAAGCAGAATTACAAGATTTCCTAGTTATTTATGATTTAATTATTTCAGGTTGCTAATACACAGTTCTTATTTAGCAAGCCACTTTTCAAGTGCTTTGCAAACATTATGTAATTTGTTTATAAATATGTCTCTATGTTTTGGGTTTTTTTTATGCCATACTTTGTTTTGGATAAATGTGTTAAAATAAAATTAGCCACCCCAATAAGTGATATAGTAAAAAATGAACCACAGTAGAATGTAAGAGGATTTAAAGTAGCACAGAGCCCATTCTAATATTAACAACTATTATGTCAGAACTGAGATTTTGAAAACTGCAGTACTACAGGTCAGACTCTAGCATCCAGACACATCTATGGAGATGGTAGAAAGAGGCTACTGAAGGCACTGAAAGACAGCTTTTTCCCTAAAAGGTGTAACACACACACACCTTAGCTAGCCACCAAAGTCAGACAGGGACACAGTCACACAGACACACACAAAAAAAATCCCAGGCCAGAGCCTGAGCAGTGCAAAAGCTGCTGTAGTTGGCAGTCACTACAAACACTTCTGCCTGTTTACGGCAGAGTGTTTTCCCATGTATCTCCACACCACAGACCAGGAGGTTTCTGGGGGGACTCAGCCTCAGCCATCTTGAAAGAACCGAAAGCTTTCCTGAAGTTCATCACTACATGAATTTATGTCCCAGGGCAACAACAGATTGGAGATCCAATGTATCTTGTTAAAACCAGTGTAAGTCTCAGCTGACTTAACTTCTTTCGGGTCTAAGAATATATGCACCCACAAGGCCTCTTTTGTTTTTACTGAAGAGTGGCTGATATTTCTTATTCACTCACGTACATAAAATAAATAATAAACTAGGTATGAAGGAAAAAAGTATCTATTAAACAAATTATTCAAACCACAGTACAATCTATTCACTTTTCAGAAGTTTACTTAAAATTTCTGCTGATTTTAAAACAATTTTGGCTTATTTTTCTTTAAAACTTTTTTCACTAATCAGGAAGAAAAATAAAATGTAAGATTTTTGTAATAAAGTTGTCCTCAGGATATTAATTACAAGGAAAAAAGGGGAAAAGATGTATATATTTTCACTCATTTTTTTAAGCAATATTATTTTTTATCCTAATGTAATTCAAATTTTAATTTACCCTGTAAATGTCTGCAGCAGGGGCAGGCAGGCTGACACTCAGGCGACTAGATAGCCTTGGAGCAAACAAAGCTTTCTAGAGCTTTCTTTTTTTGTTTGCTTTTAACTTGAAAGCTCTCAGAAAACATGCATATAACTAATCCTGCCTGCCTTAACATTTAGAGTTATGACTCAGGTCTTGGTCTGAGCAAACAAAATCTCAGAAAGAAAGAAGTGGCACATAAGGGTTCTGCAGGCATGCTTAAAAAATAGCTAGTGCATCCCAACGCCTTCAGATCCCTCAGAAACGGCTCCAGGAGGTGGCTGCCTCAGACCCTGAGTGGTATCACAGCTGTCAGAGCATCTTTTTCAGTGGGTGTTCTGGTGTTCTGGGTCACCTTTACATGATCCTCTACCTCTGCCTGAATGACATATGCAGTACACATATGTGTGAGTATATGTATACGTAGGTATACTGTCCATGTACATCTGGGCATACACACATATCGTGTGCATATATGTGCTTACCACTGACAAAGGGATACTGCTCCTGGGGCTTTCTTCCTCAGCACAGTCATAACCTGTTAGTGCTGGAGCCTTTTACAGACCTCGCTGTCTCCTTCTAATGACCTTTGAGGAACAAGACAGAAGCTCAGTCATCCGATGCTAAGGCTCCAAATGCTTAGTTGTCAAAATAAAAAGACAGACAGACTGCATCTAAAATACTTCTCTCTCCACCACGTATACAGGCTGCAATAAGAAGTGCATTATGTCAAGCTTGGCTTATGAACTCATTTTCACTCTTTGATAGGATACAGCATCACTGGGATTTTTGAAATGACTGAAAGTGTCTTTTGGGGAATGGAAGGCACTAAGTACAGCTATAGTATTTTTCATTTCATTTTTTGAGCAAGGAATGCATCTTTCTCATGCTGCCACTGACACAAAAGTCAGTCTTTATTGCTGCTTAGAAAAAAGGCGTCATAAGAATCTAGTTGCCACTTGAAGACATCTGTCTATGAGTGTCAGGATCTCTAAGATAAATGTGTGCTGATGGCAAGCTTCAGCAAAAGAACTAGCCTACATGCATGTCTCAATCAGTATATTTACATACAGGTATAGAGCAGTCAGTTTAATACACATACATTGCTGGTGATGTTTTGTTAATTACTTCTTGTCACTAAACTATGACCTATAAGAACTCAAATTTATTATACTTTCTCAATTCACTTACTAAAATATAACAGGAATCTATTTAATTTTATGTGGTCAATGAACATTTCAGTGCATTTTCACTATATTTGACAACTGGAATAAAAATAGGTATTTGAAATTTTTATGAATCAGTTAGCAGAGGGTCTAATATTTGTGACAGTCAGCAGGCTTATGTTCTTCCCTTGTTCAAACAAATGTTTCCTTTTAAAATTTAGAGTAGAGAAGCATGGAAATAATAATTTCAAATTTATCTAGACCATCCAGGACCCTAGATCTTGCAGTGGCCAATATCACATCTTTCAGATAGAAACTTTGTATCTCTGCTAGGGACAAATAAATGAATGCTACCGGTAAGATGAAAAGGATGAATATTGCAGACAATACCTGGCCATATGTGGCCATTTGAATCGGGTAGTAATCTGAACCAATGATTTATTGGTACAATAAAAATCAGGTCATAAAAATATCAGGAGGAAAAAAAATCATGACTCCAACTATGCCAAGCAGCTGTGTTGAATAGTTTAATAAAGCAGCCACAACCTATTCTGAAAACTGTTGAGTTTTCTCACCCCACTTCCTCCTGAAAAGATGATTCAGAGTCTCATTTTGTTAAAGAGTATCTTCTTAGTTCCTGCTTAAACTCACATATGCACAGCGTACGGGTTTTTTTGTTTTTTTTTCTTGTACCAATATTATCTTTTGGCTTTAGAAATTCCTCCACAGTTTTTGCTCTAGAACAGCAGAGAGGGAAGTGAAGGTCTCTCACAGAGGGATCAAGTGTGTATCATCCAGACTTTGTTTAGTAGGACTATTAAACCATATTCTGTTAGTCACTGTTTGCAGAAAATTCTGCCCTTTCCTACAGCAGCCTCTGTACTCCTTTTAATACAAACCCCATTTTCTTGAATATGGATGATGCAGTACTTCTCATGGTAATTTTCTAGGGTCCTCTATTAACACTTCTTACTCTCCTGAAAATTCTTCTGATATTTTTAATTGCATTTCCTTTCTCTGAGCCACGTCACACCAATAACTTGTAACCCATCTCGATGAACTCAAACTTTTATTCTCCACCATCATTTCCTTTTCATGAACTTTTCATTTACAGAAGAAAATTATTTTATCAGTCCTTACTAGCAAGACCTTCTTGTTCTTGCATTTTATACCAATTTCTATTTGCCTCTCTAGTCCTAATTGCTTTTTCTTTGACAATATATTCCAAGTTTTTCACACTGCAGAGGTCAAAGTAATTTATCAACTGCCTAGATAACTTTTTCCTTCTGAAAAGTTACTGTTTCATGAACTATTTTTTATGACATACAACATTAGACTTTTAGTAAAAATCATTGCTACCAGACTCATTTGCACACTTTCCTATGTTCCAGCAGTCAGAAATCTAAAAACTGGATGTAATCCACCCCACCAGGTTGTCCACTCATTGCACTGAGGGGGCACCTGATGAGGAGGTACTGACCTCCACAACTTTTCCTGTAATTTCAGAGGTCTCAGTTTCCACTTCCACACCGTTGTTCTCATGGCGATCTTACTCCTGCTACATAATCTGCAATGTCCCATTTTCTGCAAACAGAAGCAGAGTGCTAACTTGGGCTTGAGCCACACCTGTAGTTATTTTGACCCCTTCATCAGTGATAGAGCGAGCTTGACTTCTGTTAATTATCATCTTCTTTCTTAACTTTCTGATCTCCCTGATAAGGTTCCTTGATGATCAGTATTTTCTCTTTTTTTTCATCCTTACAAGTTTCCAGGTTATTTTTCATATCCTGTTTCAGCTGTCTAGTTATCCAGCTAAATCTAGAACTCTCCCCTACAGAATTTCCCTCGCGCTTGGCAACAAGCTCCAAGTACTCTGTGTACCTTCACATCATTCCAGAGCCTTTGACATGTGAGCCTTTTCAGTATGACCTCTCTGAATTCCTTTATATACATCCAATACATGATTTTGAACTAGAAAACATTATTTAGTGGCCTGTTTGTTTACCTGTCCTTTTAATTTAAGCTGAAAAAGCTCAAGGTATTGGACTGTATACTTAGTACTTATCAGCCTTCTGGAATAGCTTTATTTCTTGATGTTGTATCACTTTTTAATGACAAAATCTTCCAGCTATCCCAAAGAGAAATGAAAAATGCTATTCTTATTAATACTTTTTTCTACTATCCATATCTGTAAAATTAAAAATCTGGTAAGTACACAAATATAAATACTTGTAGCATTTATAAAAACCACAGATTTGCATTCTTGGATCCATAGAGTATTTCTATGTTATTGCTGTGGTACTAACTTTTTGCAATCCTCTCCTGAAATTAATTTGACTAATATATTAATTCAGGCCCTCTGCTCATTTCAACATCTAGCTGAGCTATGCTTGAGCCATTTCGGTCTGAATATTTGTCCTCAATAACAGCAATTTGTAGATTTTTCTTTGTTTTCATCAGAATCCTTTTTTTTCCACCCATTTTTTTCACCTTATATTCACCTTTCTTATTCTGTGTGGCAGGCAATTCATTTTTCCATTCCCTGATTCTGCTTTGGCTTCAGGACTGCCGGTACTGTAATAGCAGTCCCCACCAGCAAAAACTTACCAGATTTGTGATGATTGCCACAGGCCCTTATATTTCCCAAGTATTTCACTTTCAGGTTTCTTTTACACTCTCTCTGACAGAATGTGCCTTTTTTTTTTTTTTATATATATATATATATATATATATTCCTGTCCCTGTCTGCCTCCATTTTCTTCTTCCTCTTTTCTGCTGGAAAAAGCCTTCTTTCTCCTTGTCACCCCATCTCCTACCTGACTATCTTTTTACTTCTCCAGCACAGCAAAGCTCAGGGAACAAAAAGATTTGTTCTTTATCTCAGGAATTAGGCAAGCCAGACCAGGGAAGAATTGTGAGCTATTGGTTTAAGCCTGCATTCAGCAGTGAAGAAAGGGAATTATGGAAAGTTGCCCCTGGAGTGGGATGAAGACTACATACGGCAGAGTCTCAAAAAGCAGCTGCTCTTTACTTCTGCTTAGCTCCTGTCAGTCTGTTGTCACTAGTTGTCTTATTTAATTAACAGTTTATGCAATTATGAGCCTAACAGTGCAGGCCTTAGTCAGGCAAGGCTCATGCTGAGTTTTTTAAATTATTTTTTTCTATGTTTTTCCTTTCTAGACTTCAAGATCAAGTACCAGAGAAATAATAGCTGGGTTCCCTCCCTCTTTGAATCTGGGCTGATTGCCACACCATCTGTAGTAAGCATCTTTAAACACCTCGTCTGTGCTCTAGGGTTCCCTACAGAAGCAACGTGCTGAGTACATTACCAAATCAGTTCTGTTTCAAAAAGAGACAAGGCCAGTATCTAGCTAAGTCCTAGCGAACTTCCAGTGCCAGGCATTACTTCAGAGTTTCACTAAAGTCTTTTCTATAACTCAAGAGTTTAGTCATCAGCAAACATAGTAGCTTAGGTTCGTGAGATATAATATTGTTTAATATGTATGCAATACCACAAAGATCACCAACAATCTTAATGTTTATGAGAAGGTCCTTTTGGTCCAGATTTGACCCTTACTTGCTCTATGTTGTCTCCTGCATGGTGGAGTAATTTCCTGACTAAACTTCCCAGAGCCTGGACATTTGAGTGACAGTAGAAATGACAAGGGAAATTCTAAGATTATTTAGAAATGTCAAGCCCAGTGATGTAGCAGCAAGTGCTTTCATTTTTCTCAATTTTGTTAACTGTAGTATTGAATCAGCTTTACACTGAGAAAATAACGGATCTATTTCTGACGACTAATAACTGAGGCTCAAGAGGTCTCTCCCACTTGTGATCTCAAGTGCTGCAAAGTCAATGAAAGTTTATAAAATGTTCTGACAACTGTTAATAACTTATACTAAGGAGGAAAAGTACAAAGGAGAAAGAAAAGAGAGAAAAAATAATCTAAGAACAAATAATATCAGTCTGTGGATACCATGAAAGAACTGCACTGAAGCCACCTCTGGTAAAAAAAAGCAGCGTGGAAATGAATGTACCAAAACTCTTGTGCAGGAAGCATAGCATGTTCAACATCTGCCCTTAATCATTGCCTTTTTAATCATCTTTCAAAAAGGCAGTTTGAAAGGAATAGGTAGACACAGAGTCCAACCATTAGGAAGGCCACTAACTATTGTTGTCACTCCAGAGACTTTGGCCTTTGTTTGTGAGCCCTGAACTCACCTTCCTAAGGGTGTTAGCACATTAAGTCATTATAAAGTCAGCAACCCCCCCTTCTCGATTAATGTGAGGCTTTCCTTCTCTGTTATCTATATTGTTACCAGGATCCAGAGGAAGGACTTTGGTGATAGAATCTACTGTGAATGAGCTCCAGCCTTGAATGCTATAAATCAGGAAAAAGAAAAAAAAAAAAAAGGGGGGGGGAAATACCATCTTGCAAAGAAATGAAAAACAGAAATAGCCTTTTTTTCCCTAAGTTGTATGTCCCTATGACAACATATTATATTTTAACTAGTAGGTTCTATACACAAAAGAAATGTCTTTGATTCTTTTTGGCCATAGCTTTCACTTTTGTAATCAGGTTTGATTCTCTCTCTTTTTTTTTTAATAGATATTTCTTACTTGAACATGTATTTCCTAGTTTCCATGAAAGGGTACCTAAGTACAAACATCTCTACATAAAACCTATTCACCATCCAACACACTGTTACAACGGAATCGCCATATGAATATGGATAATTCACTAGGCTTATTTATACTTTTGGAACAAAGGCAGTTACATAGAAGCTCAAGTATAACTGAGCAATCCAATGTGACTCCAGATCTGCTAAATCACGCCACTGAACAAATCACCCTTCATGAGCTGTGGCAGAAGGTCCGAGGAACTAGCAGAGACTTGGCTGAGGAATAAGAGGACATCAGACCACAGAGACAAAGGACACTGTTCACACTGCAGCAGCTGTTTTCCAATCTACATTTGTCCATTCCTGGAAAAGTTTTTGCCCTCGCTTCCCTTACCAGAATACAGCTGCTGCTGACTAATGAATGCTGCTCAGAATAACCACACTTTGCTGTAAGTGAACCACGGACACTATGCTTCCCCATGGCTACTGATGGAGAATGTAACTGAAATATAAGTTCTCTTTAAATAGCTTTATGATAGCTTAAGACATATTTTAGTCTGATAAACAGGTGAGGGCTTATGGAGAACTATGCATTGTATACCTACCTTTATATGAATAGTGCAAAACAATAAAGAACTTACTCATCATGTCTGAAAAATAATTTCTTTGAGTTAAAGGAAATTTCTAGTTTCTCAGTGTAAAAGGTTACCATGGTGTTTGAAAAATGCCTCTTCCTTTCATATGTAGTGGGATTGCAGCACAAATGCAGCCCTAAGTGAAATTATTCTGAAATCATATGATCTTGTTAACTCTTAGGCAATTTCTCCATGAATTATTTACAAATCTCTATTCCTCAGACATGTTCCCCACTGCCTAATGAATACATGATTCAGGTTATTTCACCTTCCTTTTGCATTGTCATGCACTTCCCACAGTCTTGCCCACAGTATTACTTCTTACCTCACTC
The DNA here is from genome assembly GCA_035590215.1 of Microhierax caerulescens. NCBI lineage: Eukaryota > Metazoa > Chordata > Aves > Falconiformes > Falconidae > Microhierax > Microhierax caerulescens. The sequence goes on along the minus strand of JAVJGJ010000037.1, from coordinate 83,075,478 downwards.
AGCCATTTATTCTTATGCTTTATTTTAGACAGAATTAATTCCAGGGCATATGACTCAACTTAAGAATTTAATTATATTTTAGCAGGTAAATTTTAAGAGTTTTGAGTCAGATGCATCACCAGGTAATTTTTATATCACCCAATATAATATCATCTAGCTGTATATATCAATACATAGTTCTCTTTATTATATGAATATATGGCTTGCCTCCTCCTTAGATGATACAACTATTTTAAACCTGTATTAACAAGGATTTAAAAAACATATTTGCTTTATGATAACTTGCTTTATGGTTGGAGGGGGTTCAGTTGGCCTGTTGCTCAGCTGTCATTCATCACAGTGAAACATCGTTGATATTTACTGATTAATGAACCTTCAACATGCTGGATATCAGTATTTCCTTACCAGCTGACAGTATGATGTATTTAGTTGGTGGTATTTTAAACAAATGTTATGAGGCAATTAGGTTTCATATTCCTGGAAGGACATATTACTGTAAAATGCAAGCATCAACTGCCCATGAATTGTTCATTTCTTAATGTTCCTAAATTATTGTGAAAGTTGTTCAACTGAAATGATCTCACTTTTTCTTTCAGCCTCTAATGTTCAAAATGGAATATATTCTTCAGCTGCAAGAAATAAACGCCTTGTTAAATGCTTGATATTAACTCTGAATTTATTATTTTCAACCTGTTGTTCTTCTGTACCTGATACTTGTAAGTTATGATGGAGTTAAATGATCTAAGTAGACTCAAAATAAGAAAAAATCATTCTATGCAGGATGAGCAACCACTCTCGTACCTGAAGTTTATTGTCAGCATTATCTCTTACGTATATAAAATTCTTCAACAAGATTTTGGTTTCTAAAAATGTGTATCCAATTTCAATTTATTTTTCATTATATTCTGTAAAAAACATTGTGCAAAGTAATCTCCAAAGAGCACTGAAGTTTACATAAATGGAAGCTAAGGTGATACTTCAGTTCAAATGGAACAACATATTGATTTTCCACAGGAATTCTGATCTTTGATTCAGCAGTGCACTCGCATGATGGTGCTATATGAACATACTCGTTCATGGATAGGGATCCTCAGACTTTTATCCATCTGGCTGAAATGAATGTTATAATGGTCAAAACATCATGGTTCAGAAAAAAAGTAAAGTGGCAACCAACTGATTAAACACAGAAAGGATTTATGCAGTGTTTGTATCACAATTCAGATTATGCTTTCAGAAGTTGCTACGGAGGCTGTCTTAGTCTAGAAAAGGCACAGATGGAGCTGACAGAAACCATTCACCTAGAAAAACTCTTGTTTGATAGTTACTGGTTTTGTTCTTAGCCTTGGTTTTAGTTTTAAATAGAAGAAAGAGGAGATCTGCAGTTAGCATGAGAGGGGCTGTCTTGTTGCAGGTAAGGTTTCTACACAAAAAGTATCATTTATAAATAGAAAGGACTTTTTTTTTTTTTTTTCCCTCAGGAAAATAGTTGCTATTTCTGTTTTCTCCAATTTTAAGACCTTTGAAGCACTACTGTTCCCATAAGAACACGAAGTCTACTTTGTTTATACCTATAATACACAGACGTGCATGCATGCACAAACATGCACACACACATCCGTTTACGCCTACCAGTTTGTGAATAATTTCAGATAGATTTCAGATAAATGAGGAGAACTCATATTCTAAGCACTTTTCTAACTGGTAGTATAAATAGGACCCTCTGACAAACACTGGAATTAAGGAAACAAGGAAACAAGGAAATGGGAGAAAAGCATTGGAGAGGCTCTTTGTTTAGTCTGAAGAAGGCTAAGGAAAACGACCAGTTACCCTGTGCCACCTGCTGGGAAAGGCATGGAAGGAAGAACATGAGTATGAGGTCATTTTAAGAGTCATGGGATATGAGATCTACAGAGGTAGAAGGGAATAAACAACAATAATGAGTGGATTGGGCAGGTGAAGTCCACTTGTGAGCCTATACTAAAGCATGATAGTAGAAGTGTCAAGGATGACAGGAGCAGTGACCCTCTGGTGTGCTGTCACATGCATTTACTCTCACTGAAGAGCGTGCCCAGACAACGCGAGAAGATCCTTCTCTACCACTTTACGTTAGTGAGGAATATCCAGGTGGGTGATGGACAAAAGCAGCGGGGAGAATAAAGTGCACGTGAATTTTCATTGCCTTTTGGAGAAATGATTTGGCTACCATGCAAATTCCTTGTGGGTTAATAAAGGCACTAACACACATTAATTACTCAACAAGGAAAAAAAAATACAATTTGATTATCCCCAGAGTATGCAGGGAAAATGGATGGTAGCTTCAACAGCAGAATACTACCTCATGGATTAGCACATTGCCTCATTAAATATCCTTGATTTTTAACTTCCCTCTTCCTCCCCCCGACCCCTACCGAATCTACATCTTTTAACATTGTAATCAAAATTGTGCATAAAAAGAAGAAAAATCCAAGTCTGAACAATACCTTTTCGTTAGGATTATGAGAACATACGTTTCCACCTTTTTTTAACCACCATTTTACTGTTAAGCTTTTGTCCTAATAGATATGTGAAAAGATATACAGAGCTAGAATTTAAAGAAAATTTTGTGTAATGCAGTTTCTAAGGTAGAATGACAATTACCCGATCTCTTTTCAGTCATTAAAGAATAAAAGAATTTCAGTGATCATAAAGTAGAAGTACATGGAAATGAAATTTGACCTAGCAGAATATATGGAAGCACTGCTTCTGAACAGAAAACATTTTAGTAGATGATATAAAAAAGAGAAAGACTGCTATACAGAGGAAGGAGTGATCAAACACATATGGAAGTATCTGGATATTTAAGTGGTGCTGATTTTTTGGAACAGTTGTTAGTCTCTCTTCTCCAGGTGAGCAGCAATCACCCAGAAGCATCCTGTAAACCACATCTGGTCCAGAACCACTTCTGAACTATGCTGATATGTCAAAAGCAGCTAATGCTTCAGGCTCCTAAACCAGATTTTGATTCATAAGTAATGAAATACTTTATCATATTTTACTTATGGTTTTGGTTGTAAATAAAATTTTAAAAATCAGATTGAGGCCACAAGTGATAAATTTATCCAGTCAGGAGAGGACCTTGGGAGACTGCTTGCCCCCAACCTACTTCTCAAAGCAGGGTCAGTGTTCAATGCACACCAGGCTGCTCGGGTTTTGCCAAACCAAGTCTTGAAAACCTCCTTAATGCTATTGGAGACAATTGTGATATGAACAGCAGTGACACTGCTGTGAGAAGTCTTTGAACATTTCCCTCTGGATTGATTCAGAAAACGATTACCTCAGAGCTACTTCAGCAAGGAAGTTCCTAAGGAATTTTCCAGGGGAAATCATTGTTGCAGAACGGTAATGAGGCTTTTCCAGTCTAGGAAACGTGAATAGGTTACCTGGTCCTACTGCCTGTACTTGTTTATGAACCAGCGTTCATAACTGGTGCGGTGGGAGAAACATTCTGTTAGACACCTACCATTTTCCTTTGACCTCTAGAGCCTTTAGTGGGGCTCCTTTTTGGAATTACAGAAATAGCTTCTTTGCTAGCAAAACATGGTTCCTGCGCTGACATCAACCCACAGGCCACTAGTAAGTGTTCTGTTAACACTTAACAAAGTGTTTTATTGACACAGCCATAGGCTGCAGGTTTAGGGAAGCAGTTTTTCCTTAAGGAAATAAATAAAAATAAAATTGTCTGCTTGATCTTCATTCATAAATAGCAGACAGATGCTTGTTTTGGTACTACTTGGCTTTCAAGCTTTTAAGAAGTGCTGTGGTCAGGAAACAATTTGATTAAATGAAAAGGAATTCAGAATAAATTTATTCTACAGATAGAGTCACTTTCTAAGACGTACATTATTTCTTCTTAAAATACATTCCCCCTTGCTAACGTATGTCAGAATTAGGATCTATAAAAGATTAAAATTGGTAAGAAAACTTTCATTGTAACATGTATTGACAAAAGCCCAGCAGAGTACAATCATTTAAGTGATTTTTCATCTCTGTGGGACATGAGATTACATGAGATTACATCCTCTTGAAGAATAAAAGTTTGACCTAGGCTAAGGCACTAAACTGTTACTCATAACATGACATGAACAAGTTCTGATTACCATTTTTCAATAATTTTTTTCTCTTTCCAAGAATGAGATTAATACTATTTTTAGCAAATGGAAGAAAATAATTACTTATATAAAAGAGAACTATGCAAACCAAGGGTTGAATTATTTCAAGGATTTCACTGTTTTATATGAAAATTCTTGAGATGTGTTTAATTGCAAGGCCATTTCCTCACATATCAAAATATATAGTCTTAATATTTTTTCTCCTGTATGAATCTTAAATCTATTTCCTCTATATTAAACTCACTGAAAGCATGAAACTGCAGCCTAATGCTTGTGCTTACAGGAAAGCAACCAGTAATGTGTTGAAGACAGGCAAGAACTAGAACTGAGGAAAATGTGATCATTTTCAGCCTAAGGATTCATATTTCCTGTTTTCTGTTGGGGTTTGTTTGTTTGTTTATTTGTTTGTTTTAACCATTTCAATTCTGATTTTAGTTTTGAACAGGGGGAGAGCATAATTATGAAATGCAGTTGCTAAGTCAGGGGTCTAAATATAGAGATGTAAATGTCAATCTAGATGGATACTTTAATTTTTCTTGATTTAATTTACATCAGAGAAAGTTACACCTGTGAAGAGAGAACTCTTGTGATCAGGTTCTGCAGTTGCTGTGCTTTAGCTGCTCAGATGGACATTCAACAAACTGCATCAAGAAAAACTGCACAGATACTTTATGCTTGTAACAGTGAAATGGTAATTCTATTTTCAGCTCAAGTGGAGCCTTATAACTGGATATTCTATTCAAGAGCTTCTCAATCTTTTTCCTCCTACATCTCACTATATGTAATCTCACTTTCCACGGCTTTCCATGACCCTACAGTCATCTCTTTGCAGCAACTCATCCTAAGATTCAGAAGTGCTCCAAGATATTTTCTGCATGTTTTGCAAAGACACAAAAGTAACACTCATGATGCCAACAAAAACACTGTTCTCTGCTCTGGTCATAGGACTAACTCACTCATAAATTGAAATCTTCTGATCCACGCAAAAAATTGGCAGACTTAGATGAATTAAAGGAAATGCTGAAAATTTTCAAGACTTTCTCTCTTAAAAAAGCAGAGAGAGAAGTGTGAAGATCAAGCAGATGGAGATTGTCAAAAGCCTTTATTAATGTTTGATTTTATGTATCACACTATATGAGGCACTGATACACTCAATCTTTTTACTGCTCCAGATAGACATTAGATAGGATCTGTGTTGTCTGGAATGGCACATAAACATAAAACACCTTTTGTAATTGCGAGAAAAGAAGTAGTAAGAGTTATTACACAGGAAGAAGATTTATAATGCTGCCACAAGGCACATTACAAACAAAGAGGAAAACAAATGAACATTAAAGGCCAGAAGATGATGACTTTATCATTCTTCAAGGTCTGCCCTCACCATATGGTCTATCTACCAATCTATGATTGTTTTTACCTTTCCTGATTTTTTATTGTCCCTTTGTGTTACACACATAAAATGTTTGGAAAATTAACCACTGGCACATTCTGATAAGATGATTTTCAAACATAAAATGAAACCTTTCAGCATTTTTCTCTTTGAAAATAATACTAGCTTCATTTAGTGTCTAGATTTAAAAACCTTATTTTTTTTCTAGGAGCTGCCAAATGGTGTCCAAAATGATATCTGACAGTATGTTACAGCACAAAAATGTCAGTTCTAATGCAGTCAGAAGCAAGTCCTGCCCCTGCATCAAAAATCTGGCAGACAAGAGGGAAAAAGGTCCTGCAGCAGAGGTGATAGCAGCTCTTATGCAGGCTACATACTCGCCACTGCTTGGTTTTGTCAAGAGCGTGTATGGCCCATATTTCCATCCCAGCCCTTTGGCTGCCCACTCATTTACCTTCTTCCAGTTACAGCCAGAGTACTCATGTGACATGGGTGGCTCAGGTCTTCAAGATGCTGGGGACATTGACATGTTGTTCAGAGTGCTGGATACTCCCCAGTCATTTTGGGGTGCTCTGTCCCCACCTTTGAGCCCTGCTCATTGCTTCCTTCTTTTCTTCCTGGCTACTGTTGCTGTCTGCCAGTAGATGAGACTTGGGCAGCCCTGGCTCCAGAAGTGGAGGAGCAAATGTACTTTCCAGGACCTTTAAAGGGGGAGAGCCAGGGTCAGAAACTTTTAACCTGCCTAAATGAGGTGCATTTTTAGAACCACATCCCTGCTCCTTTCATACACAGGTGTGAGGTGAAGGATTTCCAGGTCCCTATCTTGCCATTGAAATAATAGGGCAAAGCCATCCCCTACAGTAGTGAACATGTTCCCCTATGTCTTCCTGGCCCATCAGATGTACATGTGCGTGCATGGGCATGGGCATGTGGCAGGAAGAAACAATTTTGGCCCCCGTGGTTTTAAGAAACCTTCACCACCAAGAGGACAGAAGAGGTTCCTAAAATTCACACACACCTGCTAGGGTGATGGAAAATTTCCACCCTTCCTTGGCTCACCCTTTTCCGCCCTGTGGTAGTGATAGCTTCTGGCAGAGCAGAGAGAAGCATAGCAGACATGTAGCTGCTACAAACACCAGGCTGGAGCACCACCTCTGCTCTGCTTCCTAAAAGCAGGGTGGTGACTAGTTTCCCCTGCAGATTATTTGAGTATATGAGTAAGAAACACTAGAAATTAGATCTAGCCCATTTTATTCTCAGTCAGTGCCTGTGGGAGCATGGCACTCTGTAAAGCTAGGCTCTGTGAATTTGAAATACATATTCAACCTTCAGTAAAATAAAGGTACCTTATGTTCTTCTCAGCATGGGGAAAGCAACGCAAAGTAGGGGCTGGAGTGACAGAGCACCATTTTGTGTGATGGCATTCTTTCCTTTAATGGTAATGAATTTCTCTGCACAAGAGCAACTTCACCTCTGAATCAGGCACATCAGAGGAGAATCCAACAGGGAAAAAAAAAAAAAAAAAAAGGCTATAAAAGCCTATATCTTGAGACTAAAGATACAGTGAACAAATTGTTGGCTACAAGCAGGTGCTGTAGCACTATGGGAGTTTCACTGTGGGCCTCAGGACACGGAGGTTTGATGAGTTCTCTCTTCTGACCAAATCACAGAAGAATGGGAGGTCAGATGGACCCTCAAAGCCTTTCTTCTCAGATTAAATGTGCCAATAGTTCACAGCCTGAGGCATGTAATACAGACATTCCTTTGTTGTTCACTGTTTGCATGCATGACAGAGCAAAATTAAGATCTTTTATTTTCCTTGCATATTCTTTGTTAGATCATTTTCTTATGCAGAGTGAATGATTACCTTTTCTCCCAAATTAACAGAAAAGATTATTAATTACAAAGGACCAAGACACTGTGCCTTGCCAGATGTCATTTATGATGTAAATACTGAGGCTATTAAATGCTTTCAGCATAAGGGGATCCACCCTTGTCCAGCAATACAAATTCTGCAATGTTAATTATAATTCTTACAGGCCATAGTGACAGATTCTAATGAAGGAACAGCTGATCTGCAGTAGATGTATCAGTTGCCAGCCTGAGTCAACTTTCAAGCCACAATGAGCTGATGGGTCCCGCTTATGTGCATGTGTGTGTAAGTAATCACAACAAAATCAGCCAGAAACACTTATAAATGGAAATGCCAGCATTCTTCATACCTATAAATTCCTGTTCATGTAGTGACTCAGCCGGTAATCTGTAAGGCGTTTCTAGGTCTTGTCAAATGCTAGCTAGTATAATTGACTAGTATTAGCACTGTTTGCAAAACATTGAATGAATTAGTTGTAGGGTTATAAAACAGACTTCACACAAACAGGTGAGAGACAAAAAAAGCAGTAATTCTCTCCTAGACAAGGTTGTTGTATTAATCGTAAAATATTTACTTGATAAACTCCAACAATTCACATGACTCTGCATGCTATGTAAACAAGATGTACAGCTGATTTTGAGAAAGCTAACTACCTCTGTATTTTATTTTATATATATATCCCTCTGTTAAATTTGTGTCCATCTCATCTGCTTCTGTGTAGCATCACCTATTCTGAAAGAATGCCATGTTACCCATGACTTCTAAGCCAGAGTCATATTTGCACGCAGTGCAGTACAGAAGGATAAGAAGCGATGGATTTAACTAATGAATTCTTCAGTTACTTCAAACAAAAGAAGAATTCAGGAAGTGAAAACTAAATCAGATTGCTAAAGATGAATAAAAAAACCAACATTGGCAAGCATGTGGAAGCATGAAACCAACAAGACATGTCACAATAACAAATGTAGAGCATGCCAGCAGAAAAGTAGAAAAAAAATCCAGCTTATGACCCAACAGAGAAGGAAACTACTAACAGCTATGAAAACCCATGTATTTTGTGCCCTCTTTGAATCCTGCCTCCCTGCAATCCCCTGTCTGTCAGCTCTGTCTTCCACAATTGATTACTTCACATCAGTGGGATAAGATCTCAGTCTGGAGCATGGGGAAAACAGGTACGAATACATTTAGGTAAGATAATTGTTTGGAGATCAGCTGGCCCTGATAAATTTCATTCTAAAATATTTATGGAACTGGCTGAAATAAACACATTCACTAGCAGTTATTTTTGAAAATTCATAGGGACGAGAGGCAGCCTAAATGCAGGCTAATCCTAAGAATGGTAAAAGGAAGCAAGCTGGAGGATTTCATGGGGATTTTACAGCTTCATTATGGACCCTGAGTAACCTTGATACAAGTAACTAAACCATATGCAAGTAGAGAAGGGGCTGAAAGATTACAGGATTAATAGCAGCTAATGTGGATTTGTAAAAAATTAAATGTGTCAAATCAATATAATTTTATTCTGCAGTGGGGTAATGAGACTTGAGGATAGAATGCAAACACAGAAACAGTTCTCATATCATGAAAATGGTGAAACTTCCAGTGATGTCCTGTATGATACTCTGATAAGCAAGTTTGGGAGACATGATCTAGACAAAATTTATTACAGGATTATATGGATAAAATCTGCTACAGCGTGGGTGTAAATCTTGTTGGAAAACTTATCAGAAGGGTAGCTATCAAAGAATGACTGACCGCAGTAGAAGACGTCTTCTCAGAATCTGGTTTTACTTAAATCTTGTCATTAATTTGATACTAAAGTAAAAAGCAAGTTTATTAAGTGCACAGATGATGGAAAACCAGGTAAGGCTGCAAGTATGTTGAAACATAGCATTAGAATTCAAAATTACTTTGACAAATTGCAGAAATGATCTGGTAAAACAAGGAATTCAGGGGTGAGAAATGCAGTGTGCAGTTGTGCAAGTGAAAGGTGAAAAGCAACCTGTTAGAAATCAGTCTTATGGGAAGAGATAAACAATGTGAACATAAACAGGTTACCCTCAGGTGATAATTTCTGAAAGACAGCAAGTACACTTCTACGCCATCCATGTGTCCACATTGTCCACACGTTATCTAGGCCTGTTCTTGCACCAGGAAAGGAGGAGAAAATTTAATAGCAGCTATGTACACGCTGAATATTTTAGGCAAGATAAGATCTAATTTGGTGTATTTAATAGCTTAAGATATACTTGAGTAAAGGATGAGATCTACTTTATGGAAAAATAATGGCAGAAAAAAAGTTATCTGGACAATAATGCTTTTTTACTAGGATTTTGGACCTGAGCAAGAGATGCATACTGTTTAAAATATTGCCTCCAGAAGCAGCCGTTCCTTTCTTGGGTATTTACAATGTGGAGCTGCGGTAGACCTGGTGGATATCCTGACCTCTAGATTGGCTGGCTGTCTCAGCATGTGGGGGTGGACTTTAGAGGGAAGTTACTTTAATATGTGGACTCTTAGGAATCTGCAGTGAACAAAATCATCACCGATTTCTAGAAAGATAAGTTCTTTTTTTGTTGTGCTGTGTAAGATGCAGTACTGGTCCTTTCCACAGGAGTTTTTAAGGTTTGTAGGCTGTAAAAGTCTATGCCATTTCATTCAGAAACCATTTTATTCTTCCATGTGTTTTCCTATATCTAGGAAAGTTTCTGCTTTTCTGATGTAATTCTTGGAAAGGAAAAAAATGGCTTAAATCCCACCTCCCCATGCTTTGACTGCTTTGAGCTCTAGGTCAAAGTCATTCTTCATATCAATAGTCCATTCAAAATTTTGATTGCCTGAAGGTGAGGGAATAGGTCTGGCTTGTGTCACATGGAGACCCAGCAGAGAAGGGTAAGCTGCCTCTGGGAAGGGGTTGTGGTCTATGGAATATCTTGGCAGGCTTTCTACAGCAGATAAAAAAAAATAATCAATCAAAACTGAGACAAATTGTTCAGATGCTTCAGATATTTTCCTTCACATAACTTCATCAAGAATCCTCTTTCTGTATGAGAAAATAATTATTGAAAACTGAGCTTTTCAATAATTTCAGATTCACAGCTGAAGAACATCATGTGAAATGAAGTCTTATGTCTTCTTATCACATAAGGCACTACTGCAGTGAAATTGCTAAGAAACAGCTCAAGAAGGTACTCTGGGAAATGTAAAGTGTTGCAGCTAAAATATTCTGGCTTTCCTTTTTTTTTTTTTTTTTTTTTTTCTGAATACTAGGAGTTCTGTGCAGAATACACAGACCCTCTGGGTTGCTGTTGTAGAAAAGCTGTCAAAGCAGCACTAAAAGATCTGAAGATTACTGGGTATTTTGAAAGCCCACAGGACTGGAGTTGTTCCTGAATTTTCGTGTTAAATCATGATATAATCCAAGTGGCTAGTTATTTGTTGTTACCAGAGGTGGGTTTAATATCAGTGTATTTCTTCTGCCAGCAAAATATTGTGTAAAAATCAAAGCAATTTTCTGTAGCTGTTGCTCTCTTCGAAGTCTGCATAAAGCACATTGTATTGCTTAGAAGAACATTTGGTAATGCTGTTCTCAGAATCTTGTTAATAAATGCCTCTAACAAAGAGGATTGGTTTGTTGGGTTTTTTTTGGGGGGGGAGGGAGATAGATCAGTCTTCTTAAGCACAGAGCACACGAGCTCTAGTTGCTCAAACATGGCAGAATATTAATAAGCACTGTAAGGACACATGGAAGGTAAAAGCTGTGTGAAATGTGAAGGATACGTAGACACCTGTAATGTAAGGGCATTTCTTAAGAATATTGCTGAAAAACAAGAAGAGGCTGAAAAAGTAATGAGCCCCACCTAGATACACAGACCCTAAGGAACAAGAGATAACAGAGACAGCATCAAAGACAAGATCTCTCCGTTCACAGATTGATGGACAACACTGAATGAATCACTCAAGGCCTTGGAGAGGTTTCAACAGCTTTTTGTAAGAGGGGGAACAAAAGTATCATGGGTCTCACAGGAAAAGGCAAATTTATTCTCAGATTCTTTAAGGGATTTACAGGAATGGGTGAAACTTTCTAGAGGATGTTTAGGTGAAAGAACCAAAGGCCGGGAAAGGGTCAAATATACCCTCGTCCAGCTGAGCTCCACACCTGATCACTGTAGTCTGTCCTATCTCATTGAGCCCTGTTCATCACTCTTTTCTGTATGACCTTGTTCTCTGTCTAGGGATGACACCAACACACTTCAAACTGGACTAGTTGGCAAGCTGGAAGAGTCCAGGATCTGGAAAGACACAAGGTGAGACACAAATGGGGCTATGGGTTTGGATATGGATCCTGGGCAGACCTGTCTGATCTAGGGAGCCATGAATTTAGGAGTGACTGTGAGTGGCAAGTGAAGTCATGAATGTCCACTAGTGAGCTGATCATCTGGAGAAGGGGAACAGGACCGCACTGTGCTGTTCATTTCTGTGTGAGTGCTGTTGGTGTTCATGTGGGTGCACAGTCTTCCCACTTGTGTGGCCCACTGTGTGTGTGCTGTGCCTATGTGTCTATTGGGAATGCATGCTAAGACTTGTCAACAAATGATCCTACTGACCCGAACACCAAAAAACAGACTGGGGAGCAGGAAACACTTTGGGCTTTAAACTCCACTAAATTTGTCAACCCTTCACACATAGCCCAAAATTCCTCAAGTAACAATAATACTATAACTTCTTTTTAAGACTGATGGGGAGGAAGGGGAAGAAGCAGCAGTTTTGAATTGCTAAATGTATAATCTTCTTGTATTCTCACCTTTTAATTATACACCACCTTTCCATTAAGCCACTGAAGATTAAGTACAGATAATGGACTAAATGCTCCAAGGGAAACAGAGTCTAAATGTATTGCTAACTAAGTAGTCACAGTTTCCTACATCTGCTTAAGAAAAATAGGAATGAATGATGGGCAGGAAGGAAAACAGGTTCCCTAAGAGTAAGCATGAAAGTCTCTATAGTCTTTTAGGACAAGGGAGTATGACTTAGAGTCAACAGGCTACTGGAAATTAAATCTGGCCTGAAAGTAGCTTAACAGCCATAGCCAGTGCAGCCTGACTTTTGCTGCAGTTGACATTGCGGTGGCTGCTCGTACTTGCCCACTCTACAGAGTATACCAGCAGTATTCAGGATTTTTTTGTACCTTGCTTATATGTTGTCACTCATTCAAAGACCTTAGTCTAGTCCCTTAGTATGTGTGATATCCCCATTTTATTAGTGAAAAAGTAGGAACCAGTTGCATGGAAGTTATGGACATATCCTGCCTCAGTGAAGACCCATAACAGACCATCCTGACCCTCAATCACCTCTTCTAATGACTGCCTCATATATATATTTAATGGAACATACTGATGGTCTGTTAGCGCTATCACTGTAACAATCCTGAGATTGTTATTAGATATGTTAAAGTTCCAGATCACATTTCTTAGACTAATCCAACATTATACCTGAAGAACAAGTCACTAAACAACCACGGATAAAATGCCCTTTACAGATCAAAGTATTTCTCTTCACTATAATACACTAAGCAATACTTTCACACATGGAACCTAAATGAAAGATTGTTTGAATCAATGCTCACTATTTTAATACTTATAAACACACATTGAATTCTATAAAGAGACATTCTTTTTTTTTTTTTTTTTTGAGCTCTGTGTATGAAAACAAAAATTGTAGCTTTTAAAAAGTTTTTCTTTCTAGATACTATGGATTACTAAAATGACATAGCAGCAAGATGAGATCCCCCACATTTTGGTCTTGTGGCATTATAGGTTTTTTTACAAGAAACAGAGAGCCAACTTTACAAAGTGAAAATGTCCATTCTAAACTGAAAATTCATATTAAGGGTATGAAGATCAGAATCTACAATGTGTCAGATAATTGCTTGATGAAGTACTACTTTAATTGGCAACAACCTTGTAATTGGAATAAACAACAGGAAAAAAGAATCCAAAGATGGATAGTTGCTCACCAGTATCCTTCTACAGAATATGTTCAGACTTCCAAAAGCACATTGCTATTCTCTGCTGCTTTATAACAGCTAAAAAATCTCCCAGGCATTCACAAAATAACATAAACATAACCAAAGGTCACTGAACCTAATATGATTTTCTAAATAGATATCCTAGAGTAATACAGGAAAAGATTTGCCATCTGAACTCTGTATGTGACAATAGTAACTTATTTTAGGGACACAGTTGATACAGAAAGTGTCCAAGATTTTTTGTAACTCATTTAAAATGTTTTACCACTTTAAAAGTATTCTTGCTGTTGAGTTTATCAGAGCTGTCACAGGATACTTCTAACATCTCTCCAAAGGACTGATGTCAGGACTCAGTATGCTACTTTCGAACACCTACAGCTCTTCTCACAGCATATGGGAACAGCAGAAGTTGTGGGAATTCCAAAAGCCAGACAAAATCACTACCTAAATAGATTTAATATAAATACGATTTCAATAAGTCCTTAATTGAAAAAAAAAAGAGGAAATCTTTACATTAGGATTTAGAAACATCTTCTTATTTCCCTCTTAGTACTTTGTACTACGTTACAGCTTATTACTTCCTTTTTTTTTTCTTTTTTTTTTTTTTTTTTTCATGGAAGGTAAGAGAATATCAAACACGGTTATGTTTTCCTTTTTAATTTAAGCAGGTGGTGCTGATAAAACATATCTTTCTGTTTTCCACTGAGTTAAAAATAACACAAGGGAGACCAGGTGTGCAGTAATACAGAGATTTAAGTAACAGGATTAGACAAAAAGAAAGTTACTTCTGCTGCTGGAAAGCATAGGGTAAGAAATTCATTTTTTCCTTCAACAGCTGTTACCCTAACACCAAAAGAGCAGGAGCAGAATGGGAAGTGAGGGAAAACACATCCTGCCCCATGTGCTCCACATATTTTCTTGACACATTTAAAAGTTGTGCTGAAAAGTATCACAAAGAACATAGAAGGACAGTGACAGCTTTTGAAAAAGGTACCAAGTTGGGCAGTTTCTGATTGTTTAAGGCTGTTTCACTCATTTTTTCATTATTTCCATTTTTACAACATCAATCCGAAAATCTAACTTCCCAGGTGAAAAACTGTGATGTTGAAAACTTTCATAAGAAAAATTCAGCATTGTACCTATCCACTGCATACTCATTCACTCTACCCTTAGGTGAACGGCCATTTAAACTGCAGCATTTGATGATCCTTCATCGCTGAAAACTATTCTTTCTAAACAAGTTAGTTCATAGAAGAAAAATTACTACTGAAAAATCTGTAGGATGATGACAAACACATCTCTCTCCAGTACAAATAATGTATCGGACTAGAGATACCCAATTATGAAGGACAGCCTATAAGAAAAAAATGGTGAGACTGGTCACTGTGCATGATATGCATGACCCAGGTGATCTGACACAGTCAAATGTTTTTTGAGACAAACTAATTCTGGGACTTGACAGAGGGAATTATCAGGTCAAAGCATGAGGCAATCAGACATCTTCTTCACAACTGTGAAGTATAGAAGAGTTCAGTTGAGGAAAGAAAGGAAATGAAGTAGTTTTGGTCCTTGGCCCACTTGTCCAGGAAATGCCCTTGTTCCAACAGGGAATCTACGTTACTCACCAGCACAGTGCAAAGAGGGGAAAACTGGTGTTCAGTTTGCTGAGATCTATTACCGTTACAGGGCTCTATGTCCACATTATATCCATTTCAGCACTGAAGTTCACAGTAGCTGCTGGAACTCAGCAGGCACAAGGCATGCTGGAGGACCTTAGGTCTAGACTGCAAACGGTGCTGTCTAGACAGCACCTGACTGTGACTTCAGCCTTGGTGCCACTGGTGGGGGAACTACTTTGAACGCATCAGGAGCACACTCAAAAAATTCCAGGTATGGATGCAAGAAATATTATGAAGTGTTCTCCTGTACACTAAAACATTAATGTACCTGCCACATAACAAGACTAAGAAAAAGCTTTGAAGAGCAGGAAAATTCTTGCAAGGAGTCCTTGCTAACCGTTGTATATCCATGGAGCTTCAGTGGTTTGGGTTTTCACAACAGTTGCTAGTGTAACTATCAAATGAGCCTGAGAAAAAGGATCTGAACAGGTGTCAGATGAGACGTTAGTCTCCTGAGCACTGGAAAACCACATCAACAGTCTCCAGGAACTTAAAGCCTTGCTGGCTGGAAAAAAGGAGAAGTGTGTGACTTTTGGAGTGTGATGTTCACGGAGTATAACAGTCAAGTAAATTTAGCTTCATCTTTCCTAAATGTAATAGAGAATAGATTAGAAAATGAGCCAGCACTCCATAATTGCAAGATACGCCAAGTCATTAATTTTGCTTTCAGGGTAGGTGGTACCTCAGTCTTATGCAATATGAGATCTCACCAGATGCTCAAACTACTGGTTCGTTGAACTCTGACAATCTTTTACACTGTGGAAAACATGAAGTAAAACGTGCACGTAATTGGATTACATAAAAGGACAATCGGTATAACAAGGTTTCACTGACTGTTGTTCAGTGTCATTTTCTTAATCTATGGCAAGATTTCTACTTAGCTTTTTGCAAGACGGTCTTTATCATTGAGATGGATTTATTCAATATACAAGTATGGTGGAAAGGAAAAAGAATCTAAAGGGTAAAATACAGTTTTGTAAGTGTTATACCTTAATCCTAAATGCTTTTGCAGCTCTAAATGTATTAAGGGATACGCTCTAAGAATGGCTTGGTATTTCCATTGACACTAATAGGGATAAATGTGTTTTGAACTGTTAAAACAGGATTGTAATTTGCAGCTGAGTTGACATTGCACTGCTCATAAGTCTGGGTCACATGAAGATAGATTGAGATTATTTTTTTTCATGGGATTAGGGTTTATGAATTATTTCAGAACATTCAGCTCTTTGTGTAGCCTGTGCATGTATAGGATATGAATCTTTAACAGCAACTCGTCTTTTACTGGATGCTAAGTAGAACAAGTTTTACATTACATTATATTATAGAACACATCAAAAACTTTAAAAAACCCCAATCAAATCCCCCAAAACCACATAAACCCCCCAAACCCTCTTTAAATCAGACGTGTTTAATCAACCAAACTCCCTCTCCCTCTCTTTGTATTTTCATTATGTTTTCCCTTGGAGTTGTGTAAAACTCCAACTGGCTCATTAATCAGGAACACTTAGATAAAGTTCTATTACTAAATAATGCAGTCTCGCCTTACCATACCTTGAATAAGAGCGATGATTGTTTGTGATTGACACAGACAACTGAATTCAACTGAATTTTTACCTTTTTTATAGCATTTTATGTGAAAATCCAACATGCTGAAAATGCCAAATCAGTTAGGAAACTAATGCCAGTTATCAGATCAGCTAAATAATAATTCTTAAAATGATTTTTTTAAAGTTATGCAGGTTCAAAAAAGGTTTTAACCCAGCTGTTTCAGAGAGATTTTGTTCATAACTGCCTATCTGATCATCTATGGATGAAGCTGAGAATAAGAAAATCCGTATCAGGTCCTAGAGAACTGAGAGTTGTCTTCCAGCACATACAATCCAACTCTCCCAAAGCAAATATAGATTCATTTACAAAATCTGCAGGTACCACAAAATCAATTGTATCTTCCTATTACCAATCAAGCTTACCAACAGTAATTTACACATAACCAGAATGAGTCAAAATAAAGCTGTGCCTCAGAATAGAAAATACCTTATATTTCTTTAAAATGCTACTGCTAAAATAGTATTTCCATAAGACCAGGACATGAGCCGATGTAAGTACAATGGTGCAAACCTTCTCTTGTCATTTTATCTTTCTTGCATAGAAAACCATCCCCATCCCAGGAGGTATATGTACTTTGCTGTTAGGTATGCAATGTTATATAGAATATTATGTAACAATTTCAGAAAAGTGGAAAATACAAATAATATTACTATAATTCAATGTTGACTTGACTTATTAAAGATAACATCATAGTCAAATAGGAGAAAAGACATTTGAATGAGTTATTAAAATTCATTCCCACTTTAGTTTCATTAAGACACCATACTGTGTATCTCAATAAACATGTTCTTTTTTATCTGAAATATATTTCAATGGATGTTGTCAACTTCTTTTCATAATTCCACCTTTAATTCTTAGAAAGTGATCAGACAGTAATTGCAACAATTTATTTAAAGTATTGCTCTAAACTTGGAAAACTATGTTTAGCTGATTTTTCAGTTTATTGAAAAGGGCAGAAAACATGTTTTCCTGATTTTATTCCAGACACGCTAAAGATTGCCTAAAACATTAGTGTGTTTCATAGACCTAGTTTTACTTTGGTTACGTTCTTTGTATGGAAAGTTCCTATTGATCTCAATGCGACAAAGGAGGGTGCTGGACCCTGACTATGACAGAGGATCTCTACAATCTTCATATGAAGTATACATTAATTTTAAACTTAATCTAAAAGTAAGAAAGTCAAACCAGCCAAAAAATGTTTTCTTTTCTGTCCAAAAATTCAGGAAACAAGCCCCTAAACTCTGTTCCAAGAAGGATTAAACCAAGATTAAATATGGTTTCTGTTGAGACAGAACAAGCACACACAACTAGTGCTTGTGCCTAGGTATCCCATGTTTTGATGCCTTGTCTAACTGCTTTCCAAAGGACTTTTCCCTGTGTTCCTCCACTGCTAGCTTCATCTTTTACCTGAAGACAAACCCGTCCACAAAGTAAAAAGTTACATTTCTAGTTAACAGGACAGAAAAAGAATCACTAGCAACTAGTTATAATAACATGCGACCCTTGAGCCTCAGCTTAAATAATTTGTTGTTGTTGGTCTTTATAATATAGTCACTTAGAAGACAAATTATCAGAAAATTCTATTATTGGATTTCAATCTATTCATGTTACTACATTTTTTATTTTCTACATTTTTTCCTTGTCATTGTTTTGATGAAATAGAAACTTAAGGCCTTAAGAACCTTTGTAAATCTTACAGACAAATATAAATGGCAAAGATGCTTTTACAGCTCCTGTGCTTGAAAATATTTGCCTTGACATTATAATTCTCTTTTCATTTTTTCCTTTTTCAAGAAAAAAAAAACAACAAACAAACAAATCCTCAAGGAAGTTAACCAAGGGTTAGGTAGGTACACCACTCTCAGGCACAGACCAAGTAAGCCTAAGGTAACAGACTGCCTATATCTGAGGATGCTGAGACCAACCAAAAAAGCAAATAGCCTCCACCTATCTATGCTTTTGGCTTGTCTAAACAACAGGATTAGTCAATGAGAAAGAATCAGGCAGACTACCTACTCCAGAGGGGACATCCCTTCCAAAACTTGGTCCCGCTCCTTTTTATAACCTTTCTACCCCTCACTGCTCTGCCTTATCCTTCCTCTGAGACAACAGCAACAGGAGCAAAAAGCTATTTCTGGAAATCTGGTTTAGTTCCCTTGTCCCACTCCTTCTCCATATCCGCAAGCAGGTCTCAGTCCTGGCCCCTTCTGTGACCTCTCCTGGCATCAGGGAACATTGAAAAGGTGATGCAGGGAGAATCGAGGGAGATAAGCAGTAGGAGAAGGAGTAGCTCTGTGAATCCTTGGATGTCTTAAGATGAATGCCCTGTCACACAACACAGTGATGGGAAAAGCGAAAATCTTGTGAGAGAAAAGCAGATGGCTTCAGACACCTCCCTGATTCCTCCAAACCTCTTCTGTCTCCAGCCCTTACTTCCCCTACAGAGGATTCACATTGCTATACACCTTTATTGCTTCTATATTTAACTTCAAGGCCAGCAGCTTCCAGACTAGTACTTACACATCGGCATAGGTAGTTTGGTAACCTTTACAGTGTGGGGAGAATCGGGCATCTTAGGTGCATCCTTCACTAGCACACTCTGCTCACCCTCCAGTTAGGCCAGGCGTGTACAGTTCTCAGGGCCGTGAAATGCCCCTATTACACGGCTATATTTCAAGGGGAATGAAGGAGGACACCGCCTGTTTCTAGCCCTTCTGTCTCCACTCCCTTTATTGACAGAAAGACCTTTCAGCTCTTTAGAAGAGGTTGGGCTGCAGAAGGTGGATCACATGATGCTGTGGTGGATATAGGATGCTGTGACTCCCAGTAATTTTATCATCAAGTACATCTTGAGGTTTAACAGTAAGATAGTGACTCTAGGTATCTACTGGATAATACACTACTTTCAGTTCAGGATTAGATGCCTTTCTCAGGCTGGGAATCACAAGCCCAGTGTCTCTCGCTTAACAGACATTATGTTCTTCCTCCAGATGCAGATGATGAGCTGCTTTTTTCTTTTCTCTCTCCCTGTGAAAGGGCAGCTGTTGGTGGGTCTCTCCTTACTCTGCAATACTTTGGAAATAAGAACATTTGTCAAGATACGTGAGAGCTGAGTTACATGTCTGATTAGGAGTTTCAGACTGGAAGGCCAGCCTGCTTCCCAGGATAGGGTCCTAATCATCAAACCCTGGGCTACGCTACCATGCGGGCAGTTTTTATACTTCCAGCTGCTCATTTTTCCAGCTTCAGATGGTCAGGGCGGACCCGATCCTGCAGCTATGAGTTTGGACAAAGACAGAGGAACCAGCTTCTCCTCTTTCATTAGATGAGGAGAAGATTCAGATGGACGAAGTCTTAATTACTACAGGCTTGTTCAACTATTTACTGTTACAGTTTCTTGAATTGCCGAAGTAGGCTCCCCTGAATACTAATTTTCTCTTCCGTTCCTATGGCGCATCTCTAAGAAGACAACACAAGCATGCTTATGGTGAGCCTACAGATGGCTGGTAAATGAGCTGGCCTCAAGGCAGCGCACAGAAAACGCTGCTTTTAATCGTTCCCTGGGTAAGGGGCAAAGGTGAAATGAAAACAAGTTATATGGTGAAGTGAAACAGAAACAAAACAAAACGAGAAAGACACCACAGGCAGAAGACAAGTGTTCCTGGCGCCGGACACAGCACGAGCAATGCCATGAAGGGAAGACTAGTCGCTGGCCTCCTCGTGGAGCTAACGGCGGGGCGAAGCTCCCGGGGGACCGCCGCAGCCCCCGGCGCGGCGAAGCTCCCGCTTCCAGGAGCGTCCGGGGACGCTGCGAAAGCGCCAAGCGACAGGTGGCAGCCGCGAGTCGCTCTGCAGCCCGGCGGCGGGGCCGGCCGCGCTCACCTGCCGGGGTTGCCTTAGCCGATCCAAACTGACCTTGATGCCGGGGCTGGGGGTGGGAGCCGGCATGGCCCCCCCACCCCGATCCACTCCGGTTGGCGGGGGCAGGGGGTTGTCCCCTTCATCCCATACAGGCGCACTTGTTCCCAGCCCCCTCCCCGGTGCAGTGGAGATGTCGCCCTGGGGTTGGGGGGAGCAGCCCCCCGGGGTGGGGGCACAGGCCCGCGAGGGTGGGCAGTCAGCAGGGCGCGCGGGGCGGGCCGGGGCCAGCTCTGCCTG
>JAVJGJ010000037.1:83041113-83053486 GCA_035590215.1 Microhierax caerulescens | reverse complement strand
GCACGTACAAAAGGGATCAGCCTACTACAAGACCCTCATTCAGGCAGAAGAAGAGATAAGCAAGGCAACGCACCTCGCCCGAGCGGCGGGGCGGTGGATGCCGAGCCCGCCGAGCCCCGGCAGCCAGCGGGCAGCTGTCCTGCGGCGGAGCCCCTTCGGCCCGGATCGGCGCGCTCGCACGGACACGGGGACACACGGGCGCACACGCACGCCCGGGGGGGGGCAAGCCGAAGATGCTGCAGCTGGGCAAGGTCAGGACCTTGCGGTGAAGCCCGGGGCCGTCGGTCGCCCCCCCCCCCCTCCCCGTACATCCTTGCCTAGCGGACTGAGGATTTGCTGTTTGGTTTTGGTATATGTTTGGGAGAAAGCAGTCTGAATCGGCGCCGATCGGTGAGTACGACAGGCACCGTAATGGTGCCAGGTTCCCCCCCCCCCTCCATCCCCCGCCCCCTCCTTCCCGCTTGCGTGATATTTCTTCTTGGTGCGGGCTGCTGCGCTGCTCCCCTCGGCGAGGCAGCGGGGCTGGGCTGCGCTGCTGGGAGCTGCGGTTTGTGCCTTCGGCGGAGCGAGGTAGCGGAGCGGGTTATTTTCCCTTGTTCCGCCCCCCCCCCCCCGAGCCTCTTTTCTTTCTACGTTAGTCGTTGCTTATGTAGGGCATCCGCGGCACCGTGTCTCCCGACGCCCTGCACGGGTGTACTCATTACGGCAGTGAAGTCATGGGCCGGGGAGGAGGAGGAGGCGGTGGAGGAAGAAGAGGGAGCGCGGGGACCCGCGGGCGGGGGCAGCGCCCGGCCCTGCGCGCAGCCCGCGGGAGGTGCCGGTGCGGTGACCCGGGCCCTGGGGCGGCTCCGAGCGGCGGCTGGTGCGGCGTGTGCGTGTGTGTGTGTGTGTGTGTGTGTGTATGTGTATGTGTGTGCGTGTATGTATGTGTGTGCGTGTGTGTGTGTGCGCGGCCGGGGGTGTCTTCCTTTGAAGCCGCCGTCTGCGAAATCCTGGGCTCGAGGAGCAGGAGCGGGCGGAGGGGGGTGGGGAGGGGAGCCGCGCTGTGCACTGTGATGTTGCGTTGATCTATATTTAATGGCTGAAAGGAAAGATGCTTTTCTTTCCTTTACCCTTACCTTACTCTTATTCTGGTGTGTAATGTGCTTGCATCGATCGGTCAGAGCGTAGGTTCAGCTGAATCAAGTCGCCAGAGAGGAGGTGCAGCAGCGCCGGCGGTAGATGTAATACACAGATTCATCTGGCCGGGGATCTTGGGGAAAAATATCAAAACCCTGAAGAGGGATCATTTGAGAAACCATGTTAAATTTCCCCTGGAGGGACTGGAGGTATGACTACGTGAAAAACTGGAATACAGCATCTTGTACACAGACATTTTCTTTCTCATACTCTAAGTGGTAGGGTGTGCTTTGTTTGGATTCAGGGTGGGTGTCTTGATTAACCCTATGCATTATAGAAAAATATCCAAAACTTGCAGAAAATATTTAGAAATGAGTAGGCCCCTGCATTAAACACCCAGCCGTTAACTTTATTGGCTGCATTAACTTATACTCGTGCCCCTTAAAACATGTATGCCTTTTTGTTGGCAATAACAAGATAAAGTGGAAAACTTCCCGTTAGAGGTTCATCTTCACGATCTGTATCGGTAGTCTCTATGTAAAGTGAAAACAGTGAGTTGGCCTGAGCAGTGGTGCGTAGCAAACCTCTCCATATGGTACGTCAAGACTTCGGTAGCTCGAGATAGCGAGAGGACTACCTGGAATTATGGGGAGTTTATGTAAGTCTGTTGTGGGCTTCTGCAAAATCAGGAGAGGGGAAAGTATCCTTGTCATCCTGTATTTAAGGATGTATTCATGCTGCCTTAAAAAATGAATTGTCTAACTCATGTAGGCTAGGTTTGTATTTCTTAGACAGCCCGGTGAGTTGGTCGGTGTATAAATGACACGGTGTGAGGGGGTTATAGGTGCAGGTCTCCAGAGCAAGCTGCTGCATGCCCTGCTTTTGTGGGCCTCGGAGGTGCAAGTGGCTTTAGGGCTTTTGTGAGCCTATTTACCTTTACACAGGTTATCTGGAGAAGTGCCCCCACTCAAAACGCAGACCACTTAGGAAGTCTGTGATATATAAGCAAAACTCATGCATTCTGCAATGATCAAATACCCTTGTAAGACTAATTGTGAGCCAAGTTGGTGAAGCTGTCTCTTGTCAGTCTCTGAATGACTTGACCCTTTGGGAGCCTCGACTGACAGTCTGCATCCAGCAGAACTGCAGGGAACTTGCGATAGATCATCCTCATTAGTAAGAAGTTGATTAATGGCTCGGGATTGTGTTGAATGTGATTATGTTGAACCTTGTGGTACTGAAACAGGAGATGACATCTTGATCACGTTGTTAAGAGATGGTTTTTGCAGTCTGTTACATAAGAGAGGCTTGGGGTGGGGGGGGAAAGAGTAGCGGGCTGTGCTATGTATATGTACCGATGGAAATGCCCCTCAAAGCTGGTGGTAGGAATCAAAGTATTTGTTTCTGAATGCCAGCTGTGTGACTTTTTGTGGATTGCAAGAAAGATGCTTTTGGGAGGGAACTCCAGCTACGGTGCTCAAGTTCTGTTTGCTAGGTACCTTAACGGATGTTAAAAACAATAAATAGCTCATTAGTGACGCAAGCTTGTGACTTTGGCTGTGTTTTTTTTTCTGAATAATGCTACTAGATTAATTTCATTCTCATATAATGAGCTCTGACAGACAGCTGCACAACATAGAAATAGCAACAACAACAACAAAAAAAAGGTTTGCATAATTCGGATTAGCATAATTTACCTTTGCTGATGGATGGTATCAGTTTAATGGCTGTGGTTTGGTGTTAAGTATTTGTTTCTCAAGACATGTAAAATCAACTTACTACAAAGAAAGTGCTGGAGCAGCTTATTTTAAGGTTTTAAGAAATGCTTTTTTATGTAGGGCTCTAGATTGGCATGCAAATGGAGCAGATAACAGAATCAGCAGAACTCATGAGTGTTAAATTTTGCACTAAACTTCAGATACGTTTTCTATTTCATGGTTCAGTGTGATATGATTTTTAGAGCCTATCACTTGTGGAAATTCCAGTATGTCTTTTTTAGGATTTCAAACATACATTTCAACAGTTCCTAGAAGCAACTGTTTTCAGGAGTATCAGCAAGATAAGGAAAATACATTATTACAGTACTCTTCACTTAAATAAGGATCTGTGGTTTTGATGCTTATTGATTGCGCTTGTAAGTCATGAAGAGTTTGATATTTCAAGTTACAGCTGAGGTCTGACAAAAATGAAATTGATTGTTTCTCCCCTTTGAAGGTCTCAGTAAGATCCTACTGCAGGATGAGTTTTGGATGCTTATTTAACTGCACAATATTAAATTTAGTAGTCTAATTATTAATAACGTACAAGTAAACAAACCTTAATGGAGGCAGCATTTTTAAATATGGTGTATTTATTTTTTAAATGGATTCAACTGGGACTAAACCACATTTGCTTTTAAATCAGAGATTGATATTTTTTTTTTTACAGAAGCCATTACACCTGCAAAAACATTATTTTTGTGGTTTTTTTGTTTTGTTTTGTTTTTTTTTTTTAGACGGGGGCATGATAGTATAAGTTATTTCTCTTATGTCAGTAGGAAGTCTCCATTCAGGACAGCGATGCAATACTCTGCTCACGCACTGCAGAACCACCCAACGGTTTGGCTAGGGCTCTTCCTAGCTGGGCTTACTTGGAAATAAGTCTGAATGAGCATGACACACTGAAACAATTTCTTCTATCCCTTTGGGATGTGTTGACTTGGTGTCATGAGTAGGTTGTAAAAGCAGATTGCCTGACCAGATTCTCTGGCATGTATCTCACCTGTCCAGTATGCTAGACAAAATTTGAGTTCAGTAAAATTAAAAAGGAAAGACGGTATCTTTGTATGTAAACAGATAGTCATGTTAATAGTTTTTTGTTTTTTTTTTTTTTTTTCTTGTGTTAGTTGCCAGTTTAGTATAAAACTAAGGAATGGGAAAACATCTCATTATCTGTGAGAGCAAGTATTTAGTATTTGTTTAAATGACCCTTGACATGCTAACTTCTGGTGCATCCTACTGGCTTTTAATCTTTACAAAATTCAATTGTAGTAAAAAGCAGTAACTTCAGGAAACATAAAGCATGGGAACAGTATGCATTATCTTGTCCTTTTGGCCACTGCCTATTATATTGAAGTTCTGGGAAAAAACAGGCTTCTAATGAAACTTTAAAACTTTGTACTTCTCAGACCTACCAGAAAGGTTGTAACTTTTTTTAATGCGTATAAAATAACCATGTTTGTTTTTACATTTTATTATGGTTTATTGCATTAGTCCCAATAGTTCTGCTGTATAACAAACCATTATTTTTCACTTGTTGTCATATGTTTTGAGAAGCCACAAATATGCAGTCTACTTTAAGTAGTAACATCCACAATCAAGAACATCTGAGAGCAAATAGGGCTACTCATAAAAGGTTCTCTAGAAGAAGATTTTGCATTTTCCCTGTTTCTTGTACATTTTCTTCACACATACACCCTTCTTTTTCTTTGCCAAGTTGGTAATTGATTTCTTAATTTCCCAAAAATATTCATTCACAGTACAGCAATTCCCTTTTGATCAGGAAAACTGCTCTTGGAAACTGACAGTAACACTTCTATACTTCCATTTGTCTGTTTAGTGTAACATAAACTTATTGTTTTTTTCACTGATAGGTACATTCTTTTGCCCTAACACAGTCAATTACTGTTCAACTAAGTAACACCAAAATATTACTCAAGGCTGAATTTTTGAAGGGAGCCAAACGAAATTAGGCAGGTAGTATAAATAGGGATTCTGATGGGGTTCTTAATTGTTTTAAACCCACTGGATGAGACTTTAGTCTTAATATATTCATTTATATTGGATTAATTTATTTTAAATTACTAAGATGCTTGGGGAAATAATTAGAAATAAGTTTCAGTGTGGTGGTAGAAAATTGCTGTGCCTCTTAGGACCACTGGGATTACTGAAACCTGTAATGTGTATACTGTAAAGGTATACGCCTTCCATGACAACCAGCAAGCAGTTTGGAAGGGTGACTGGCAAGAGTCTCAGGGGTGACTCAAGACTCCAGACAATGAATTTCAAAGCATGTATTGTATTTTAATTCCTGCTTCCCAAGAGAGTACTACAAGTTTTGAAGCTGGATATCCGAAAAGCAAGGAAATGTGTGCACTGGATGTTGAAAACAGCACGTGAACCCTGTGGTTCTTGTTCATATTTTTCCACCAAAAGACTGAAACCCAGGAGTGTGTGTATTTCTGGTAGGCTAGCTGATCTGCAGGTGCTCTGTGTGTGTGTTTGTTTTTAAAAATATTTACATTATTTTAGATTTATTTGAGGGAAGAGTCTTAACTTCTCTGAAGATGACGTACAGGATTATATGGATCTTACCCTGTCCTGGCATTATGGTGTTTTCTCCTAATGTTGTACTTGGCTGGGTACTAATTGTGTTTTTCTGAAAGCAGACTGCTGTTGTCCCAGTCATATTTGCTTATTTAAAAATAACCTTTCTTCTCACCAAGAGGTTGACTGTTGCTTTACCTGTCTGGCGTATGAGAAGGCAAAAAGCCTTTTCACACTCGTTTTTTTGGCATGAAAAGTGGCATGGCATGGGGTATGGAGTGTTCATACTCAGTGAAGAGCAGGATGAAAAGGCAGAAAGCTAGGTCAGAGAATATTTATCTAAGGAACCAACAGCTTAAGGATTTTCAGCAGTGGAAATGGCTCAAGGTTAGGCATGGAAAGCCTGCCAGGGCAAACCTTGTTGTCTTGTTCTTTAAATAAGCAGATACCTGAAGGCATTTTTAATGCCATCTCTTTCTCACTTATATTTCTTGTAACTACTCAACTTCAGGACAGCTTTTGAACACACCTAGTGGCATCATCTCATTGCTGAATGGTGTGATGCTTCTGAAAGTGACATTCTGTGTGATCTAGAAGCTTAGGTCTCACAGGAAGTGGGAGCTGGGCCTCTGAGGGGTGTAGATGATGCTAAACACTGTGTGGATAATCTTGTGAATTCTTACAAATCAGAATCTAGGTCAGTCTATGAGTACGTTGTCAAATTTTTGCAAAATTATTAGTCATATTTGACACTTTATGAATATTTCTGATGATGTGCCTGTATCCTTGGATCCCCATATAAGATGGTAACCTGAACCTTCAGTTCAGTGCCTAACCTTATCTGACCTAGTGTGCTTAGAAATGTAGTGAATAGAACAGAAAAGCTTTGGATATTTCTTAAAAGTTTGTGGTTTAATGAAGGAGGTTGACAGTAATTGATGAATCGCATATTTCTTGCTATTTTTACTGCAGATGGTTTTGAAGCTTGAGATACAAGAATAATGTGATTTTTATATGCGGGTTTCTACTGTAGTGCTAGTGTTTGTTATCGGGTGGTAGAGGAGAAAACTTGCAAGTATGATAGTACATCTCTTCTTTTTAAGTGTCAATAATATAGAAGGCCTAATGCATTCTCAAAATTATCAGTACAGTTAAAACAGCAGAAGACAGTTGGCTTCTGCTTTCTTGATTTCTGTCATTGAGCCACATTCATAGCATTAATGCCCAATAGAGGGATTTTGAGTCACAGGGTTGGAAGTCCTGCTTGGGGAACACCAAGTTAATTCCTAGATGCCTTTCAGCTGTGTCTGTGTGGTTTTCAGAAAGTGAAGTTTTGTTCATTCTGGGGAAAATGGTGTTCATCATCTGGCATAGACCTCATTAAGGATTAATTACTGCACATGCTTTTATTTTACTGAAGACATGCAGCATCTTACAGTTGAATGCATATGAGGTATGCAGCATCATGTCCTCTTTTTCTCCTGTGTAAATATGGTCCCTTAAATATTTTATAGGTTCACAAGTATGTATTTTTCCTTGAAAGTGTTTCTGACAAGCTTATTGCACTTATTTTCCTTCCACTTCTGACTTCTATTGTCTTTACCAAGAACAAATAATTTTTTATTGCACAAAGCCTCAAGGGTCTTGAGCGAGTCTGACTTTAATCTCCCCAAAGAAGGATGGACAGGTTGAGCTTAATTAGAAACATGCATGTCTAATCAAAGAGTAAATTTAGAATTACAAGTTTTAAGAACTGGCGTTAGAAACAGATTAATTATACAAATTTTCATATAAATAAAATTTTTCATATAAATGGGAGCATTGAACTGAAGACATAGTGTATCTGGGAAGCCTAATGCACTATTCTGTTAAGCAATTTTTTAATACTTTCAGGTAAATAGGTCTTTTTAATATGTGTCATTACATGGTTTTTTTCAATAAAAACAATTCCAAAGCACGCATTTCTGGTCAAATTAGGGAAGTTTGTTAGCCTCTGAGTGTTTCCACTGGGATCCCACATGCTTAATTCTCAATGCTGACTGTCATAATGAGCACTCCAAGGATGGATAATACTCCTCATTTCAGAAAGGAACAAACATTTCCTTATATTCTGTGCCACCTTCTGTAGCATAGGTCCGTGGATGGAATGCAAATGTATGGTGTAAAACTTTACATCTCTTTGCCTTTTTGAGGTTGGGTTTTGATCAATTGTCTTAAATGTTCCTCTCTGCAAATACCTTTAATTAAAAAGCAGCCAAGATTAAATAGCTTTGTAATTCTTACTTTTGTATCTAAGTCTGGGAGGTACATGTGTCTATAGGTCTTGCTGTTCTTTTTTAATTGTTCCTGGTCTGTTTGAAGAGATGTGGATTTTTGGTAGCGAGTAATAAATATGTTCTCTGTTTCATGTGTATTAGTATAAAAAGACTTAAACTGAGCAGAGAAGGCATCTGCTTTTGAGTGGTAAACCCAAAGTTCTAGACTTTGATCATGTTTTATGCTTTCCATTTAACTTGGAATAGGTAAAACTTTGCACAGTTAGATTAAGTAAAGCAGTTTAGTTTGATTTTCAAAATATTTTTTTAATTATTATTATTATTTTTAGCTAATGCAACATTAGTATTTGAGGAACATGCTATACCTGACATAATACCAGCTGAGTGCCACATAAACTTGACCTGCTTTTAGGACTTGGGGATATCTTGCATTTTTGAGACGTGGCATCTCTGTCTGACCTCTTGAACGTGCTGGTGTCATTTCATTGGGAAGCCCGCTGGGCAAGGTCTATTCAAAGAACCCGATTTTTCTGTTTGTCTGTGAAATCTCTTTCTGTATGTTTACTCAAACAAGAACTGGCTGGTGAGGGAGTGGGGGTTTCCTCTACACCATTGCTCTGCCCACTGGAGTCCTCAGGCTGACATTGCTGATGGATCGCTCTGTCTGAGACTCTCTCAGCATGGTCTCCCCTCGAAAAATATCCAGCGAGGAGCTACTTGGCTTTTGATCAGTGGTGATGACAGTATTTCAGGTCCCCAAATGACAGATTGCTGGTGATCTGTTGACAGAACAGACTTGGAGCAGCGACGTTTGTCAAGGAGCCAAAGACCCTGCAATATAAATTGCTTTTGCTTTTTGGTTGGTTTCTGGTTTGGTTTTGTGTTGTTGTTGTTGTTTTACTGTGTATCTAGTGTTCAAAGCAGAGAAAGAGATCTGTGAAACTTTTGATACCAAACCACAGAAAGGCTGGGGGAGGAAGGTGGAGACAGGCTGGAAGGCACAATTGCTGTATTGTCAATGAATAGGAAGATGCTAATTCAGTCATTTAATGTAGGTAGTTGAGCCAGTATAATGATGAAGTAAAATACTTGTAGAAATATATTTTCAGGAGTGTTTTATTTACAATTGTAGATCTGTTGTAACAGAACATCTTGCAAAGATACAATAAGCAAAACACAGTTTGAACCTGGTTAAGAAATGCAGGCGTGAATATATTCAACTCGTATGCTATAAGCGGTATGGAATTAGTTGCACCTGTGTCAAATGTTAAAATTCCTCTCTTGCATGTGTGTTACATAACTTGTATATTAATCTCAAAAGCAATGTAATTTTGTATTTTCCCCCAGGCAAAACCCAATTATACTCTTCTTGAATTTGTTACAGAAATCCAAGTGATTCAACAGGAGACCTGTGCTTTACATGATATACCTCAGTACATCTAAAAAAAAAAAACCAAAAAAAACCCCCAATTTTTTTTCTCTTAATTCAACCTTCTTTTACTTGACTCTTCAAAAATTCTACGGTCTAATGTTTGTCATAATACAGCTGTGGGGTTTTTTGGTTGTTTTTTATTGTTGTTTGGGTTTTGGTTTTTTTTTTCTTTTTAAGAAAACTATAGGTATTACAGTGTTATTGTAAGGCAGGTGGGATTAATCATCTCAGTAGTAGTTTACAATTTTTATACTTTAAACCCATAAGTTTTGCCATGCTACATAAAATAATTATTTTCCAAATTTGATCAATATATGAGTTCCTGGTGGGGGAAAAAATGATGGGATAGAAGGAAAGAGAAGGAAAAAATCGGAATGCTAGTTTGTTTAGCTCACTTATCTTGTAGATACATCCTTCCTGACCTGTACAACAGTACAGTTCAGCAAGTATAGCGTTTGCTTACCTGATACTGTGGTATACTTGTCAATAAATGGTACTGCTCTTTAGACAGTCATGTTGACCACTAAACCAAGTAACTAAGCTTATGGAAATACGTGTTCTTGGGAGTGAAGCAATTATTTCTTCCCCTTCCACTAGTTTTAAATTCACTTACAAGTATTGGCTGTGCCTGCAGTAAAATACCAGGACTGTAATAAAGAAGTAAGAACCCCTGATTTTTGAAGGGCGTAAT
Organism: Microhierax caerulescens; assembly: GCA_035590215.1. Classification (NCBI taxonomy): domain Eukaryota; kingdom Metazoa; phylum Chordata; class Aves; order Falconiformes; family Falconidae; genus Microhierax; species Microhierax caerulescens. The sequence continues at coordinate 83,043,664 of JAVJGJ010000037.1, read as the reverse complement.
ATTCTCATCGTAACATTTAAGTATGCATGTTTTTCAAATGCTTTTCTAATAAGTCTTCATTTAAATATGGTCTTTTGGTTCTACTTTGGACTTAATAACTAGATAGTATTGGCAGGTGGACAAAAACGAAGGGTTTTTTTTTGTCATGTGGTTTTATTTAGGAGCGTCTAATTTGTAGCTGTGCAATATAGTCATATTTTTGCTTAACAAAAGAGAACAAGTGGTTGGTATGAAAAGCTGAGTTGGCCGGGAGGAATGGGGCAAGTGGAAAAATGAAGATTAAAAATCTTCACTTTTTAAAAAGTTAAGATTAAAATCAGAGGAAGAATGCGAAGGAAAAGAGTGATTGCTGTTGAGGTTACAGAGTTTAAAGTATTTCTGTTTTACCTGTTGATCCACTTTCTGAAATTAATTAGTCCTACACAGTTGACTATGAGGTTCCAGGTGAATCCTTACTATATATAGTGCCTTGAACTGTTTGTGTCTAGAGAAGTAGGTGCCAGATTTCCTCCCCTGTGCACATTCAAGGTGATACTAATTTGTGCTTTTTTGATTCCACTCTTCTCTCATGCTTACTTACCTGTCTAGCAAAACCATGTGCTGGTAGATCTGTTGTACATGTGAGGATGCTGCCACCCTACAAAGAAACTATTTTGGTGTTAACACTGAAAATAGTGTTAATGAGTTTGACGTTTTAATGATGTGGCCTAGTCTTCAGGTCTGAAAGAAGCTATTGGACTTTATGTTCAACTGTTTCTGTTCGTCTGAGTGTAGAAGTGCAGGCTCTGGATACTAGGAACACAATTAGAAATACCCATTCTTCTGTATGTTTGTAGAATGCACATATTAATATGTGGTATATTGTTACTTGAGTAAGAGTTGTAAAATGACAAAAGGATAATTTGAACTCTGGAATTTTCCCTTTTTGTTGCTAGGAAGTACAGTAGCCACCTGAAACTCAGGGTAGATGAAGTTCTTTTTTCCAGAGCAAAAATATTTCTTTTCTCACAGTGAAACAAGACTGCAGTACTTCAAAGGAGAGTTACAGTACAACTGCTAAAGCAGATGGTATAGGAGAGAGGGACATGCTTCAGGGTCTGTATTAAGGTGGGGAAACATATTTAAAGGTAGAAATATCTACATGGAAGTATGGTATGGGCTTTCATTGGCTGCTCCAATTCAAAAGGGAAATCAAATTCAGCCATAAGTGGTAGCTATAGCACCTCAGATTGCCTGTGTAATTCATCGTGAACCTTGCTTGTTGGAATGGTGTGAGTTGAGATGTATGTTTGGTTTTGGATCAGCTAAAGGAGGCAACATCACTGCAATAAATCCTCTACTCCCTCAACGGAGTTTGAGGATAGCTAAAATAATTCTAGTTTTGTATTCCATTCCCTTCAATGTGGAACTTATAGTAGTTTATGTGAAAGGGTTAGAGACTTGTGATTTATTTCACAATACCAGGTTTTAGATATAAAGTGTATTTCTGAAGCACAGCTATACATCTGCATTTCACAGGAGCAGTTGAAGAAAGGAAGGCTAACACAAAGCTTTTTCTTTTTTGCACATGAATCATTTCAGAGCTGCTTCAAAAAGGTGACTTACCTTGCTGAATGAATTTATAGAACATTGTGTAATGTTTCTGATGTTTTAATCTTCACCTTTTTCATGTATGTGTAGAAGAGAAGAATAGAAAGAGACTTGCAATATAAGGTCTGAGCATTTATACACCCAAAACTTTTGAAGTTTGAAGATACATGTGGAGTTTTTAATAATTCCTAAATATGACATTCACATATTAGCTAAAACATAAGAGACATATAAAGCAGTACTGCTTCTCTCTTAATTATTTACTTCTGTTAGTCAGGATTCCTCTTTTGTAAACTTTTTTGTTCAGTTGTCTTGAAATGGTCATTAATGGCTTAAATAGAATATAATGGAAGTTTCTGTGGCCTCGTGACTTTTGTTGCTGCCTTTTTCTTTAAAAAAAATAAAAAATATCTGGTATTTCTCCTGCTCTCTGACAGGATTTGAGTTCTATCATTTGTTAACAAGTGTGCATGCATTATATATTGCATCTCTCTGCAATTTATGATACTACTTTATGGCTGAATTAGTTTTATGGTGCAAAAAGGGGTTGTCAAGGTGCTGTAGCTGCTACCACTAGATGCGGGCTAGGTTCTGATGGAAGCCCCAGGAAACTCCTTCAGTTGTCTTGTTTGCAGCTTTTGTTCCAGACTTTCTTATTGTTCTCCTTACATGACACAAACTTCTTGGTGTTTGAGTGGAAGTGTATGCACTGAATGATACTGAATTTCAGTAGGCTAATTTAGTAATGAAACTGGACCTCAGACGTAAGTTACGACAGGACCTTGAAGCTAGTGGTAAATATCCCAGTATTTCCCACCTTGAAATATGGAGTGAGCTCAACACCTCTGAGTTAATCTGTGACCTTTTACAAGCCATAACAAACACAAGAACCACGGTCAGGACTATGCTTCAGCACTCTGCCTGTGTAGTGCCATATAACCAGCTCCCTCACAGGGTGTGT
>JAVJGJ010000037.1:83024711-83041081 GCA_035590215.1 Microhierax caerulescens | reverse complement strand
GTACCATGTATGAAAGACCATATGCAAGAGTGCAGATGGAGTAGCAGACTGTAATGTTAATTTATCAATCATCTAAGCAATCAAACTTAATGGTGGCTCTTCATTTTCTACTAAATCAGTGTTTTGACAACTGGACTTAGATCACAACCCTGTTGAACCTGTGCTGTCCAAAACATACTCACAGATGGTCCTTGTGCTGAAAAGTCCAAGAAAACATGCGTGGAGAGGTTGAAAACAGGTCAGGTACAAACACGAAAATAGGGTACTAGTTGCTTATGTAGCCTGTCTCCTATATGGTATAGCTCTTTCCATGTTGCTTAAGCAAATACTTGTCTCCTGTTGTGCTGCTGTCCGTGCACAGGTGGCATAAAAGTAACTTTTCTTTGTCTTCATATGACATTCTCCCAAGCAGGTAACAACATGTTTTAGGTTATGCAAGAGGCTTTTTTCCAAAACAGAAAATACCATTTCTGAGCTTTTGTCCCTTTTTAAAAAAAATGAAAATAAGTAAGAAGAAAGTAATTTGGTGGGGTGAAAGGTAAACTGTACTAGGTCCCTTCTTCATCAGACATTTAAAGAATGAAACCAGAACTTGCTTTTGCAAAAATAATGAAGCTGTATAAAGTATCAGTGAGTATTCTGCTGCTGGTCCCTTACTACAGCATTAATACTACTATATTGACACCGAGTATATTAGGAATGGTATTAAACTCATTTGTAAGCAAGTGTCTGTTGCTATTGTTTCATCATGTACTAGGAGAGAGAACTGGACAGGCAGTTTCTGTTCAAGCCTTGGTTTTCTTTATTTTTTATATATATAAAATTTCTTTCTAATCTTTTTTTTTTGTTTTCTTTTGTTTCAAGTAAAAAGAAGTGAACAGTCTCAGAGCAGGAAGATGAGGGGCAAATGTTTGAATTTGCTATTTACATAGGTTGTTTTCAAATAGGAGTCAAATTGATGTTCAAGATTCTTTCAGCAAAATAATTAGCATAGGTAAGCCCTAGAATATTTGGACAATCAGCAATTTTATCTCACTTTCACAAAACATTGAATACTACTCTAATTTTTGTTTGTCCTAAAAAGATCTCTGAGCTTTTAAGACGATTTTTCAAAAGTTACCTTTTCTGACATAATTTTTTTTGACATTCATTTTGTAAAGCAAACGAAACACAAAAGAAACAAAAGGGGAAGGGGCCAAAGTGGCTGAGCACCCTGAGCTTTGACTCAGTGGATCAGAAGGCAGCCATAGACTTTTCTTAACACTTTTTATATTAGGTAGAAGTTGTCTTTATCACTTCATGTGTTTAAAATGCAGTGAAATATCTGAAGAAATACAGGTAATGACTTCAGTGGAAAGAATGTGTAATGATGTTTTCAGGCATGTTATGGATTGTATTTATTGTTCTGGGGTAATTTACAGGTAGTAATATAAATACACAATCAAAATCACATTTAATGCAATATTAATTTGAAAAATAAAATCTGTTAAACTTAAAAAAATTCCATGAGACATTAGTTGTAGCTTTTTTAGCTGCTGATATTTCAGTTAAGATAATAATAAAAAAGTTTGCTGAGCGAAGATAATTTATTGGAGAAATGAAATTTTCACAACTGTGATCCATTTATTTACTTGTAGTCAGCATTGATATCAAATATGTTCTATTGAAGCGTACAGTGAATTTTAGAACATCTGCCCTCTAATTATTCGAAATATCACTATCCTAAATGCATGTATGTAAGGCAATTTACTCCTTAGGGTTTTGTACATTTCCATCCTAGGACCTGCTCAAAGCATATCTTTATTTTTCTTATCCATTGTTTCTCTAGGTTGTCAGATTACAATCAGCAAGTCTTTTGGAGTTAACAAACCATTTCCACCTTAAAAGAGTAAATACAAGGTGAATGACAATGGTATTTCCTACAGATATCATCTGAAGGGAAAATTCAGTTTAAAAGCCATAGTTTGTTTCTAGGAGATAAGTTTGTTTACTGGTATGTGTGGATATGGCAGAGTACATTATCTCCTGTATCCATGGTAGAGAAAATTTATTTATTTATTTATTTATTTATTTATTTATTTATTTATTGTGCTCAGAGGATGGTTAGCCTTTGAATTGTTTTTTTTTATTTATTTATTTTATTTCATTGTTTTCCTTCTTCTTCCAGCAGTGTTCCACAGTTGAGCACCCTTCCCTGACGTCACAGTCTCCTGCTCTCATGAGCTTTGCTCCGAGAGGCTTCATTACCTGTAATCTTAGCCACTAGCTGGCTTGTTTTGGACACGGCTCTTTGCTGAGTCAGCACAGGCTGCTCTGAGTGAGGGAGAACCAGGGCTCACTCTCTCTGACTATGGTAATGGGAAATTCTGTGGCATCTCATTACTGGTCTGTCACAACCAGGCTGTCTCTGGATGGTTCCAGTAGGGCTTTTCCTTCTGGTCCTGTATGGACTCTGTTACAGATGCAAGAATGTATCTGATCAAATGCTAACGATCAGCTGGCCGGGGCTTCAGAGTTACCTTGCAGGCAGCGGTATATTCGCTCGCTGGAGAGCGGAGGAGTTCGTACTGATCCACTTCACCATGGCGTCTGCCCGTCAGCTACACTAAAAATTGTACTGTTGTGCTAGTTGTAGATTTAAAGTCTCTAAGAATTATCTTTGGAAGGTCATGGGAGTCAGGGGAGGTTCCTGAGGACTGGTGGAAAGCGAATGTCATTCCTGCCTTCAAGAAGGAACTACAGGCCAGTCCCTGGGAAGGTGGTGGAGCAAGTTCTCCTGGAAATAATTTCCAAACATATGACGGACAAGAAGGTGATTGGGAGTAGTCGGTATTGATTTATGAAGGCAAAGAGAGACTTTACGAGCCCAGTAGCTTTCTACAATGAAGTGACTATGGTGGATGAAGGGAGAGCGGTGAGCATCCTTATGACCTGATGGGAGAATTTTGGTAGTCTCCCATAACGTACTTGTAGACAAGCTCTTGATGTATGGATTAGGTAAACGGACAGTGATGTGGGCTGAAATCTGCTGAACTGCTAGGCTCAGAGGGTTGTGGTCAGCAGCATGAAGTCCAGGAGGCCAGGCACTGACAGTGTATGCCAGGGGTCAGTGCTGTGTCCTGTAGTGTTTAACATCCTTGTTCATGTTCTGGGTGGTGGGACAGAGCTACACTCACAAGTTTGCAGATGATACAAAAGTGAGGAGTGGCTGGTTCGCCAGAGGATTGTGCTGCTATTCAGACGCATGTTAGCGGGTTAACAGGAGAAAAGAGCTGACAGGAACCTTGTGAAGCTGAAAGGCAAAATGCCAAGTCCTGCACCTGGGTTTGAATAACCTCATGCACCAGTACATACTGGGACCACCTGGCTGGAAAGCAGCTTTGCAGAGAAGGATCTGGGGTTCCTGGGGGATAAGTTGAGCATGAGCCAGGAGTGTGCTCTCATGGCAGGGAAGACCCAACGGTTTCCTGGGCTGCATTAAGCAAAACATCACCGTGAGGTGGAGGAAGGGACTCCTCCCTTCTGTGCAGCACTGATGAGGCCACATCTGGAGAGCTGTGCACAGGTCTGCTGCATTTCTAGAGAATTTGCAGCTGTTCTTTGACTTCTGCTCGGCATCTGCATTGCTTCAAAGAAGTTCAGGTATTAGTGGGCTATGGTATATTTTAAATATGTATGTAGTATGTATTAAGTTTGTTACTTAGTATCAAATGAGGAACAGAGGTTTAAACTGGGAAGGGAAGCTGTCTGGGACCAGGGAAAAGTCTTGGGTATGGGCCTGATGTGTTCCTGCTGACACTTGCTTTTACCACAGTAGGCAGCTGGGCTCCCTGCAAATGGCAGTCTGCATGTGGTCTTCAGATTGAACGCTGGATGTGGTGATCATCCCAAGGATGTCAGTTGCATTGGTTACTGTGGCTTGTCCAACTTGCAGGAGAACAGGCAGATGGCAAATGAATGTTCTGATGCTGCCTGAAGACTTAGATGTAACAGGATTTAAAGGAGCTCAGAGCTTTTCGTGGTTTCCAGTAGGGCCCATATGCCTGCAATAAGGGTGTCTGTGTAGTGCCATTCAGCCTGGCCCGAGACCAACTCTTCTGCATTGAAGAACTAGTCTCCTGAAATGAAAAATTCACAGTAGCTAGAACTGGATCCCTGAGGAGCCATCATCAGGGTATTTCAAGAGTCTCATTACAGTTTCCTCCGAAGTAGATGCTGTATGATTTTGCTAGCGATTGGCCTTCATTTCATTTCACCAGTCACTGACATGGGAGTCTACTTTGAATAAAGTGATGTGTGTGCCTCAAATTACTCTATACTGGAACTGGAGAAGTATATGCAGTGTGCTCCCTTCTTACAGTTGTTCCTGGGATACTCTGGACGCCCTAATCCTTGGGTTTTTTTTTTGTTTTTTTTTTTTTAAATTTAATTTGCTTTCTCAACAAAGCCCAGGAGAGATGTTTGCAGCAAAATTCTAAGGGTCTCTGAGTTGGAAAGCTGTGGATTAATGGCTTGCAATTTCAAACTATCCTAAAAATAAACATCTCACAGTTGGAATTTACATTTCTGTGATATCACTGATAATGGGAAATGCCTCTTTAATATTCAGATTGTAGAATGTTCTTTTCATTTTTTTCTTCTTTCATAATGAAGCATCTAAAATGAGTTATTCTTTTCTACTTTGTTTTGAGGAAGTTGTGTAAATCTGCACGACTGCTTGAAACACCCTATATTCTCAGAATTAGAGGATGACAATGGTGGAAAATTAATGATTAATGTTTGAGCACATTTGTCTTGGACCTGGAAAGCAAGACTACTGAGATCTGAACAGGTAGTTCCACATCACGTGATATAGGAAGTTGCATCTGACATGGACTTTATCGAAAAGTCAGAAGGTAGTTTTGTAATAGAAAGTTCTTTTCCCTTCCTGTTTTGTATGGACAGGGTTTGGTGGGAAGTAGCTGGGCAAATGATGGCAAATTGAATAATCAATACTGCTTTTATTCAGAGAACATGAATAAAATTTAAATCCCACTTCATACAGAAAATAATACGTGTAACACTAAAAGTTTTGAATATTGTTTTACAATGAGTTGCATAGATGGTTGATCTAATATTTTGCTAGCTGTCTTCAGGTTAGGTTTAATTTCTCATAAACTAAATGACATATTAAATTTTATAAAGCTCTAAAGTTACATGGTGGAGACTAGATTCCCCTGTCTTTTGACAGAGGAGTATTAATTGTCATGTGTTCTTCCAGGTTTTGTTCCCAGAGATTCTGAAGTCCTAGACTAATGAGGTGAACAATCTGATCACACAGAATGAAACCAGAACAGATCCTCTAATGTATTATTTTTGCATTCTTGCATAAGCCTTTTTGTACCAGTCTGCACTGGTTACAGGCTTGAGTTCTGGATGGTAAGGTCTCCCAAGTTTTATGGTAATTACAATTAATTATCTATCTTCTGAGTTGTTTCTTTGAGGGAGCAAAACCTCTAGAGGGTGCCCAAACCTGGTTTGGTTAAAGAAGCTGTTTTGTCCTGTGCTACCAACTTCAGAAGTGCAGGTCAGAGTTCAGTTCCTGAAAGCTCTTAGTGCTTTCAGTAATTCAGGTGCCTTAAAATGCTTGCTTCTTTAATTTTGGTTTTGAAGTCTTTCTACTCTGTGATGATAGTCTTTTCTTGTAGTGTTTTTTTTTTCTTTGTTATACTAGGCACTGTGTGATTGACAGGACTAGGTTTGGATGTGTTTTTTTGTTTTTTCGTTTTTTTTAAACATACTTAATCTTTATTCATAATTTCTCCAAACACAAAGAATACACGATGTTTGTAAAGCCACACAGAGCATACACTAAGATAAATAGTTTCTTTCACCAAGGCTTCCTATAACAGCAAGGTCCAGATGTCTACAAATTAAGAGATTTTCACATTCCTTTGTAACTCTTAGTCTTGCCCAATTTTGTGCCCTTCACTGTTGCCAGGTTTTCAAAAGCCCTGGCAAGCTTTAGGCGCACACTACATTTAAAAGAAGAAAAACCCCCAAAACTAAAACAGAAGGGGGGGGAAGTGTTCAATAGTGAAGACAGGTACAGGGTTGAAGCTCCAGGAACAGGTTCTCTGAATAGTCATTCCTAATTGACTTCTTGGCATGTAACTGCAGTTTAAGAACTAGACCGGATGTTTTTTAAGAAACAATGCTTAATAACAGCTAAACCTGCAGAACATGACAAAATATTGTCAACTGGACTATATATCAAGGAATGTCACTGCTAATCAGCCACAACTAGTGGTGAACAGGACACTACCAGAAGCAGTAGGCTAGTAATTGATCCTGCTGCACCTTGTTAAGAGACACAAAATTTGCTTTGTTTATTATCTTGCTCTGTATAGGTGTGCCAAAAATACCTGGATATATTTTAGTGCAGAATATTCCTAGGAATTCTTCTCAATGGCAGCCTTGTGCACAACCTCAACAGACTTAAAGTGGTTATAGATAGTAATGAAGTGTGTCTTGAAAAATAATATGGTATGTCAAAATTGGAGTCATCAACACGGATTAACAGTCAGGGAGGAAGGTTCTTGGGGGTTTTGTAGATGTTTGGAAGCTTCTGCTATAAGTTATAATTGTTTGGGGAGTTTGTATTTGACCTTGGACCATTTCTTCCACCTCTCAAGGTCTGGTAAATCTTTGTCGTCTGGTCAACATAGTCAAACCCTGTTTGTATTTACTTTCAAAACCCCGTTGACGTCAGTGGGGTTATTTACGTGAGTAAAACCGGTGGGATTTGGCCCAAATTATATAATCTCCTAATGTATTTCATGATTTGTATGTATTACAAAGGGCATTTATAGCGGTTCATCATAAAGATCAATATTTAGTCTACAGAAATTGTACTGTATAGAAATTAATTACATGACCTGTCTAAAGAGGACTTTAAGAACATTGCAAAATAAAGTGCCTGAAAAAAAAAATGTCTTAAAAAAATGTCAGGATATATTCTTAACTAGAGATTACCATTTTGAATAGTGTTGAGGAAACATCATGAAAATGTTGGGAGAAGGCTAGTTAAAGAGAAAAGGTTGTCCATGTAAATTATATGATTGTTAGAATGACAAGACAAATGGATAGAACTGATGGAATCAATTGGTTTTGCTTAAAATGTAAGGTAGTTTTATTTATGAAGCTGGTCATGAGAGTGCAGAGAAAATCTGATGTAATTTATAGGAAGGAACAAAGGAGGGATGAATCTATCCCCCCAAAAAAATCACATAGTATGCATTGGATTAAAAGTTAGTTGAATGAACTAAAAAAAAAAATATTATTAAGGATCCTTACCCTTCAGTGCAATCAGCTGAGATGGTGCAAGTGTATTGAGGGGTCTTAGAGTGAATCATGATCTAGAAAAAAACACCTGCAGATGATAAAAAAGCTTAAGTTACCTTCTTTTACCAGTAAATTGATTGCAGTCTGCCAGTACCTCACAGGGAAGTGATTTCTGGTGGAAGGGCTTTTTAATTTTGTAGCAAATAAAACAATGAGAGTTGGAGTTGGTGGCTGATATTAAACACATTGATTTTAGAAATGCGTTTAGATGTTTAATAGTGGTTGTAGTTCACTGTGGAAATAAAGCTATCAAATGGCAGTTGTCTTAGTATATTTATTTAATGCTATGTATATATGTATTTAAAATGCATGAATAGTCAGATCGGTAAACTATTCTAGTGTGGATATTAGATCGAATGATAGTGTTTTCTGGCCTTACTAATTAATTAATTACTGAATTAATGCATATCAGATTATTTAAATTGTTCTCAGTTGCTCACAGTTGTTTAGTGTACTGATTGTGTATTCTGTCCTTCCTTTTGAAAAATATACTTGAAGCTCATTTATTTCTACACTAAATTATCAGTGGTAATACACGGGTTACATTACTGATGGCACTGGTTCTGGGATAATTCCAAGAGAATCATGTGTTTATAGGTGCAGTAAACCCTGGATTAATTGTTTTTTCATTTCATGATGCTGGAATATAAGAATCTTACAAAATTTAAAATTGCGAACAAAATCTTATGTGCAGCCCTAAGGACTTGGTCCTTTATCCATCTGAAATTCATAAACTATCAGAATTCCATCTTGCTCTCTAAATATTCATGAAAACTAGCACCAGAAGGCAAGTTATAGCATTTGATTGCCTTTTCTGGTTGTTTCTAGGATTTTGCTTCTATCCACTTCTTAAAGAGTATAGGGGGGAGTTTGGTTTAAATAGAATCCTTGCTAATATAGAGTAAAAGGTACTGGAAGTATGCTTTTGATGATGCCCTATTTTGATCTTTTGTTTGTCAATTTGTTTTGAAATGTTTTAGAATTTTAATGGTCATAAATGTCTTCCAAATTTTGTTTAATTGACTTATTGCATAATGAATGTAGTAAGAGTGGGGGTTTTTAGAAGGAAAACTGAAGAAGTGTAGCTGGTAACAAAATATGCTGAAGCTGGAGTTGGTTTTGTCTCTGCTATGGTTGTTTGCTAAGCTAAAGAGATTTAATTTCTTCATGGTGTGTGTATGATGTAACACACAAACCAAGTAAGACTGAGGAACATAGGAAGTAGAGCTTGTTGTCAGATTACTTTTCTTGTAATAAATGTTTGTGATGACTTTCTAAAATAACCCAACTACTGTGGTGAGGTAGCCTTAAAATGATGCCGTTCTGTTCGGCTACTGGTGCAAGCACTTCTGCACCTTAGTATGAGGATTATTCTGTATCATGCTTTCCTTTCGTGATAACTTCAGAATTCATTCCTAAACCTGACTCTACAATCAATACAGACTTAGTAAGTATTTCAGTACTTGGCAGTACCTGAATATCCAAATACTAAAAATGATAACGTGCCACTTAGTGTTTTAATAATAATATAAACAACTAGCCTTATGAGGCTTAAGCTCTCCCATGCGTTAGTACAGTATAGGCTCAGACAACTATGTAGAACACGGTGGTTTCGAACAGCCTTGAAGTGTGGTGATACTTGGGTTTGTAATTTAAGAGTAAGCATGTCTCTTCTGCAGCTATGACTATTCATTTGACTGGCACGTCTGAAACTTAATTTAGGCTTCTCAGGTGTGCTAATTAAACTTTATTAATTTCAAATGTCTTGACCATGTTGTGAAGAGCAAGGGAGCATCTGTTCATGTTTTAAAGAGGGGGAAAAAAAGGACTGATATTTCTAGTTTGCTCTTCTGCAGATCCATTACTTAAGAAATAAAGATTACTTCCTAAGATTGCAGCAAAAACTACAGACAACTTTTATAAAATCCAGGTATTACAGACTAGTGAGTAAGTAGCTTTTGGTTTCTGACAACCTAGACATCTTTCATTAAACTTTCATTCCTGTGTTTTAAAGTTTCTCTTTTCCAAACGCTGATGTGTCTTGTATAGTATACTACTGGAGTTTTACTACTTGAGGAATTTTATTTAGGGTAAGTTGTATCAATTTTGTTACACAGAGATAGATTTATTAGTCATAGTGAGGGATAGTTTTATCTTCATCATGAATTTCTAGCGTTAAACCCCTTTATGCTGGCAGTCTGCTCTTGGTAGTGTTGATTAGTAGGTAATATTTTGTATCTACCTTCTGGTCCATTTCCCAATATTGATAGCCACCTGTGATTATTTTGTTGCTTGTCAAGAATGAATCTTGTGAGGTTTTTATTTTTTTTATTGGTGCGCACGTGTGTGTGTGTACTTAAACATGTTGTCTTGCTATGAGGTAACTGCGTCATGGTGTCAGTTACCTGCGTGTGAGGAAGAACAGGCTAAATCTCCAAGATGGTGAAGAAGGTCCTGGAATTATAAACTTTGGTTGGTGTGTGCGTGAGAAATACTTGTGAGGCTTCTGTGTTTTGTTTGTGGGTGTTTTGTTGGTTGGTTGCTGCTGGTTTTATTTTTTTAAAGGGGTTTGACATTGGGATTGAAATCAAAGAACTTGAATTATGACTGTAGTAGTGAGCTCAGTTTATAAGAATTTTACTTATTTACTTAGTATTTGTTTTATATTATTTAATTAGTAATATAACAATGAGATGTTTTTAGTGTAGTGAAATACATATGCAGTGTTTATAGTGTCTTACTACTATAGGTGGAGACAATTTTACTAAATTCCCCGCAAACGTTTCCTTTGACAAGGTAACTTTTTGTGATTTACTTCAGTAAATACCTTGTCAAAGGGAACATTTGTGGGCCTTTATGTAAAATTTCCGTGGTTAGAGAAGTTTCTTGAGAAATTACAGTACCTGTTATGAATAATGGGGAGTTTGTCAAACAACATAGTTTTGTAACTTGTGGTGTTGCACTTTATTGCATTGCAACTAAAGGGACTGCCTGGGCCCATTGAGTGCCTGTGCCCAGCTCATTCTAAACCAGTATGAATTACTTTCCCCCAAAATACAATGACAATTAATGATTATGTTTTCTCTGAAGAGTAATGACTGATGTAACCTAAGCACCTTTAAATTATACAGAAATGATTTGTTATATGATGGTACGCAGTTTAGAACAAGGTAATTTTTCTAAGAAAGTGATGACCAAAACTGTCACTTTTTTGTGGTTTTTAATCATTTACACATGTAAATTGAAATGGATCAGATAATAATGAGGCTTCAGTATTTTTCCCTCAATTATAGTAGTGACAGCTCTTCAGTGAACTACGAGTTCAGAAATAGAGCATCTCATAACTAATTGAAAGAGACGTGCACGTGCAAGTAGAAAATTATTCTTGTGCTTATTTTTAAACTTGGTGTTTTAACAGCTGCATAGTTCAAATATGTGTGGCTAATTAGAGGCCTGGCTTAAAGGCAGTACTGCTGGGGTTTTAAAAAATACATTGGGCTATTTATCACAAGAATAAAGTTCGGAGTTGGCTTTTACTCTGGACTACTTCTTCCATGTTGCAGACAGTGTATTGGTGCGTGAGTGCTCCCTGTTTGCCTGGAAAGATGTGGCACGGTATTGCTTTCATTTGTGTTTTGGTTACTCAAGTGCATTTGTTTCATAGGACCCTTTTCTTCAGGGTATGCTAACATGGTCCTGTGCTTACTCAGTTTGGGTTGTCAAACTGTTAGCCTCAAAATAAACTCATTATCTGTGATTTTTTTTTTTTTTTTTTTTGGTAGTAACATATGCACCCAAATACTTGTTTCAGAGAATTTGGAGGAAATTATAACTGTGGTCTCCTGCTTGCTCCAGGCAGGAGTAAAGTCTCGATGTCTTAAAGTAGTATCCACTGTTTTCTGAAGGGCTCTGTGCTGGTGGATCTTGAGCAGCTGCCTGCTAGCCAAAAAGTCAAGCTCTGTTCTCTCTGTTGCCTCTTGCATTATTCTTTGAGGGCTTTGGCTAAAGTATCAAAGCTTCTCTCTTAGTACTAGGTTAATTGTGAAGCCATTTAAGTGGCCTGTAGCTTTCCTTGAGCCAGTTTGGACTTTGTCAAGAGAGATGTGGGTTTTATACTGCTTTTGGGCTTTGTGGTCTGGATGAGTTGTGTCTTCTCAAAGGTGCAAGAACCAGCTCTGCACCGCAGTCTGGGTCTAGAGCTGTCACTCTGCGAGGGAAGCTGCTGTGTTGAAGATAAGGCTTTGAGAAAGCGGGACTGAAGATGCTTTCTTGATTTGTACAAATCATGCTTGAAAAAACAATTGCAATGTCAGGTGAAATAAAAGAGCATTACGTAAGGGGCCTTGAAACATTCCCAAGCTGAAGTAATCGGGACAAGATTCAGTCCAGTTTGCTTTTTGCATCCTTCTTTATGGTAAATCTATTAAAATTCGCTCTGACTTTAACAGAGGAGGTAGTGGATCTGCTAGTGTTTTAAGACTAGCTTTACCTCAAAGTGAAATAGTATGTCTAACAATTTTGTGCAGATAAAATATGAATCTTTAAAAAAAAATATTCTTATGAGTGTGTGAGATATTTAAAAAAAAACAACTGTTGGAATATATTGACTTACTGAAAACACTAAGCAGCATTTTGTCAGCATTCAGAAATACAGTAGAAAGTTCAGCAAGAAGCACATTAGAGACTATAAAAATAATTTGAATTCTGTTGAAGGCCATTTAAATAACTCAGTTGTTAGTTCTAAATAAACACCCGTTAATATATTTGGCTACTAGTGGAGTTCAGTCTAGTTCAGAAAGGCATTTTAGTTTTATTAGGGTGGGGGTTTGGGGGATATTCTTTGTGTGAAGTTTGTTTGATTTGGCTTTGGTGGTTTGTTTTTTTTTAGCTTAGTTGAAGAAACACTGCTTCTGTCTTCAGAATAATTAATGCTTCTGTTCTTGGTGCCCAGAGACACCTAATTCCACATAGGCACTTGCTGTGTGCAGTTGCAAAGAGTTATTCCATCTTATGACTTATTTTTTTTTAAGAGACATATTAAGACCACCCCTTCTTCTGAATGGTTTAAGAACAGGTAAATAACTCACAAAAACGCTACAGAAATGCTCAAGAGGAGAACAAAATAACAAAGCCATATTCAAACATGATTTGAAATTACATTGGTTGAACTTTATTTTCACTTTTAGGATCCTGCTAACACAAATGTGCCCTCTCCTGTGCACAGATAGCCAGTGACTTCAAGGGGAAGACTTGATAAACGTGGACAGAATCAGATCCACAAGCACTGATGTCCTTTTACACTAAGCATAAAATACAGTCTCTCCCAGATGTTTCAGATGTTTTCATTGTCATCTTTTGAACCTGGCTTTGTGGATAATTAGAAGATTCATTGCTTGCTTAGAAAAGGCGGAAGAATAATGTTTTACAGTGTTTTTACTGTGCATGGCCAGATGTCACGTTATCATGCTGCATGATTTTTCTTTGAGATTAATAGTGCTTTTGTCTGTCTCCCAGATGTGTGTTAAACACCTGCTAGTTTAGTATCTGTCTGGGTCACTGTTACAGAAAGTCTCTTCACTATGTGTGTGCTGTAAGGATTTCTCCTGTACAATGGCTTTGGTCCATTTCATACTGCTGCTGTTTTTTGGTGGTTAGAGGAGATGCATATCGATCTGTGGAAGTTGCAGGAGAAGTCCTTAGCTCCCTTCTCTCTTCTGGCAGTTGAGAGGGCTATTCTGTGTTTTCAAGCCCAATTTTATGTCAAGTTTGAGAGCAGAAGCCATTTCCTTGTTTGGCCAAAACCTCCATGCAGATGCAGACATCAAGATGGAGAGTAACAGATCTGTCTTTTCCACCTACCAGTTCTGTCGGAGGAAAAGAGAGGAGCAAATTTCTTTTGCTGTCCCTTTATCCTCTACATGGCATTTCTGGCATCCATTTAGCTCATGAATAACTGCACCGCTTGTTTCGGATGCTCTTCACAGGGTCTTGCCAACAGCAGTGCTGTGAAATAAGTGTGGTTCATGCAAGGTGTCCTGGCTCCCCGCTGGGCTCTCAGTGGCAGCGCTGAGTGATAATAATACGGTCTTTTTGTTTTCACTCTACTGTGGTTTAACAAGCCCGTGTGTAACGGTGAAGATTAATTCAGCTTGGGACAGCATTATGGCACTTTGCATTAGAAAGCTTAGGTTTACTATTATATGATGTGGTAGGATTTATTATTATTATTATTCATTAATTATTTGGCACAGGAAAACTGTCAGGCTGCTTGGCTTGTTTTGGGAGGCTCTACCCCTTGGTAATTAGCAAAGTAAAATATAAATTTAGGAACCTCTTTGTGCTGTGCAGTCTGATCAGTGTGTTTTGTCTGATTCCTACCAGGAGAACTACAGCTTGTGGTGGTGGTGCTGGTGACAATCCCAGACCAAGTACAGTTTGAGTCAAGATAAAGCGAGTCCTGTGAATGAGCCACATTGTTTAATTTAAATGTTCCTATGGATGTTGCTTTTTTAAGTAGTGAGGATATGTGCTCTTGATGGTCCACGGGAAAGGAAACCTGGTTGCTGTCCTTCTCAAGTCAGTTACTGGGAAAGGGTGCAGCCTTTTTTGTCTTCTTGGAGAAACTCCAGCTGCTGCTTCTCCACCCTGGACAGCTTGTGGGGCTCTGTGGTCTCTTCTGTATGCAACCACCAGAACTGCTGCTGCTGGTTTAGGAAAGGTCTTCCTTTTCCAGTTTCCCACACTCTTTTTTTAAAGTTTCCTTGTTGCATCCATGTCCTGATCTTAGGGCTTTTACTTGCAGCACGTTTCCCTCCTTGTTGGGAGGAAGGGTACAAAAGCAAAAGTCTCGGCAGGACTTTTGCTGCTGTTACTGTATGTCTCTGTACAGTGGCTTCCTCATTTTTAATGTGCTTTTGAAGTGCTCTGTCCTGATTGACCAAAAATTCGTTATCTTCAGGTATTTCAAGATGTAGTCTGTTTCAGATCCTCTGGAAAAGATACTAAGTTTTTTATCCCTCATGAACCAGGATCTATTCAACCTCATTTTTCTCAAGTACCTGAACTATAGAGGGCAAATGAGTGGCATGGAAAAGATTTGTTTCCCACGGTGGGCTGCACTGTTGGGTAATGATGCCATTACAGCACTTCCCTGTTCCTGCCCATTCTGGGGGTTCTATCGCAGTGTCAAGAAAGCAGAAAATTCTCCTGCTTAGCACAAAGTTACGAAAGAAAATACATAAACTTCCCATTCTGCAGTGCTGCATAAAGATGGAATTTTATTCTCAATACTGTTGAGATCTGCTGAGCTCTGATGCTCCTGCAATAATTAGTTCTTTCTTATTTTAACACCATAGTCTAATGGCCAGAGCCCAGATTACCTGCTTTTGCAATGAAATTAAAAAGGTGGGCTGAGAGATCCATGTGCAGATCTGGGATGTACAGACAGATCTGCTTACCACCTTCCATTAAATGCTTTCAAAATGGTTGTGGAAATGCGATGTAAGAGTTAGATATTTGCTCTCACTGATGAAGCTGGCATTTGTTTTTGCTATGGTGTAGTTTATCAGGTTAATTAGTTTTATATGTGATTGAGGCAGCTTCTGGTACCTCTAAGTAGATGGGGACTGAAGTTGCCAAAAATCAGTTGTTATCACAGCTGCTTCCACTTTATGAGGAGATGGAGTGTATTTTTTCAGTCTCAGATGAGTGTATCTATGATGCAGGAACAACACTTGCAGATGAACGCCAACTATTTGTCATTTGCATCTAGTTCAGACGCTGTTCAGAAGTCAGTTAAAATTAGTCAGAATTAGTTCCTAAATGCTGAATTAAAAGGTGTCCTTTCATTTAATGTCATATTTATCTTGAAGTTTGAGGAAGAACGTGAAGTTGCATGCTACTACAGAGCTTTAATAAGCTTCTACAGCTAATTTTTGGAAAATGGAAGTTACTCCATCTGTCTGCTGGTTTTTAGAAGTGTGTGGTTTCTCAGGTGTCTAGGTGACGGAGCCAAGCTATTTTGGTGTGCAGAGAGTAAACCCCTGCTCACATGTCGGTATAAATTTTCAACTATATCTTTAAATAAACTCACTGATTCTCAGCCTTCAATCTTTCATAAACTGAAATAATCTTTGCCAGTTATTAACATAGATTTTAGTAATCTTGAGTATCACAAGTGCTGAAAAGGAATGGAAATTTGCTTGAGGAGCAAACTTTGGAGATGTGGAGTTTCTGAAATTCTGACAAATAAAGAAGTTAAATGAAACATTTAAATAGCAGAGGCATTGCATTCTATGTATTATATGATTTTTAACATGGTGGAAAAAATCCTTTTGAAACATTGGTCTATTCTGTGCTTCTCTCTTCAATGTGACGTTTTACTGAGATCCAGATTTTCTCCTGCTCTAAAAATGAAATCCTGCTTTAGTGTTATAGTAAATAATTATTGGCCAAGCAGAGGCACTGTGCTGCAAATAACTCCTTAAGGTATTTTTGGAAACAATTTTTAAGAAGGTGAAGCAAGGGGCCATAAGGGTGAATATTCATCAAGGCAGCAGCAGGCTTGTTACGTGGTCCATCAGTGCAAGTCAGGCGCCTTAGCTGGAGTCAGCAAGCAAAGGACAGCTCTGCATTTCTGTGTTTTGCTCGGCTTTTTGCTGATGTGAAGAGCTTGAGTTTCTGCTGTAGCTGTGAAATACGCCCTTTTCATATGTTCAGCAGAAAAATCTGTGGATTGTGTGGATCCTAACATGCTAATATTTTGAAGGCTTTACAAGGGCCTGCGTGAAGTACAGGCGCTGTGCTGGGCCTGTTAGCTGAGCTGTGTTTCAGTGTAGGAAAGGTGTCCTCATATTAGTGATTATTTTTTTATATCATGTTGAAGGAGGTAGATATTGGGTGTAAACTGGATTCTTCGCATTTTTATTACAGTGCAAACAGAACAGTAATGTGTTTTAACGGAAGATAATGTGCCTTTTGTCTTCCAC
>JAVJGJ010000037.1:82972982-83008674 GCA_035590215.1 Microhierax caerulescens | reverse complement strand
CGATCTTCTAGTCAGTGACAAAGGATTATGTCTATTACTGGATCAGAGTTCAAAACCAACAAAATTTGATTTTTATGTATACTTAAAACCACCTAAATACAGTTATTCAATTGTGTTCACTTTATTCTTTCTACTTGAGAACACTTGCAGTGAAATTAAAGGTTGAAGGGTATAAGGTACGTTTTACTAGCTTTTATTTAAAAAAAAAAAAAAAAAAGGAACTTGTATAAACATGTTGTTTCGCAAAGCCATAAACTCAGAGTATGTGTTCAGCTGTGAATAATCAACTGGCAAACATTCTACTTATTTCTAATTTTAGTATCCTTAATGCAACTGCGTTATATAGAAAATATGTTCAAGACTTCAGATTACTTTCATCTGTCTCTCTATTGGAGGTCTCCATACCAAACTCCAGTGGGTTTGCATGGCAAGGTTTTGGTAGCTGGGGGGCTCCAGGGGTGGCTTTCTGTGAGAAGATGACAGATGCTTTCCCCCACACCCAACAGAGCCAGTGCTGGCCGGCTCTGAGATGGGCCCACTGCTGGCCAAGGCCAAGCCCATCAGCGACAGTGGTAGCGCATCTGGGATAATGTATTTATGGGGGCGCGGGGAAAATCTGTGCAAAAACCCTGCAGCCAGAGAGGAGCGAGGCTATGTGAGAGCAACAGCCCTGCAGACGCCAGGGTCAGTGCAGGAGGGGGGGGTGCTCCAGGTGCCAGTGCAGAGATTCCCCTGCAGGCTATGGAGGCCACAGTGAGGCAGGCGGTGTCCCTGTGGCCTGTGGTGGAGCAGATTGTGGAGGACCCACGCTGGCGTGGGTGGATGCCTGGAGGAGGCTGTGACCCCCATGGGTAGCCCACGCCAGAGCAGGTTTGCTGGCAGGACTCATGGCCCCACGGGGGACCCATGCTGGAGCAGTGTGTGAAGAACTGCAGCCTGTGAGAAGGTCTCATGTTGGAGAAGTTCATGGAGGACTGTCTCCCATGGGAGGGACCCCATGCCAGAGAAGGCAAGAGTGTGAGGAGGAGGGAGCAGCAGAGACAACGTGTGATGAACTGACCACAACCCCCCATTCCCCATCCCCCTGCACCGCTTGGGGAGAGGAGAGAGAGAAACTGGGGATTAAGTTAAGACTGGGAAGAAGGGAGGGTTGGGGGGAAGGTGGTTTTTCTGATTTTTCTGATTAGTTTTCAAACCAAACTAATTTTCCCCCAGTCAAGTCTGTTCTGCCCATTAAAGTCCTTGCTGGGTGATCTCCCTGTCTTTACCCCAACCCAGGAGCCTTTCATTGTATTTTTTTCTCCCCTGTCTAGTAGAGGAGGGGAGTGACAGAGCAGCTTTGGTAGGTACCTGGCACTCAGGCAGGGTCAAAACACTACACATCCATGGTTCTCTGTTTTAGTGTCAGTTTCTGTGCAGTAAGTCATTTGTGGTGGTCCCTAACATCTACACCTAATGATATGTGCTTAAACTAGATAATCATTATTTTATTTGTATGCAATAATTAGAATTGGTTTTATTAAAAAAAAAACAACAACAAAAAAACAACCACAAAAAAAGCCCACTAACAGTAAAAAATACAAAATTTAATAACTAGCATTGTGGAATGGTGTAATGGGAATTGTGGGAGTACTCTGAAACCATTTGGAGAAAGAAATTGAAGTATTCTGAACAATGTCATCTTTCACATATGAAGTCTGTTCCTGTTGAATGATCAAATGCTTGTTTTAAAACATTTCGGGGGTCCTGAAATTGTCTCAGCCGTGGAGTTGATGAGATGTGTCAGACAGACAGCTAATGTCAGATGAAGATGTGCTTAGTGACTAATTCTTATGAACCAGTTCATGGTATGTACATAGGCTAAATGGCAAAGTAGCTACCAGACCCTTGAGTGTTGCTGGTATGTTAACAGGTTGATTTAGACAACAGGAGATATTAGAATGTATCTGCCACTAAAATATCTGCACTATAGTTTATTCATGAGGATCGAAAATGACATCACTGTTCACGGAAAGGTGACTTCTAACTGAAGCAAATGTGGTTGTTTTGTCAGTGTCTATTAAATTATGTTAAAGTAGTCCTAAATAATGCAAGTGCCACTCCAGAATGCAGGGAAAGGCACAGTTGTTAGGGACGATGTTAATAAGTTGGTGTAATATTTCTGTACATGCTGATTATCAAAAATGTGAGAAGTTTCAATAATACAGTCAAAGTCACAGTTATACTGGAAGAAAATTTTCATTTTGGAAGCCTGTGACACTTTTTTTTTAATTTTTTTTTTTTTTTTTTTTGTGCCAATTTCTGGAAAGATGTCCATGAGAGAAGGTAAATACCAGGTATTGGGGCACTTCCTGGTTCGTTTTGGTTTCGCAAACTTTCTGGTTTGCATTTAGAAAGTATTTGCTAGAGGACTCTTGAGAAGACCTGTTTGTGTTCAGAATTAATTTATTAATTTGTAAGATGATCATAATACTTCAGGTGACTGGTCGTGTCCATTTTATAGGGGTCTACTGTAATAATTGTATGATACTGAGAACTGGTTCTCTACGGCTTTGTGCAGGGCAAAGGAAAGATGAGCTGTTTTGAAGAGGTGTTGTGGGTTGGATTTTTGTAGCATAGTGGATATGTCAGTCACAGGGAAAGGAAGACCCTGTCTGCTACTTGCATGCCTGTGTCAGAACTTCTACTAGTAGCGTGTTGTGTTTAATGGTGTTTTGCAAAAGGAACCCTAAAAAATATGCAAATGAAGGTGGTGGAGGTGGAACATCTTTCTAGATCATATTATTTCACTTGTTTTGCCCTTCCAATGCAGTTTAGGCTATATACAACCATGAGGTAAAAAAAAAAAAATAATAAAAAAAATACTCAGTGCTAAACATGGTCATATGTCATTCTGTAACTTTCTGACACTTCAAAGCCCTGGACATGAGAATATTCATGGTTGACCTCATATGGAAGCTGCTGTCATATCAGAGCTTCTATTTATTTTTCAGCTTCCTCCTTGATGTCAAATATGACTATGAAAACAGTGACTTATAGAGCCTATTGCAGAAACATCATTAGAGGTATACTTCAAGACTGCACAACCATCAACTTGTTGTAATAGGGAACTGGAAGTCGATCTCTTTGTTCTGTAACTTTTATTCTTGATCTTGATGGCAACTTTTCTGTTACAGTGATAAGATACATCCTGATAGGGCTAACCACCACTAAGCAGTGGCATCAGCATAGCTCTCTAGCTATGTGGCACAATTATTTATTTTTTCTAATATCAAGGAACAGATATATATATGTTGTTAAATTTATTAGTTCCCTTCACTTGCCTGTTGCTCGCATACAGTGAGTTTCCCTCATCCTATCTTTGTTTCTCTTGGCAATTTTTCCTGATGTTTCTTTGTTTCTGACTTGGTTAAACCAAGTTTGAGGAATTGGTTTTATTAACTGAGACATTAAAAAGAATCAGTAGGGGTGCTGACATGAGAAAGACTTGCAGGAACAAACCTTTAAAGAGTATTATAGAGAAAAATCTTGGAAATTCATACTCAGAACCTAATTCACTTCTCATTGTCTTGTCTGTTTTCCTTCACTAAACATTTGACAAAATTCTTGTTCTTTTTGTCAGCAATTACTTTTGTTCTTCAATTGTTTCTAGTACCTGCATAATGATCATGAGGTATTTCCTTGGGTCTTGCATTTTTATGCATGTAACATACACTGCTTAATCAGAAATTGATATTCTGGGCTGTCTGTTACCACACAGGTATGACAAAAAGTGTTGTGTTGTTTAGCTGGATTTTTTTAGTCTGTTTGACAGATGGCATGGTGAGACAGTAAGCAGGGGGAATAGATTGTATAGTTAGAAAAAAGTTACACTTTTCTGAGCAAGTAATCCTTCAGTAATTACCTCTTTTTTATTTTTGGAGCTGACTCAAACTTCCCAGCACCCAAGGAAAGCTGCACAATGACTGTGAAACTGTTGCTTTTCTTCTTTTCAAGCCATTGTGGAGCCATTTGTTCTAGTAATACCAGTTTGTAAAACAGTTCGAAAGTGTTTTCTCTACCTGGAGAAGAGAACATTTGCCTGTGAAAGAATGGAAGAGCTTAAACTTTGTAGCTGCAACATGACTATATAATTAATATTTCCCCATTGCCACTATACTAAAAATTAAATGGTAAAGTAAAGCATTATCTCTGTGAAATGTAATTATGGAGAAAAAACAGTGCTGCAGAACTGGCAGGTTGAGCATTTATGAGAAATTTCCATTTAATATAGTAACCTGTTTGTTGAGCAAGAGGGATATTGCTAATAAGAAGACAGATGAGAGGAAGAATCCCAAACTATTAACTATCAAATATTTTAGTCCAATAAAACTGAGTTTCCTGAATGTTTTGCTTTTTCCTTGACCTAACGCAGTTTACATTTCTGAGACAGTACAAATATGCATGATGGCTCTGTGTCATTCTAACTGGTTGAGAATTTTTTTTTTGGGAGAATGCCCTAGAAGCATCCCATTCTTCTGTATTCCTTGGTTCTGGGAAATACTCTTTTCCAGAAGAGACATACATGCAGAGACTGTGCATTTTTTATGATATGGACCATTAAAGTGGTGTTCAGCACGTTTCTTGTGGCTGGCAGTGTGTGCTTGAGGTGAGGGTGGGAGGGGAAAGAAATGGAGAGCTAAAGGGGTAATGATTTGCTTTTAGAATGTTTTTTGTAAATGTAGTTTTATGCATGGAGGCACATCAAGACTAAGAAACAAATGGTTGGTCTGTCATGAGAAGTAAACAGACTGTACCTCTACCTAGATCTTTCCTGAAAACAGATACACAACACTGAAATCGCTCAGCTTTGTGGTTAATACAGTACTATATGGAATGTGAGCTCCAAAGTTTTAGGTAGATGTATTTACTTTCTCTGTAGAAAAAATGAAAAGTTATCTTCTATATGAATACACTGTTTTTGTCTGCATATCCACTGTTTCTCTTATAAGATATTACTGCAGCTCTCATTACCAAGATAAAAATACATAATTTCTGCCTGTCTTTTGCTATTTTGTTTAAGTATCCACTTTTGTTCCTGTTGTAAGGAAGAAAAAACTCGAACAAACAATTGAAGCGAAACCTGTTAATGCAGAGATTCAGGGTTTGGAACAGTCAAGGGTTTCTGGAGCATGGTGCTGGGTGTCAGCACCTCAGTACCACTGCCCATAACTGCGTGCCCTAAGGGAAGAGATCTGCTGCAGTAGTTTGAGCAGGATCATGGTATAATATACTGCAGACCTCATTACATTTTCTTCTTGCTTTAAATGGATAAATATCCTCCGGATGATAGTCAGTGGGATCAGGGGTTTTTCCCTCATTACTCTGTTTTGTGAAATACACGTGATTTTATTTTTTTAGACTACTTCCTTCCTTAAAATAAATTATTCACTGTAGCATTGCTGGTAATTATTGACTGGGTGAATTTGAGAGTAAGAATTCTTACCTTGTTACAGCTGGGATTAAGAAACAGACAGAACTGGGGAAGAGAAGAGAAAAACTGCTGAAGTTCTCAATTTAAGGTCACCACAGTATTAATCACTATTTCTCATGCTACTCCTTCATTAAATATATGAGTATGTTGTGCATGTCAATTAGCAGAAATAAAAATACAAAGGAGCATTGGGAATGCAAATAGTCCCTAAATTTCAGAGCTTGCCCTTTCCCCTAGGAGATTTGGCAGCATGGCCAGGAGACAACTGTTGTCACCATTATGTTACTCTCTGTAAACCTTTTTACCAAGAATGATGTCAACAGAGAGGGCTGTCACTGCTGCTTATTTATAGGGGACAGCTGATACAGGGGCTTGTCTCCTGGGTTCATGCAGCAGTGGCATTGAGGAGGCTGCTAGATCCACACCATAGTGATGGATTTATGTTAAAGAATTATTATTTGTATTTAGGGTGTGTCATGGATGGACTGACACACTTCACTTGTAAGAGAGAAGCAGCAGTGTGTTTATTGGTGTAAAACAGAGATGTAACAAAGTTTGATAGTAAATAGGACAGCGGCTTAACAAGATTTGATGGCAAGGCCTGCTTGATTATTACTGTGCAGAGGACAGGGTCAGACAAAACTGCCAGGGAGACCCTCCCGTTAAGTCGTGAGATTCAGAAAGGATCCCATTGCATTCTGAACTTCTCTGAGGGGAGTTTATGTGTGGTTAGATCCAGACTTTGTTTCAGACTTGGTCAACAGCTTATATCTAAAGGATTGATTATATATGCACAATCAATCTTTTATACCACTTAGCTAAGATTTCAAAGTTCAGCGTGCTATTAATAACTTACTGAGAATCTTTTGCAGCAAGGAATCTCTCAGCCTTGAGGAGTAACCTTGAGAAGCATCCCTGCTCAAGGGGAGATCCCATCCCGGTGTGCAGCCTGCTGCCACGTAGGAGAGCTCAACGGGCCCTGGGCTGCCCGCTACTTATGGGGTGTAAGATAATTTACTCATAGTCATATTTGCATACCGACTACAGGAGTCAGTTTCTTTCAGACTTGGTTTGATTTGGACCTTGACCAGCACTGTTAGGTGGGTGTATTGTTGAAATTAGCCCTTGGCTATCACGTTCTTATCTGTCTCCCCCAAATCCACTTTGTGGATACAGGTGAAAGGACGGGACACAGCCATTACTGCTGCCACTGGTTATCACTTGAGCATTGTTAAGGAAATAAAGATCAGGAGGGGGGGGGCACAGGGCTGAGCGCTCTGCCACAGGGTGTCATCTTAAAATAAAACAAGGAGGATCCAGTTTGCCTCAAACTATGTCTAAGGAAAAGGCTTTTCATTGCTCCTTAAAGACAAAAGATGTATTTAAACAGAAAAATCTAAGCAGCCTGGGCTTCAGTTAGTTACATGGTATGCAGTAGTATAGGATTATCTTTGTAGTTTGGTTTTTTTTTTTTCCCCTTCTCTCATGCAGGCTTTTTAATCCGTTGTAACAGTAAAGTAGGATAACGCTTGTAAATTAAATGGGGAGAAACCATAGGTTTTAGACAGCGCTATTGAAGAGCCTGGGGGAAGGGAAGCAGTATTGCAGTTTCCTCAACTTTTGTATGACTATTGACTATACAGTCAAGCACTGGAACAGGTTGCCCAGGGAGGTGGTGAAATCACCATTCCTGGAGGGGTTTAAAAAATGTTTAGATGGTAGTGCTTAGCAACAAGATTTAGTGGGTTTAGTGGTAGACTTTGCGGTCCAGGGTTAATGGTTTGACTTGATGATCTTTTCCAACCTAAATGTTTCTGTGATTTCCTGTACTGTTTAAAATTGATAATGCTTCTGCTGCTTCTCCTGAATTAAGCTTGTACCGTTACTAAGATTCTCCTTGTCCAAATGAACTTAGTTTTATTATGTCAGTGTGATTAACCAAAAGGGAGATCTCAGATGTAAAGTCTGAGCTGGAAACCAAACTCGCCTGTAGTGAACAAGGTGTGTGCTGCTCATCCTCATTATCTGCACTTGGGAAGGTACTAGGAGGAAAAAAGAAGAGGGGGGTGGTGAAGTGAGAAAAACTAGGGTTGAAACATTTGACCCATATCTAGAACTTCATTGACTCTGTCTTGTTCCTTTTATTTCCTTTCTGTTCCCCTCTCTTTAGTAGAGAAGGTGCTCAGGCACCGCTGATGCTACTGCAAGCTTTCACAATCTCAGTGGTGTTCATTTTCCAGCTCGTCCTGCTGCCCCTTTCTCTCCTGGGACTTGTCTTGATTATTTGAACTTGGTGTAAGGGTGTTTGTTGTCTGTTGAAAGTGCTTCGGGATTTTACCACCTCTTTCATAAGCTCCTACCTATGGACATAGAAATTATTATCTTGGGAGGGTGAAATTTCATGTGGTGTGCTGTCTGGCGTTGGTATGGTTTGGCTGAAGAGTATTTATGGGTATTTAGAGGTTAACCTAAGTTTTAGGTTAGTTTTTTTAAGTAATTTTAGTAAGTTTGGAAGAACTCTCAGAGTGGGCCTTCTGTCACAGGGAATGAAAACGATGTATCTCTGGTTACAAATAATAACTGAAAATGTGTAGGGGGACAGTTCTCTGATGGTTTAAAACATTAAAATTTAGATTATTTCTAAAATTATCTGAGAAGTGACTCAATTCTTAGGGTCCTACTTGATGCTGTGCAAATATTTCCCTAGAGAAATACTAATTTTGAATTTGTCTGTGTGTTACTGCCCTGTGTAAAATTAGAGGGGTTGGCAATGAACTTGTCTGAAACAGCTGAAAACTGAACTTTCTCCTTGATGACACAGCAGTGTAAATTACCTGCAGAACAGCCCTGTACATTCATATGAATTCAATCTGTGATACAAAGGTAAAAAATGTTAACTGTTTTTGTAGGTGGGAGATTCGATAGAGATTAAGAACTACTTACGTGTCAGGCTGATACCCTAATGTTACTGATCTGCTATGGTACGGGAAGGAATGATGTTCCTGAGCTAACACAGTTTACTTCATCTCTTAAATTTGTAATTCTATAAAGAAAACTCCGAAGGATGCTAGGTGCTGCACAAAGTTCCTGATACTGAGGTAAAGGTGATTCTTGAAAGTTAATCTGCTATACATTACTAGTATCTGGTGTTCATTTCAGTGTTCGTTCATTCAGAATTATGAGAAGTCATGAAGTTAGGATGTTTATCCAAAGCAGGCAAGCTCATACATTCATTTTCAGTGCAGTGAATGTATGAAAAAAAGCATTTACACTGTCTACACACACTGCATGCCTCTATTACATTTGACTGCATCCATACAGTGTGCATCTCTTCTTTGCCTGGTAAAGTTTTGTTGGGCAGCACCTTAGGATCAGTGCTCATGATAGCTGTGGATGGAAAAGTGGCGGGTGGTGGAGGTGGTGTGTGTTGGTTTTGGTTTTTCTGGCCGACAGACAGGGGAGGAGGTGTAAGGAGAAGACTGATGATACTGTACCAGTTACTCTACCACTTTGGAAGGAGAACAGGAGAGCTGAGCACTGTTGGGAAGGTACAGGGCTATGTGGTCTTCATGAATGTGAAAACCAGAAGCTAGGCAGTCATGGTTTTAAGTATTGCACTACACCTCATATAGTTTGTAGGTCAAAGAAACACACCTTTGTGTGAAGCCAAGAATTTATTGTTAATCTAATTGAAGTTGTAGCAGTCTAATCAAGAAGTGTCACATTAATTGGACTAATAATACCACATTATCTTGTACTCAACCCTCTTCATTAACAATATGCTTGATGTTGTTCATAAACGTCCTTGTGCTGATCCCTTTTGTGTCATGCTCAACCATGGAACACCCCCCTGGGCCCTCCGCTCAGTGGTGTTGAGGACACTTCCTTAAGGACGGTGAGGCAGGGGAGGGCTGGCATCCTTGGCTCTTCTCTGGGGGTGGTATGATACCGTCTGCATGAGGGGGAGGCTTCCCTCTTGGTCTCAGGTCTGTTTGTGGCTGGTTTCTGTATTTGCAGTCTGTTCAGCTGCTCCTTCTTTTCTAAATGGCTCACAGGGCAGTTGCTCAAGAACTGGCTATTTCACTGAGACCTTCAGCACTGCATGGTTAGAGTGCGCCATGGCAAGAGTCAGTATTAAGCTGTAGCAAAGGAAGCTTCTGCTAAGCTGTAGAAAATAGGTCACTGCAGAGTTAGTGTCCAGCTATAGGAAATAACCCTGCTGGACCTCTCCTGACCATTATCAATATTTGTGGTTACAACTAAAGCAGACCCATGACCCATTTAAAGTGTTCCCTGGTGAGGCGGCAGGGCTGGGGTTGTGAAGCTGCCCACGGGCGGCCGATGCCCATTGCCAGGGTTGCAGCTGCGAGGAGGAAGGATGTGGTGGGACACCGTGTGAGCACCATGCAGCTGAGGAGAGGAGGTGCTCGGGGAGAGGATGCTGAAGGCAGGTGTGAAGGAAACAGAACTTCACATCAGTGATATGTTATCATAAGACATTACTTAGCATTCCACGTGCGGGTTTATGAAGACCATTTTTAGCCCAGGCTAGGTAGTAGCATTTCAAAGAGTCACTTTTTTTTGTGCTTTAAGCTTATGAACCATCCAGGCCAATTTTGGCACACAAGAGAAAATCAAAGTTTGAAGTACATGTTGCCATTTTTGGAATTTTAAATCTTTGATTGTGCTTTAAGCCTTTGACTTCAAAATGCCATTGATTTTCATTAGAAGGCTTTATAATCTATTTCAGAACTGCTCTCTTAAAAAAGAAAAAAAAAATCTATGTTGTTAAGGAGTTATAGTGATTTCCTATTTTGGCCTCTTTCCAGTCTTATAAATTGGGACTTAATCAGGGCTACTGAACTGAAATAGATTTTATAGAGAGTAACAACCCATTAATAAGATCTTTTGCTTAAATAAGTCTTTAATTGCAGCTGTGTACAAATGGGGTAGAGGAAAACTCTTGCAGGTTTCTTAGTGCTGTGACTTAATATTGACTAATACTTCTTCTTTGAGAGAAATATATGAAGAACTTCAGTCTAAATTTTTTGAAGGAAGTAGAGCCAAATCTGGATCTAAGCTTTATTCCCCTAACCAAGTGTAGTGCAGGTAGTGCAGGTGTTAACAATTTCTTTTTTATCAAATGCTTGTCAACTTAACCTTGTGTAGCAAACTTGATTCAGCAGTTTAGAGCTCTCAATTGTTAGAATAATGTGCTTTAGGAAATTTTTGAGCCTTGTGAAAATGCTGTTAAAGCTTTCTGTGCACAACACCCCCACCACGCACCACCCCCATCAGTTGCACTGCTGGGGAAAATAAAGTCTTCCCATCTGAAGTATGAAAATTAGACACTGTCCTTAATCAGACATGTCTTATATGAAGGTTACTGTAAGCAGACTGTATTGATTTCCCCACACCCCCTAATACTATAGTCATCTTTCTTTCAGTCTCCATATCTCATTGAGATACCTGAAGCAGTTTTTGCCTGATAACTTTTATACAAGCTGTCTTTAAAAAGCCTGCATAAGCCTCTGTGTCAGCTCTACTCTGTTCATTTTCAGATTTTATTTGGAAAGGGCCCAGCTGAAAACCATTTCCCTTCCCCCTTTCAACCAGGCTGTGAAAATGAGAGCGTGAGAGGTGTCATGGTATGTTGCTGCGGAGCTGCCTGATATAGTGATGTATCTCTGGCTGATTAACAAAAGCACTACTCCATGTTGTATAATCGCTAATCCTTGCATAATGAGGTGGTTGTGCTGCTATTGCTCTATGCCTCTATCCTCCATGCAAAACTGTCTTGTAATTTCAGAATTTTCAAGTAAGTGACCATTTTATCCCTTTCGCGCAAGGGTTGTCTTTCCCAGCTGTAAGCCCAGGGCCCATGTGGGGGGCTCTTGAGCCTACAGATAGTGTCAGACTGAACTACTGGTTCCAGGCTTGAGACCTATAAAGTTGTGTTGCCATTTTTAATCCATTTGAGCAGTCTTTACATATCCTTTCGGAAGTTATGCTCAGTTCTGAGGTAGACATATAGTTGATGTGACATTTCTCAAGGAAATGCGGCATTTTATTGATAACGAGTCATTTCTTCTATGGATGTGTCACTTGGTGAGCACAGCAGTGACATGGCTTTTGGTGATAGCTTTTTGTCTGCGAGCTGGGATAAATCTCAGGGCATAACAGTCAGTGTACAATGACACAGTCAGCAAGTAGAGAAGTAGATCACTTAAGCCTGTGTCGATAATAGACTACCAGTCAACTGTACGAGCCAACAGCAAGATCTCCTGAGGCTTGCTTGTCTATGTGGTGCTCCAGGCACGTGTTGCAGTGCCTATGGAGTTGTTAGTCGTGAGTGACCAATGCAAGCTCAGGCCACGTCTTCTATGTGTTGGAAAGATTAATGTGCAGTTGAAGCTTAAATACAGAAATCCCTGTATGGAGTTTGGCTTGTTTCAGCTGTTATTTGGACTAGGCAACAGGTTTGGCAACCAATACCTGGGTGTCCGTTCCCATGCAACTTTACAGTTATTAAAGTGTAAAAAGCTCGAATATGTTACAGCAGACATTTAGTACATATGGCCTATGGATTGCTGACCTATTTTCTGATGAAGAAAACTGCTGGATTTTCTCCTTTGGAAGTAACTCAAGCATTTTTCAGATGCTGAACCTAATTAGCTCCCATCCCAGATTGCTTTATCATTCTGACTTGGAAGTACTGCTCTTTGAAAAGAGGATATAGGATCTTTATTTAATTGGTTCACCACAAATAAGCCCATAAATTTGTAAATTAAAAACTTCCAAGTTTATGTTCCAAATTAGACTTACCTAAGGAGTATTTGCACTACTTTATTCAGGCTGAATAATTGCCTTAGCTAACTAGCACTCAATAGATCTTCAGTTTAGATAAATCTGTTTAAACAAACAGAAAAGACAGAGTGAGAAAATCTTAAATATTCCTTAAATCTCAAAATTAAAATCTCAGGGTCTTAACTGAAGTCTTCAATATTCTTTACAGCTATGCCCCCCCCAAGGCCTGTAAAAATGGTCTTATGTAGCATGCAGACAGGATCAAGTCCATTTCCCCCACTTTTTGCCAAGAATCTTAAAAAAACAAGATTACTCTAAATCTTCAAAGGGGGTCTGCATCCTTCCAGTCAGTTTGTTCTAATACCATACCTTTGTAAAGCTTGTAAACAACATCACGGGGAAAAAAACCCCATCTTCTGTATCTTTGGAGTTTTTTTGACAGTGTATACAAGTATAGCTATGCAACATGTATTTGCAACCCATTAGTTAGTCAAGGGAAGAAAAATTAAGGCTCAGTAATAGAAGGCTATGAATGGTAGTTATTTTTCAGGGATTAAAACCTGGAACTGATTAAGGTAATGGATAGTACTGGGGATGGACAGAGGGGTTGGGGCTTAAATGCTTCAATTAAAAGAAAAAAAGTGACCCCAGACAACCAAAACTTTTGAATGAAATGTTGCATTAATTGTGAGAGTAAATGAGTTGGAAAACTCTTTCCCAGTCAGAACCTCACACTAGTTATCAGAACGACTCTTTTAAATGCCTTTAAAGTACGGTATTTTAAGAAACTCTGAGTCTTTGCCTACTTTGCATATGCCTTTATTATGCATAAAACTTATATGTTTGACAGGTTACTCTTATGTGAATAATTTTCATCAGCTTGCTCCTGTGTAGTATCAGAAACTCCTCTGAATTCTAAAACTGTAATGTAAACATTGTTTTATCTGAAAATGTGATGTAGCTTATTCCTAGATCGTTGGTGTAACTGGTACAGACTACTTTTCAGTCTATGTTTCTACCTTCTTTCTTTTCTTTCTTCTTCCCCTGCACCTCCCCACCACACCCCAAGCATGAGGTTGGAACAGGTTATCCAAAATCAAGTAAAACATTTTTGCTATGTGACAATGGATTGCCTCTGCTATTTGCAAAATTCATTTGAACAAGACACTATTAAAAGCAAACAAAACCCCCAACCAACCAGCAAAACTAAAAAGCCCAGCCACCCCAAAACCCCCCTATTGAGTTTCGAAAGTTAGTGCCTTGATCCTCAGAGGAAGAAGGAGAGGGAAGAAGGCAGGGACATATATATTGCTGGCACAAAAGATATTCTGTATGTAATTATTTATTAAATTATTTTTACATAGAGTAGAAACAGTTATTTGTTTTTGGCATGAGGCAAACTCAAAATATTTCCGTGTAGGCTTGCAGCACAAACATTTGCAAAGATACTATTAAAGTTTGAGTGTATGTATCAGAAGTTTATCATTTAGCCTTCGGTGTGACCTTCCTTTCAGGGGGAGCTTATTGAAATCAGTAGTTCTTATCAACCTTCCTTAAGTGGGTTAGATGATTTTGCATATATATCACAAGGGTCAGCATCCTAGCTCTACTGAAATGGCTTTTTTAGAAGAGGTTGTACAAGATGCGTGTACTGCTGCCTTTAGAAGAAGCTTGTTCTTTTTAGTATGGTGTTTCTAAGGAGCTTGAGTATAACTATCAACATCTATTTCTAAGGCCAAGTTGTGACTTCTTTCCTAAAATGGCTTCTTAGTATATGCCTAAACTGAAGAAGCTTTGTGATGTGTCTCTGACAGTGGAACATTGCTGGGGTGTCTATTATAGACTGAAATTCAGTTTCATATTTCTTTGTGGAATGAGTTATGCTGTCCAACTGGCAACTCTGCCCGCATAACTGCTGCTGCGGCAGGGGGGAATTTGTTGTTTCAGTTCTGTCAGCCAGTGGAAATAACTCTGGTGGTAAGGGACATTAGCATGAACATGGCCTGATTTGATTTAAGTGTCCACATATGTCATGATAGTGAAATAGATTTGGTTTGGGGTACAGAACTTGATGCATGTAGTTTGCTACTATGACATACATCTCGCAAGATAGTTAACTGAGCATGGAAGCTGGTGGCAGAGCATTGACCCAATCATCCACACTTTTGTGGAGACCTCGCTTATGTTTTGTTTACTCAAAAAGAATAAAAAAAATGGTTACATTTTCCTTTTTACCGTTTGGCCCCTGGGCTCTGTTCAGTGAATAGCAGCACTGTTGTCAGACCCTCTACAGTCAAATTTCAAATGTTTTGGTGCCGTCAGTACTGACATGGGGAACACCTCTATAATAAAGTTACATAAGGCAGTACATATAAGATGATGAAAACAGATTCGCTTCCACTACCACCCAGACGAGAACTCCCAAGTTATCTGTAGCAAGTTTATTAAGGAGATCAAGAAAGCTTATGAGTGTGGAATTTAATGATGAAGACATTTTTCTGAAGTGTTGATAATCTGAAATCATAAATTACTTCGCACTGATACTGCCTTTAAATAGGAAAAGTTATATAACATTTGACAGAACGGGTGTTTAATCCTAAATTAGCTTTTTAAGGAGCTGTTGAATTGCTGAATAGCACTGACACAGAATATTAGAAATTCTTCTACAATGGGAAAAGATGCAAGAGGAATTAAACAGCATGGGAGCTTGGAAGTGAAAGGCGAAGGTTAAGACTGATGGTTTGAACTAGGCAGCAGAATTAAGAAGCAGTTGTCTGAGAAGCTGCCCATGCACGGTGTGGAAGCCCGTTCACTCAGAACGTGCCCCGTAGTGACTTTTGCAGCCCAACAGGAGGAGAGGAAGGCTGGCAGCCACTTACCTTGGACACGAGTGCCTCCAAGGTTGAGAACTCCAGCAGGGTGATGAGGAGCGATACAGGCACTGCAGTGTTACTCATCTGAATGGCAGACCTGTTCAGTCCTTGGTTCAATTTAGGGTGGCCTTGCAGCTTCTGCCGCTTGTGCAGCGCTGACAGTTCCTTGATAGCCGTGCAATTGCAGAACTGCTCAAGTATGGCATACTTATCTCTTCTGATGGCAGGAGCAGTTAGGATGGAGACCATTATTTTTGGATCTCTGTTAGTATACTTTGTCCTTATATATGAAGAAATGAATATGACAGAGTGTGCAACTAGAAAGTAAATAAACCTCCTGAAAGCTGTGTAGGAGTCTGTACAAATTCAAGTATCTAATTCAGTAGAATGGGTAAAAAAAATTGCTATATATAAAGAAAGTTTTTCTTCTCATTTTCTTTTGTGTAACTATGATCAGATTTTTCTGCAAACACACACAGACATCTCCAGTCCCCCACCCTCCCCCAAGTGTTAAAAAAATTAGCCTCAAGCCTCAAGTAACTTTTTTTAATCTGAGAAGTGAACATATTTTCCAAAGTGCTGTACTTTGGTGGCTTTCCACTGTAGAGGCAAGATAACAATCGCTTCTCATCTGGTTATCAGTGCTGATCCTACTTGAGTTCAAGTGATGCACACAAAATGCAATTCCCTGAACTTCCAAACAAGGGTTACTTGGGGTCTGAGTCACTACAGCTACAGAGGCAATTTCTGAACATTGACACTCAATACTCTGTTTTCTAGAAGGTAATACAGTCCTTTCCTTTCAGTATCCTGCCTTTTTAATGTTTTTTTCATCCTTTTTGAATGCACCCATTTCTAGGGTGTATGACATGATCAACACTGACAGCCAAACTGACAACAGTAGTTTAAGGAGATGGGGATGGCTATAAAAAATGGGAAGCAGAACAATGATGGTGGGGAGCGGAGTTTGCTGGAAATGTTGAAATGGGATTGTCTTTCTTTTTTTGGTGGTCAGGAGGAGTGTAGGAGAAGGGGAAATTCAGCACTATACAGCTGTAATCTTCCTGATCCTGTTGATGCTGAGCCATGTGGAGCACTGGTTTGAAACATTACTGTTTTGGAGTTTTTAATTGTTAGTATACAAACTATGGTGTTTTATAGACTCCAGACAGTCTGTACATTTCTATCTGATGACCAAGACTGAACTTTCAGACCAGGCTTCTGGATTTTATACAGGCATAAGAATTTGTCTACTCATATCAGCTTATAATATCTGAGCTACATCAGGGCAAGTTCAGATTGGACATTAGGAAAAGGTTCTTCACCTGGTTGGTCACTGGAACAGGCTCTCCAGGGTAAGTGGTCACAGCACTAAGGCTGTCAGAGTTCAAGGAGCAACTGGATAATGCTCTTAGTTGTATGGTTCAGTGTTAGGCAGTGCTGTGAGGAGCAGGGAGGTAGTTGGACTCAATGATACAGTTCCCTTCTGACTTGAGATACTCTATGATTTGCATCAGCTGGGGGGAAAAAAAAACAAAGCCAAAACCAAAACATTGCACACACAAGTAAACATTTAGTCATTAGACTATTCATCTGAGTTTCTAGTCCTGTACGTTTAAACATACTCACATTAAGTTGGGTGGACATGACCTTGGAAAGGCTAGTTAGTCATCTTTGCTTATATGGCATTGCTACTCAAGTTATCAAGGTGAAGAACAGAGAGTATTATTTCTATGAAGAAATCTTCAGACCTGTGAAGATGTGAGGATTAACTTTTACCAGTTGCATGGTCATTTCCAGCTAGTTTGGCTTAATTTCTACATGTAATTCATATTTCACTAGATGTACTGAATATGAAACTTTTCAACTTCTTCACTTGAAGGCTAAGAAAACCCAGAGCCATACTTATGACCTAGCTGAGGGTGTTCCAGATTATTGGAAATGTTCTGATTTGGCTGAGGACCATACTCTCCTTTGGAATTCCCCATATTGGAGAGGATGAGTGAGAGGTTCCTGACAACTTCTTCAGTTTTTCTCTGTGCAGTCAAGTAGCTTGATATCTCAGTGCCGCTTTTAGTAGATAAAAGCATTTGCAAATGAGAGGATTTGTAAACAAAATAGGTAGCTCTTTTTTTCTGTAATGAGCTGGATATCAAGTACTCCGTTGATTACAAACATCTGAAAGGGCTGGACAGTGTGGTTACTACATGACTAATACACCAAACAATAAATGGCTTTTTTAGAAGCATTTGATGGAAAAAGTAGGCAGTAGTTCGACAACTAAGAAAATGTTAGTAGTAATGATAATAAACCCATCAATGCTAAATATTAACCCCTCTTTATTTGAGCACATACTATCTGCCCCTGCCTTGCTGGGGAAAATCCCAGTGAGGTGTCGTTGCTCTAAGCTATTAGGGATTCTCAGTCTTTTCCTTGCTGGTAGCCTCTTCTGAAGCCAATTTCAAAAAACTGAAGTCAGTTATTAGAAGACCTTTCGGTTTTGTTTTCCTGAGTCTAAGGACGTGAGTTGCTAGGCTGCAGGTGTCTGCAGTGGATTTGTTTATGGTGAAAGGCTAATTGTAACAGGAAATACTTAATGGGAGTGACTGGAAAATGTGTTGTCTTAATTTTTTCCTTCTGGTTTCAAATTTAATCTTTGTCCATTTAGAAATTACCAAAATTAGCCTTATAAAAAACAAAAAAAAAACCCCAAAACAGCCTACCAAGACTATAAGCAGTACCATATCTGTACAAAACTGCTTGAAAGAATTGAGAAAGGAAGGATGAAGTCCATCTTGTTTATCTCAGGTGGTGAGAAATCCAATTGCACTGTATCTTGCTCTGCCAACAAAAGTAGTTTGACTAAATTGAAGAGGGTCATAAAACGTGAGGAATGTGACAGATTGATGAGTAGGTTGAAAATGTTTATTCTGTAGAGTATGGAGGCTTGGGCATGAAGACCATCATCAATCTGTAAAGCAAATGAGATAACTTGAGAAAAATGTGAGCTGAATGTGGCATAATTTAGTCATAAGAAGTAATTTATGAAGGGTTCTCATTTTTTTCCTCAAAATCATTATGTTGGTGTTGGGTTGAATAAATGACTTTCATATCGTGTTGTCAAAGATAGTTGTTGTAACCATCCACTACAAGGATGTGGCTCCTCTGCCCTCATTGTTTCTTATCACAGCCTGAGTATTATTTCAGGATACAGTGAGTGATACTTTCTGTGGAAATTTATCTGTTGTGAGTTTTCTCTAGGAGAGCCAGAAACAGGAGATAAGAAAGACTGAGGGCAAGGTGAGGGTTTGGGAGGGAGGGGAAGGCAGCAATAAACAGGTGAGAAAAATTTTGCAGAACCAGATACGATAACCCCTAATGATCTTGTTGTTGTTTGTGGCACTCTGTTCCATGGGAATATTCCAGAGTTTTTGAAGGAGATTAACCTCCTTACTGTTAAGGACAGTAAGTTTATACAAGCCCAGATGACCGTTTTAACAGGTTTTGTGCCCATGGAATGCACCCTTCCTCTTGCCTACAGGAAGAATATGGGATACAAACCCCTTAACATAACCTGTTTGTGTAGTGAGTAGGGATGTCGCATCAGTAACTGTTTGTGAGACACATGGCTATATTATTTGTAGATACTTGAACATTTATCTAAATTGGCTCTATCAGCTAAATGCAAGAAGCTAATTCTAATTGACTGCATTTAATACAGTGTCACCTGAAGGTGTCTGTGTTGCTAAATTTAAACATAAGCAAAATGACTTACATAGCCCAAGAGGAGTTCCAGTGAATTTCTTTTCTGCTCTGCTTAGCAATTAAAGAGCACATCTCTCAAGATTAGCCAGGTGCAATATGCTGCTGCTCACTTTCTGTGTAGCATCAGGTATTGGCCGGTGCTGGAGGCTGCATGCCAGATTTCACAGAGCAGCAATATGATCTGCTGTGACAAATCCTGGGAGTTCTCTTGGGGAAGTGGAAAGCTGCTCTGCTTTGAACACTGATGCATTCTCCACAGATTGTGTTTGTGGGTTTAGTGGCATGTCTGTTTTTCTACATCCTGCTTCATAGTAGTAACATTTCCCTCTCCAACTGTTGGGTCTAGAAGAATTCTTCCAGTTTTACGTTACCTTGTGCGTCAGTGTGAATGCAGATAGAAGGATGTAAGTACTCAGATGGAAAGCAGCAAGGGCAAGGAGAAGGAGAGATACAAATCAATGAGGAGTGCACAGGCAGGGCTATCAAGTTTGCATGGCTCTAGGTAACCCATTTATTATGTGAAAATGAAGCTGGACTCACTGAACTGTAACAGAAGCTGAGAAGTTAAGCAATGGACTTAAGATGTGTCTCACCGCTCCGTAGTTACTGCCTGAAAACCACTCCAGTTAACTCGTGTCATCTTTTGGAAAAGCTGTCATCTGGCATTACAAATGTCTCCTGGCTACAAAAGTCACAAGTGGGAAAGGCAATCCCAGACCCCAGAACATGCTGGGGGGTCACCCAGCTGTAAAGCTGCTTTGCAGAAAAGGGCCTGGGGTTCTGGTGGACACCAAGGTGACCATGACCCAGCAGTGTGCCTGTGACACAGAGGCAGCGGATGGCCTCCTGGGCTGTCGCGGGAGCAGTGTTACCAGCAGGTCAAGGGAGATGTTCCTTCTCTGCTCAGTGCTGGTGAGGCCGCACCAGCAGGAGCACTGGAGTCCTGTTCTAGCTTCTTGGTTCCATACAGGTATGGAGGGTGTCTTGTGAAGAGCCATGAAGGTGATGAAGGAACTGGAGCCGCTCTCCGCTGAGGAAAGGCTGAGAGAGCTGGGACTGTTCAGCCTGGGAAAGCAAAGGCTCAGGGAGGATCTTGTCAATGTGTATAAAAACCTGAAAGGAGCATACAAAAGAAGAGGGAGCCAGGCTTTTTGCAAGTGGTGCCCAGTGACAGGACCAGAGGCACTGGGCACAAACTGAAACACAGGAGGTTCTCTCTGAATGTCACAAAACATTTTCTTTACTGTGAGGGTGACCAAGCACTGGCACAGGTTACCTAGAGAGGTTGTGGAGTCTCCATCCTTGCAGATACTCAAAAGCCATCTGTCCCTGGTTCTCAGCAGCCAGCTCTAGGTTGTCCTGCTTGAACAGGTGACCTCCAGAGGTCCCTGCCAACGTTAACCATTCAGTGATTCTGTGTCCCAGCTAATCATACTTCTGAGCAGCTAAGAGTTCACCTGAATATTATTTTGGGATTTTTTGAGAAGAGCTGACTGAATTAGTGGCACAACCGTTCCTTTATTAATTTTCTTAAAATCTGTCAGTTCACAACTTTACTATGGTAACAAAAATATTAAAATTATCACATCATAGTACCGAAAGAAAACTGTGTTCTATTGCAGCATTGCCATGATGGAAGAGAAAATACGATTTCCTTTATGAAAAGGAGGAACCAGACCAAACAAATCAAGAGCAAAGG
Organism: Microhierax caerulescens; assembly: GCA_035590215.1. Taxonomy (NCBI): domain Eukaryota; kingdom Metazoa; phylum Chordata; class Aves; order Falconiformes; family Falconidae; genus Microhierax; species Microhierax caerulescens. The sequence continues at coordinate 82,988,057 of JAVJGJ010000037.1, read as the reverse complement.
GGACAAGATACTGCAATATCAGCCAAATCAGTAATGAATAACAAAAGGGAAAGAACAGCATGTTAGACAATGCAGTGTAGAAGGCTTTCTAGCTCTGTAAAAGGAATGGGAGACTCCATTTTTAAAAGGATGACTTTGCAAATCTTTTCTTACAGCAGTTGTCAGGACAGGGCTTCAGTGCTTTGAGAAGTCTCACTGAAAGAGGGAGCAAAGGTTCTTAAAAGAACTGGGGATGGGGATGATGGAAATAATTTCATTTTTTATTTCTATCTAATGTCAATTCAAGGAACTTAGAAGCATAAAAACAGCTTGGAGGGTAATTACAAAATGACAGGAATTAATCTGTATTAAAGCTAAAACATTCTAGACTTCGCTTTTGTAAGAGGAATATTCAAATTTGAACTGTACGTTGCTGATACAGCAAACATAATTTTGTACAATTTTCTTCCCTTCTTACTCTCCTGTTGCACTGTGGGACTTAGTTTCAAAACTTTACTACTCATGCCCATTGCTGACAAGTTCCAATAAAATGAATGCTAAATCAGACACCTGTTTATAAGGGTAAAATGCTGTATTACATGTCTTGAATCAGTGCTTCCATCAATTGTTTGCAGTAATAGGATGAATATTATTCACATTTAGTCTAGTTTTAATTCCAGGATGATGTTCACAAACCTTAATAGGAAAGGGGGTAGATTTTTTTTTCCCTTTCTCTCTTACTTCACCCCCCAGCTGAAACCAATTGTGTTTTCAACTCTAAAAACAGAGAAAAAAAATTGTTAGAAAAATAATTCATTCTTAGTTGTTATAAGTGCATACACACAGATGTGGGATATGTATTTTAGGGCGTATCTGCCATTTCACTGTGTCAGCAGCATAATGATCCTACTGGTAGTTAAGTACCACGCAGCCGCTCCTCACTCCCCCCTTTCCCAGAGGGATGGGGAGGAGAATATGAAAGGAATGTAAAACTCAAGGGTTTTGAGATAAGAACAATTTAATAATCCAAATGGAAAAAAAATGAAAGAACAGTGATAACAATGATGACAAGGGGGTGGGGGTGGGGGAGGAGGAGAACAAAATCTAGAGGGAAAGGAAGAAAGGAACACGTGGTGCACAACGCAACTGCTCAGCACCTATTGACCAATGTCCAGCCAGTCCCCCAGCAATGATCTGCCCATCCTGGCCAGCCCCCCTCCCCCCAGTTTATACAGCGAGCATGAGGTCCCATGGTATGGAATACCTCTTTGGCTAGTTTGGGTCAGCTGTCCTGGCTGTGTCCCCTCCCAGTTCCTTGTGCCCCTCCAGCCTCTTTGCTAGCAAGGCCTGAGGAACTGAGAAGTCTCACATCAAACCAAAACACAGCACTGCACTAGCTCCTAAGAAGATAAACTCCATCCGAGCTGAAACCAGGACAGATTGGATGCACCGAATGTGAATAATTAAAGTGTAATATTAGCAGTGAAAGGATGATACAGAGCACAATAAGCATCAGACAAAGGTGTCTGGAACTTTGTTATCTTTAACTGAGACAACATAATATGAAAGCCTTACAGTTGTAATTAGCTAACATTTACAGGTGGGAAAAAAAAGTATAAAGATTGTCAGCAAAAAATAAATGAAATCAGGGTTCACCCAGCGGAGAGTCTGGGTTGAGGTAACAGGTGGGGGAAGGGGAGCAGGTAAACCTGATTCTTGTATGCTGTCACAGCCCTCCTAGAATGAGATCCTTGGAGAAGTGCATGGGATGTTCAGGATTCTTGTTTGTATTTTTTGCATGGTTTATGAAAAATCCTGGCTGACTTGTGTGGTGGGTTCAGCCGTCTACCCATGGTCTGACAGTCTCAGAAGTTAAATGTTCGTGGAGGTGACCTAGGACTTCCCTACTTACTGTTAAAATTAAGGAACAGGCTAGGCCACAAGCACAGGCATCTTGATCTAGATATTGTAAATGTTCAGAATTGCTGATGAATCAACAGGTACAAGGCAAATACAATGATTGGTACTTTAGGGAATTCCTTGGAATGTTGCCTGGCACCTTGCAGATGGTGTTACTTAGAATTTATGGTTGAAAGAAATGAAAATGTTACTAGGTACTCCTCTTTTCCTTAAAACAAATAACCAACGAAGCAAATGTTTTCCCCAGTCTCTGAGGCAGACATTTCTTGTTTGTTGTTGCATTTGATGAAGTTGAATCGAGCTAAACAGAGTAGAGCACTGTAATTACTCAGAAGAAATAAAATGTAAATTGCATTATTATTCAAAGACTCTGTTCTAAATCAGTAAATATCTGAAACACCTGCACTGAATCAGGGTTTCCTGCTTAAAAAAGACCCAATACTAGTTGCACAGGCTGCCTTCTGTTTGACGGTAGGACATAATGCTTTTCTATTATCTGCTTCCTCTGGTGCAAAAATTATTTTAATGTCTATTTGCATAGGTAAATAATTCAAAAATACTTGTTCTTAGGGTAATTGATTGTTCTGTTCATTCAAGCAGTGGGTAAGGATGAAACAAGTGCAGGTACTTTGCTTTAAAAAACGAACAAGCAAGATCAAAAGCAGCAACAAGAAACCCCCTGAACCCAAAGCCTCTAAAATGCCTACATTTTAGCCTCTTACTTTTTCTTAACCTCATCTAATCACCAGTTTGGATCTCCTCTGAACTTAATCTTCATGGGATTGCACAGCATATGGTATATCTAGAGGTAGATTAAAATAGACTTAAATGTAACCATTTAACTTTATTTTCCCTTGTTGATTTTTTTGTTTGTTTTAAGGCTATGTGAAATAATATTTTCAGTTTTATGTTTAAGACAACCAAAATAATATGAAGTTCTATAATTCTGATATTAATGCTTATTACAAAAGATGGAACTTTATTTACCATATTTTTTATTAAACCAAAAATTATTTCACATGTATTGGGGGAAAAATAACTTGAGCTTGAATAATAGTGTCAGCCTTTACTTAGGTGCATTTATTTTGCCTATGAATTCAGAGTTCTGCTTGAGAAGAGTTGGATACTGACTTTGTAATTCCTCCAAGAGCACTACAGACACCCAAATTCTTGTAGGTTTAGGCATAGCCTCACAGTCCTTCTCTTGGGGTTTTTCCCAGAATGTAGATTATTCTAAAAATCTGTAAATGAAGCATGAAATCTGAGACATACTATAGCCTAGGTTGTTGGGTTTGGGTTTTTTTTTCCCTCTTCTTTTTTCTTACTTTTTTTTTTTTTTTTTTTTTTAACCTCTCCCTTCTTTTTTGAAGTGCAATAATAGAGTAAAAAAACTGGAAAAACCTTTTTGCAGGACGCAGTTTCAGGAAACAGGAATCTCAACCCAGTTCATGTAGTTGTCATTCACTGAAACACTCTGAAAAATTCTGATTTAGAAATTATTACATCTTGAAAGCTGGACAAGATGTCCACTGATGAATAAACATGCTTGTTAAACTGCTGCTGTGGATGATTAGCCTCTTTGTTAAAAGCTTGAAATGGATTCAGGGTATCAATCTAGCTATTCTTGAGGTCCACCTCTTAATCTAGCAGATGAAGGTAGTATTTGTCTTCTTTATCAGGTCCCATGTATTTATGGAGATCAAGATTTTCTGTAACTGTCTAGATCATTGATAATTGATTTATGAAGTATAAGGCTTTTTTGTTCAGCCTAGCAGTGTTCCTGTGGCTCTCTTTCAGTGCACCTTCTCTGTACTATCAGTACTTAACACATTCAGTATGTGTTTGGCTTTGGGTTTATTAACTGTCTTTTCACCGTTGGTTTTAGTTCAAGGTTTTATCTGTGGTCTTTCCCATTGAACAGAAAATTTCACATCTGTGTATGCTCAGTAGTTTTATATCCATTTAGTGTGTACCATGGTGACTTCCTAGATCCACTTTCACAACATTTCATAGGAGGTGAAGGCGTGTCCTCTTAGAAAAGAGCACCAACATTACTACTGCTTTCAGCTCAGGAAAATTGTACTTCTGTATTCTGTTCCTTATTTAATATAAAATGTTATCTTGATAGACACATAATTACTCTAATTATTTTATCAATAGAGCATTTGTAGGGGTTATTCTTTCTATTCAGCCTACTTAGTATCTTAAGAACAGTTCTCAGTAATTTCACTTGCACAGTAAAATTAAATCTGCTCTTCAGGGAAGAATTCTAAGTGGCTTTTTAACGTGTGCATATCAATTTATACAGCTATTTTCGGTTTTTATTGATTGATCTATCATATAGAACAGGTGTGCTGCACTGAGATTGCTTTGCTTTACAATTGCAGGTAGGGATTTAGATCTCCATTCAGGATTACCTCAGGATGTGAAGGCAGGCAGCCTTTACTATGAGAATATGTTAAACTATCTTCCCTGTCTTTGGGGGGATTAATGTTATACATCGTTCTTCCTGTGCTGGTAATTTTAGGTATTTAAGTTCTTCTGTAGATCAGGCATGTTCCGCCCCCGCCTGCATTGTAGCTCAGTCCTGCACATATTTGACTGCTTACGTCCGTAAGGTTTAAATAAATACATCTTTTAGTAAAGTAGTACAGTGAGTTTTTTATAATTTTAAAATTGTAAACTGGGACTGCTATGCAAACAGAAGTTACTATATTCACATTTGCTAAGTTTAAAAAATAATCCATCCCCTCTTTGTAAGGGGTTTAGGTCTAAGTGTAATAAAATTGTTTTAAATAGAAGTCCGTGTATCCATACTCTGGAGGAAATTCAATTACTAAATGACACTGAAATCAAATTGTGGGTGTAAACTTTAATCCAGTAATTTAAACTGTCAGAGTTCCAAACCTGGGTCCCATTCTATGTCCTGAAAATTGGTGTGTTAAATACAAAAAAAAAAAAAAAAAAAGTGCAAAAGCCCCTTAAGGCTGTTTTTTCCCATTTTCTGTAGTTATAAATGGGACAGATAACATAGTCGCTACATAATTCTGAAGGACAATCTGTTTCCACAGATGAGGGCCTATACCTATTCATAACCGGATACATAATGCAATTTCAAAAAATGAAATTTCAAATACTTAGTTTTTTTTCAGATCATTTATAGACTGTCAGATATGTATGGTCTCATTGCAAGTCATCAGTTTTGATTCATATTTCTGAGTGTATCTTCGCTTTCCTGAACAACCTTTTTCAATCAAAGGAACCACCATTTTGGTAAACGTTCATAGTGGAAAGTGATGGTGTTAAGGTCTTGCATAATTTTGTTGCATATTCCATTTTAAGGGCTAGATGAAGCTATGGGTGAAGCATACATTCTGAGCATACATTTTCGTGTACACTTTATAGAGAAAATGATGACAGTGTATTCCCCTAACCTCAGTCCCTTCAGTTTTGTGATTGAAATCAGAGATGACTTTCATCATGTTGTGGCTAATTTGTAGTCTATGCTGAAATCTCTGCATCTCCCAAACAACTCAGGAGTGCCCTTTTCCCTTCACTTTTTTTTGCTAATGAATGTGTAAGTTTTTTCAGGTGTCGATCAGTCATTGACCTTTTTTCTTAAGGCATTAGAAACATCTTCAGCAATTAATTAATGTGAGGAGATCACTGCCAGAGCCTGATAGTGACATTTGACCTGACTAGAAAGAATGAGGGAAGAGAATAATAAATACAGTAACGAATGTTTTCATACTGATGTTTTTATTTAAAATATTTATTCTAGTCTTCTTCTAGACAACTGTTTTGTTCTTCCTTGTTAATAAATTACTCAAAGTAAATGATCTAATACTTTCAGATTTTTATTTTTTACTAGATAAACTAATGAAAACCGGTTTTAAAAAAGGAGGATTTGGCTCTTAAGGTTTGTTCTTAACTTGTTGTCTACTTCATTTTTCATTTAGGTGCACAATTTAGCAGATAGACACTGAAATGATTTATTTTTAGCAAAGTAGATGTGCAAGTGTATTTTGGATTATTCAGGTCCTGTTAGAGACGCGTGATTTCGGTTTTGTATATGGCTGGCAGCAATGAAGTATTCACATAACACAGACCAACAGGCTTGTGTTGGTTAAAGGGCTGTCCTCTTCTTGAACTGCATACATTATTTTGCAGTGTGTCCTTTTGCCCCTAAGAGATTTTTTTGCTATCACGTATTGTCAGTCCAGGTGGTTCCAAGTGTGAGACATGACTTTTTATGATGGTGTTTTCCAGGTGTTTTCCCTGTCTCCACAGCTGTAGCAATTTTAGCTTTGATTACTTTCCAGCCTTTGGTCAGTTTGAACTGCTGTTGGAGGTTCTTGGTGAGCTGTACATCAAACACTGTTTTGCAGGCTTGTTTGTAGGATGGTGGCTGGTGCAGTGGAATCCATGTGGTAAAGCATTATTAAAACTACATCTCTGTCTTCCAACTTGCCTTACATTTGGCATTTTAAAAACTTGCCATGAAATAATCTTGTGATAGTGATAGATTAGTTTTTCCAACAAGAGTTTCTAAATATGACATTGAATTTGGTCACCAAAACACGAGTATCTTAAATACCAAAGGTTAAAACAAATGCTGTTTGAAACCAACTAAAATAAAACATGCTGAAGAAGTTTTCTGTAGAGAACTTACGGGTTCACGTTCTTGTCTGAGAAAAATAACTATCATCATGCAACTGTCACCACAAACAATTAATCCAGAATCATTTACACAGTTTAGGAAAAATTTGTTTCTGGAGAAAAAGAAATTTACCATGAGAACAGTTGGGCAGTGGATCAGGTTGCCCAGAGAAGTTGAGCAGCCTCCATCCTTTGGAGTTTCCAAGACCCTGATAAAGCCTTGAGCAACCTAGTCTGATTTCACAGCTGACCCCTCTTTGAGCAGGAGGTTGGCTTGCATGACTTTTTGAGGTCCCTTCCAACCTCATTTAGCCTTTGATTCTGTGAAAGTCAGACAAGGTCACCTGCTGCTACTGAAAATGAAGTAATTGTGTGGTAGCACATGCAGTGCTCTCTAATCACTTGTACCTTCTACAAAGATAGGTGAAGTGGGAGCAGGACACAAGAAAGAGGAACATGGGAAAGCCAAAGAAAGAAGATAGTGCAGGAAACCTTTCATCCCTGAATGGTTAGAGTTTTGTAGTTGTCATCTGATGTCAGGAAAGTTTGGTGGCCCTGAAATACTGATATTCATCAGGCAAAAACGTAGGGAGTTTGTTGATTCCCAGCTTGTGAAAAGATGGGTTATGTGGTCAGAGGTCAAGGTGTGTCTTTGCAGTTCTCTGGTGAAAAAGCGCTTCCTGTACTTGAAACAAGTAGGAATTGAGATACATTAAGAGGAAGGTGATAGATTTCTAGATATTAAGAAGAGATGTACTGAGCTCAAACAGCTTGTTGCAGAGTGCTGTCCAGAAAAACAAGAGAGGAGGAAAGGCCTGAAAAAGCAATAAACTCAGTCTTGATAAGCATAGAGTTACTTTCTGAGATCTTTAATTACTTTTTTTAGCAACTCTTGTTTAGTTTTGCTTGTGTGCAGTGCTCACAGTTTACTTTTATTAGCCACTCAGTCTAACACTAAGCATTTCTCTTTTAACAGGAGAGCAGTTGGAGCCCAGGCTATGGAATATTTAGAATAGTGTAAAACTTTTCTTAATCTCCCTTGGCAAGTATGGCAATAGGCATAAGAATTCTTTAAAAGAAATGGCTTTCACATTCTTCTGTTTACATATCTAAGGCCATCTGCATAGGCAATGAAGAATTCCCAGGGGTTTGGTTGTGGGTTTTTGCTTTTTGTTTCTGTCAATCACTGTTGCCTTATTTTTAGTGCAGTTATTACTACTTCTAGTATAGTGTCTGTGGTAGCCCTGGTGTAGTAGGATATAAAGAGTGACAAGAGGGAAAAAGGGCACGTTGATTTCCCTTCCACCCCAACAACTGTTGGGGGCACTGGGAGAATTCTGTGAGTAGGAGAGATGGCCTCAGGAGGAATCCCCATAACCTGAAAGGGTTGCTCTGCTTTCTTGTCTCCTGATGGCATGAGAGATGGCAGCTGCCACTCTGCACAGGGTGGTACGTAGCCCCTTGACTTGCTCCATCCTGTTAACTCTAAGTGCTTGTATACTTTGTGAATGTAAAGGTACTTCTGTGCTGACAGACCACTTCATGTTTCTGAATAGATGAAACTGCCATAGAAGTTCTTAGTAATTGGGGAATTAATAAAATGCGCTATAGACATCTTGATGTCTAGTCTTAAGTCTTTGCTCAGGCTTCACTTTTGCCACTTAGTCCGTGTCTATGCTTTGTAAGGGCTTTCTAGTTTTAGTACAAATCCTACCTACTGGGGCTTTTCAGAGTATTTTGCTACCTGAGACAGTGAGATCAATGAAGTAGGCGAAGATACTTTAGCAGCTGTGTATTATACTTAGCTTCTCAAGGTAGCAAGCTGTCTCCTCACTTTGTTAGAGATGTCTGGTATGATGTCTAACATGCTGTCCTTTAGAAATGAAGGGAAAACAACGCCTTGAAATTTGCAATTTTAATAAAGTGTTTTCATTGCTGAAATGAGAAAATATTTGATGTCTGAGAGTTTTCTGTTGCACATTAAAAAGAGTTTAAGTGCCATGGATTTGGATGGTGCTTACATTTGTTCTAAAAGCTGTATGTTTTGATACAGTACCGTGTGTCTCAGAAGCCTTGGCTGGACTTACCTAGCAGTTGTGGGAAAGGACTTTCAAGTTTTTTGCAAAACAGAACAATTATTTTATTTATTTATTTTTTTTTAAGCACATTAATGGGAGAGATCGACTTTCAGTTGGTGGAATCCCATGTCACATAGTGATCATTATCTTTGGTAACTTAAGTATTTTAACTTCTTAAACACTTCAGGTGTTTAAAACTGAATGGGCCAAACCCTTCAGGATTCAGGTGCTAGGGAAGGGTAAATGAGTGAACTTTGTATTTGGAAATTAATTAGCTGCTTTTCTAAGTGCTTTGGTCTTCTTCATTCCCTTACAGCAGATTCCTGTGGGTAGTGAATGCAGCCCTGACATGTAAAGGTGGGAAGCTGCAGCCTAGCAGCTGTCTTGTCCTTCTTTTCTCCATTCTCATTTGTCTTTGAAAATATTATGGATCCGTGTTTTAGAGCCCCTGAAATGTGAGCAAGTGGATGTGCTGTTGGAATAACCCACATACCTCTGGGTAATGCTCGAGCTTTCTTTTCTTATCTTTTTTTTTTTTTTTTTTTTAGTTTATTTTAAAAACAACAAAATCCAACAAAAACCCTAGACAGAAACCAAATACATGGTAGCAACCAATACTTTAGTCTGGAACGGGGTGGGCTGGGAACTGAGGGGGGAGTACCTTTGATATCTGGAAAAACTGAACTTGAAAACCTTGAGAACATCATTTTTAATCTAGTTCAGTAGAGTGGCTTACTAAAAGAAACAACAGATTAGATATTTACAAACTGTTAAATACAGTATTAAGTACAACTGCTTTTTTACCACCTACTGGGTTATTAAAGTTGAATACTTCATACCAGTGAATTATGAGACTTAAATACCTTTCAAAGTATGAGTTAGCAGGTTTTGTCACTAAGTCCTCTGCTCTCTATACTCTTGTGTTTCTACCTGAATTATTTACAAGTTACTTATTTCAGTGTTTCAAGGTTATTTTTTTCATATGCATTGCTTAAGCTTTTTTATCTGTTGACTTTGCCTTTCAAAATATGAAGTTACCTGACAGAAAACACAACCCCACGTGCATGAAGGAGCAGAGAGGCATGACGGCAGGCAGGGAGTCCCAGTATTTCAGTGAAAGGATCCTCTGCTGTGGCCCATCCCAGGGCTGCCCAGTTGGCCCCGTGGCCTGGGGTTGGCCCCCATTGCTGTGAGGTGATGGGAGCAGCTCTCTGGAGCATCCCTTGGAGTTTGTGTGGGGTCACCGCCCAGGGCTATGGGGCACACGATGGGTGGCAAGGGAAGGGTGTTTCAAGGTGGCTGTAGCTGGTGAGTAGTTTCCTTGGCAGCCAGGTACGTGTATGCTGAACACCTGAAGGAGTCAGCTGCTGGAGTGACCAGAGGGTCCAGGACAACTGCCAGAGAGACAGTGGGGTTGTGGGAGGGTTGGGGGTGTCTATGCGTGAAGCCGCTGGAGACTGGTGGTTCAGAAGCAAGTTACTGGGCAGACTGAGTATCTCAGGCCAGTGACTGGAGGGAATGCACAGCGTGTTTCCCACTCATGGACCTTCATCCTGAACTGCTAGAGAGGGAGACAAGGTGAGGCCGTTGGTGATGCTCATCTTTCCAGTTGACAGTTTACAACACAGAGGCCAACGAGGTAGCCATGCTGCTGTCTGTAGGTATCAGCGTGCCATTTTCACAACCATGGGAATTTGAGGCAGGTCCACCTGGTAGCTACTTGACCTTTCTCTACAGGGCTTCCTTCTCCTCTTTGGTTGCTTGTTCATTATTGTGTAATTAGTTCTTTGTCAATCTGGCACCCGGCAGTTGTCTGTATGGGATCCGACCCAGTCCCTTTTTTTCCCCTCCCCACCATGCTGGGTTCTAACGTCATTTTTATTGTGCTTGCACTCAACACAAGCTACAGGTTTAATAACTACATTTGATTGTCCAGGGGTTGGGAGTAATAGCAGATGGGGTTGGGGATTGCACTTCAAAATATCCTTCTTTTGTGGTAGTTACCATTGACAACTAGTCAGTATTGTTTTGTGAAGATTTTTATATTTTTTTTATATTTATATAGACCATGTTCCTCATTTTATGGTGATGTGAGATGGTAGAGGGATCACTTGCATTCTGTTTGAATCATGTAGGGGCCTCTCTCACTCAGGTACAGCCATGCTGAATTCTAAAGGAAAAGTAAAAAAATCTTTCTGGGTTGTTGTATCTGCTCTGCTCCAAAATACTGCCTCTTGAGGTCTCTAGCTTATTTAGTGAGCTCGAAATACATGGTTTTGTCCCTGTTCCTGTCCTTCAGAAGTACAGTGCAGAATTTGCAGAAAATCTGTATGTTCACAGGAAAAGTAATTAAGGCAAACTGTCTATCAAGGAAAATGCCATTGTTTTGGTGGTGTTGGTTTTTTTGGTGTGGGGTTTTTTTTTGTTTTGTTTTGGTTTTTTGTAATGCAACAATATTGGAAATACGTTTGTTGTTCAGCTGTTATGTGAGACAGTAGAATCAAAGTTACTAGTTATCACATTGAAGATATTCAAGACAGTAAAGCTGCTTGTAATTGAAAGCATATTTATATTCAATAGCAAATATGCTCATTTTTAATATACAGAGAAGCATTCATTAGAAAAATTAATTTATTTCTTTTGAATTGAATGCAATGTAAGTGTAATTTTCAGAACATTGCCTGGGGCAATGGTTTGGCATTTTCTTGAAACTGATCTGATTAGTTCTCAGAATTATGCTGAGAAACTACACTTACTGTGGAAAATACCTTTTTAAACAGTGAATCTCAGAAAAGAATTTTTTTTTCTCTTTTTTTTTTTTTTTTTTCCCCACAAATTGCTTTGTGCATTTCAGTGGCAAGGGCGACAGTTAGTTCTAATTGTGTATTGAGCTTGTTTTTATATGATCATGGAATCAATTCAGAATCTTAACAGAAAAATGATACAGATTGAACCAAGTCCATTGTGCTATTTTTGTGAAGGTGACCTTTATGTGTAAGTATAAAGGCTTTTAAGTTTAAAATTTCAATACTCTTGTGCTGTAATTCTTAAGACATGAAGCTCAAAATTGCCTGTGTAATGCCTCCCTTGCATGTAACAGGCTTTTTCATCTGAATTATCAGCAAAGATGCATTGTATATACTCAGACATGGGTTTTGACTGAGTGAATAACTATAATAAAGCTACATAATATAATTTACAGAACTTGATAATATAAGTTTTTTCCCTATACCATTATTCAGTACTATGAAGATTTCAGTGGACTTCCTAGATCTTACCGGACAGTGAAACACTGTTTTGAAGTACGATATTCAAATTGAAGTTCAAACAGCTGGTAAGATTTCTGGAGCTTATAAACAAACTTTGGTCAGATTTCATAAGGTGCAAAGCACAGTTTTCTGCAAAAAGCACCATTTCCAAATCTGAATCAAGATCTGTGGTTGTTGTATACAGCAAAGAGAGCAGAACACATCGTCTGGATCATTCTCAGCATTGTAGTGGCTTTAATGATTAGGTTTATCACTTCAGACTGTTTTGCCTTCTTCATTAAAAAGCATGTAAAATAAAGAATGCACATATTTTAAAAGCTTAGGATTGCTTATGATATTTATTATTTAAATTCTCCCTTGTATCTTGATTTTTAAATTAAAAATAAGCAGGGAATTGGACCTCCTCACTAGATTACTTCAGTAGAATAGTTTACTGTCGAATTCAATGCAGCTTACTCTCCAGTTAGAGGATTTTTTACATGACAATAGAGTTGATGTGTTGTATTCTCTTGTAATGTTTAATATTGTTATTGTAAACAAAGGACTATTTTCAGGGGACTTTAGTCTATCCATTAAAAAGAGAGCAGAAAGCCAGTTGTTTTTATTCCTGCACATTCTGGAAAATATCATCTGCACTTCCAATTATAAAAAGTATTCGTATTGAAGAAAAATTCTTTGCAGAGGAAATAAGTTGCATTTGACTGGTATGCATAGTGCAGGTTGTGGCATAGAACATGGTCTCTGCTGGAAATAAGAGGAGCTCCTTTAAAATTTTTAGAACAACTTTGGACTTACTGTGATGTGACCTCAACCTTGCACTATGGTTGTTGCTAACATAGATTTAAGTATTCATATGTTAATGTATATGTAAGTAGTCTGATGTGTGAATTGATGTATCTAAAATCCATTCTGACCCCTATTATCTGAAAGGCCCATGGCTTTACCATTAGAAAAGAAAAACAACCACAAAGTATTTTTAGCATTCAGACACTTTGTGACAGAGGTCAGTATCTTTTTTTCTTCCTTTAATTTCCAGAATTACAGATAGGGAAATGGGGGGAAGAAGAGAAAAAAATACTCCCCCAAGGTGAATTAAAAAGGACAGTGACAGGACCCAGGTCTTGTAGGTCCCAGCCATACGACCTTCCTTATTCTTAATCCAATTCCCTTTCAAGCAATGTTTGTTTTAATTAGACAGAACTAGTCCTAACTTTAAGCTTCATTAAGGTGTCATTAAGAAACTAGGAGATGAGAAAAGGATGTCAGAGTTCCTTCATCAGGACCTTAAATTCTGTTTATAAACCATAATGTAATTTAATATTGCAGTTTATTTAATTAAGGACAATGGCTTCTACTGAACCCTTCTGAAATATAAAAATACTAGTTGTGTTCTAAAAGAGGTCTCCAAATTAATAATAATAATTAAAAAATAATCAGTTGAATGACTCATCTCCCCTTAAACATTTTTGGGGTCTGAAAACAACAAAACGGTTTTAATTTTTGGGGAAAATTGTTTAAATACAGTACTTGATAGCTTAGAAAAATCATGCATGTTGTAACTGAAGTTTAGCTGGATGGAAGCTAGCATTTGGGACAATTCGAAAATAAAAAGTTCTCAGGTGCTTTGTTTTGATGGTAAAATATCGTTATTATCATCCTGAAAGAATTAAGTGACACATATTAGCTTTATGTGATGTTGTGCTTTGGTCTGGGTTCTTTTTTGAATTTGTTTTTTGTTTAAACATAATCAAGTTTATAGTTTCAGGCTTTCATCCAGAAGCAGAATTCTAAAGACATTTCAGATAATTGTATGACTCTGGGGGGTGCATCTTTTAAAGGAAGAAGAGAAGAAAATGTAATGTTGGGAGGATGTTTAAAACCAAGTGGTTGAAAACTGTTGACTCTTTCTCAGAAGTAAATCTGCAGCACCATATGTGAGCATTTTAATGTAGTCTTTTTAATTACACCATGTTTTAAAATTTGCAGCATATGGTTGTGTGTTGGGATGACTAATCAATGTCCACTAGGTTTTTAGAACACAACACAGGAGCTGCACTCCACCATTGATTGTGATTTTTTTTTTTTTTTTTTTTTTGTTAAATAATGGTAATGTATAACTACCAGTGCTAGGAGGTGATGGCATGGTGGGCACTAAGCAAGCATTTTGCCCTAAAGTTCATATATTTCAAATTGCCTGTGGTCCATGTGAAGTTTATGAAGGAACTAAAGTTAAAGCTGTCTCCTTAATTTCTTTTGAAATTACTTTTCCAGCTGCCTTTAATCATCTGAGAGGTGCAGTACAGAGGATGTGTCCTGGAAGTGCATTGTTCTGTTTCTTTGATTTGGTTTGTTTTTCTCTGGAGAGGGAGCACAGCCAGTGTTATCTCTGTTAAGCAGTCTCGCCAATACGCCTTATCCCTGGCCAGTTCCCTCCCTGTTCCTACCAGGGATAAACCAGTTTTCATCTGCTTCTGCTCACTGCTTGTGCTATCTGCAGAGCTTTGCTTTTGAGGCATTTCTTTTATGTCTTTGGTAATCTGGGGTCTAAGCAGTTGGCCTTGTTAGTTTCCAACACCACTAAATTGAGCTATGGACTAAGGGAAGGGCTAACAGTTCAAATCCAAGCTTGGCTGTGATAAACCCTACATTGATTTAAAAAAGAAAACCAAACCAACCCACCCCAAACACTTTTTCTAACATTCGCTTCAGCATAGTGCTTTAGGAAGAGGTGACTCAAGGGACTGCGTTTTCTTTTCTTCCCTATCACTTTTTTATGTTGTCTTGGCATTTTCCCTGTCTGCTTTCTGAATTTGCAGGTTGATTGTATTTAAGCAGCATCTTATCTCTCTTTTTAATTATTATTATTCACTGTAAAGAGAAGATACACGTTGGTTACAGACACAGTAAAACCCAATGAATTGATAAAAATGTTGCAGCACTCTCCAAACTATCAAGCTGCAACAAGGTCTTTTACCGTCTCATGTTAACACACTCTTCATCCCAGTCCTTCTGCTGCCTTCTTATCTCTCCTCCTCACTCAGGGCATGCTCTCTATTCTCTTGCTTCTTTCTCTCTCATCTCCTTCCTTGGCTGTCCCTCTTCACTGGCTCTCAACCTCTTAACAGAACCAGCCACAGCTGCACCTTATCTACATCGACCAACCCACCGCC